>CM038680.1:650983886-651316710 GCA_021605205.1 Aegilops longissima
TTTGGCGATGCCGATCAAGTGGGTATCGACAGCTATGTTCTCTTTGGTTCGAATACGGCCTATGTTTGAACAGGAAGCCCCCAAGTGACCATAAGAGTTGTTTAATGACGCTGATTCGAATCCGATCCATGTCAGACCCAACGGGGGTTAAGCTATGATTCAGATATGATCAAGAAGCCCCCTAGTGGGTTTGGCAGTATGCCGATCAAGTGGGTATCGACAGCTATGTTCTCTTTGGTTGAATCGACCTATGTTTGAGCAGAAGCCCCAGCGACCATGGCTAAACTCAGATATGATCATAAGCCGGACCAAAGGGAAAGCCGGATTCAGACATGATCCGCTCCCTGTTGGCTATTTCAACAACATGAGAAGAAAGACATGTACACTTTTGTGGGTAGAAAAAAGGACAGAGGTCATGCTTTATTGCTTTTCATAATATATACATCGTCGAAATATGTACATCCTGAGAGCCGGTGGCTCAAGTATAATAAGGCCGAAGATGAGCGATATTCCACGGCCGGCGGGTCTACTCCTCTGACTTACGTGAGTCTTTGTGCTCTCGAACATCGATAAGGTAGTATGACTCGTTGTTCAGATTCTTGCTGACAACAAAGGGTCCTTCCCAAGGGGGGGATAACTTGTGCATATCAGACTGATCCTGGATGAGCCGGAGCACTAAGTCGCCTTCCTGAAAGGTTCTGGATCTAACCTGGCGGCTGTGGTAGCGGCACAGGTCTTGCTGGTAAATCACCGAGCGGGCTATTGCCAAGTCTCGCTCTTCATCCAACAAGTCAAGTGCATCCTAACGAGCTTGCTCATTGTCAGTCTCAACGTAAGCCGCCACTCGGGGCGAGTCATGATGGATGTCACTTGGCAGGACCGCCTCTGCTCCGTACACCATGAAAAATGGTGTATAACCCATAGATCTGTTAGGTGTAGTGTTGATGCTCCAAATCACAGAAGGTAATTCCTCTACCCAACAACCCGGCGTCTGCTATAAGGGGACCAAGAGCCGGGGTTTTATACCTTTTAAGATCTCCTGATTGGCTCTTTCTGCTTGACCATTGGATTGAGGGTGAGCAACTGCTGAAACATTAAGCCGGATATGTTCTCGTTGACAGAACTCTTCCATGGCACCTTTGGAGAGATTAGTGCCATTATCAGTTATGATGTTGTGTGGAAAACCAAAACGAAAGATCACCTTTTTCATGAACTGTTCCGCCCGTGGCTGCATCACACTTACTGACCGGCTCTGCCTCAACCCTCTTTGTAAATTTATCCACTTCCACCAGGAGGTGTGTCTTTTTATCCTTAGACCTTTTGAAGGGTCCGACCATATCAAGCCCCCAGACCACAAACGGCCAAGTAATTGGAATCATCCTCAATTCTTGAGCCGGCATATGAGCTCGTCATGAGAATTTCTGACAACCATCACATTTACTGACCAGATCCTCCACGTCAGCGTGAGCCGTCAGCCAATAGAAACCGTGATGGAAAGCTTTGGCCACGAGAGATTTTGACCCGACATGATGACCGCAATCCCCTTCATGGATCTCACGAAGTATTTCCTGACCCTCCGCAGGTGACACACAATGTTGAAATGCCCCAGTGACACTCCGATGATGCAACTCACCATGAACAATTGTCATGGATTTAGATCGCCGGATGATTTGTCTCACCGAGGTCTCATCCTCAGGCAACTCTCCCCGGGTCATGTAAGCCAAATATGGCCTTTGTCCAATCGGGATGAGCGTGAAGAGCCGCCACCAAGCGTGCTACGGTGCGGAACAGCTAAATCTTCCTCTGTGGGTAACTTAACCGAAGGATTATGCAAAACATCCAAAAAGGTGTTAGGTGGCACCGACTTACGCTGAGACCCCAGCCGGCTTAAAGCATCAGTCGCCTCATTCTTCCTTCGATCAACGTGCTCCACTTGATAACCCTTGAAGTGCCCAGCCACAGCATCAACTTCACGACGGTAAGCCGCCATGAGGGGATCCTTGGAGTCCCACTTGCCTGACACCTGTTGAGCCACGAGATCTGAGTCGCCCAAGCACCTTACCCGGCTCAGATTCATCTCTTTGGCCATACGAAGACCATGGAGCAAGGCCTCATATTTAGCTGCATTATTTGTACAAGGAAACATGAGCCGGAGCACATAACAAAATTTGTCACCTCGAGGGGAAGTTAAAACGACTCCAGCCCCCGAGCCTTCCAATTGCCTGGACCCATCAAAGTGAATAGTCCAATATGCGTTATCCGACTTCTCCTCAGGTGTCTGCAGCTCTGTCCAGTCGTTGATAAAGTCCACCAGGGCTTGAGACTTAATAGCAGTACGCGGCATGTACTTCAAGCCATGAGGCCAAGCTCGATGGCCCACTTGGCGAATCATCCTGTGGCCTCTCTATTCTGGATGATGTCTCCCAAGGGGGCAGAACTTACCACGGTGATAGGGTGACCTTGGAAGTATTGCTTCAGCTTCCGGCTTGCCATGAACACCCTGTAAACAAGCTTCTGCCAATGTGGATACCTTTGCTTAGACTCAATGAGCACCTCACTGATGTAGTAAAACGGCCGCTGAACCGGATGCTCCTTGCCGGCCTCCTTGCGCTCCACCACGATTGCAACACTGACAGCACGTGAGTTAGCAGCCACATATAACAGCAAGGGCTCTCTATCAATGGGAGCCGCAAGGACCGGCGGCTCAGATAACTGTCTCTTTAAATCTTCAAAGGCAGCATTAGCATCCTCACTCCAGACAAAAGTGTCTGTTTTCTTCATCATCAGATACAGTGGCAAGGCCTTCTCCCCTAACCGGCTTATGAAACAGCTTAAGGCGGCAACACAACCCGCCAATCGCTGAACATCATTGATGCACGCCGGCTTAGCCAAAGAGGTAATTGCCTTGATCTTCTCCAGATTAGCTTCAATACCTCTGTTGGAAACCAGAAAACCCAAAAGCTTGCCCGCTGGCACGCCAAACACACACTTGGCCGGGTTAAGCATCATCTTGTAAACCCAGAGATTGTCAAAGGTCTCTTTTAGATCAGCTATCAAGGTTTCCTTCTCTCTGGATTTAACCACTATATCATCCACATAAGCATGAACATTGCGTCCAATCTGATCGTGGAGACAGTTCTGTACACACCGCTGATAAGTCGCCTGGGCACTCTTGAGCCCAAATGGCATAGATACATAGCAGAAGGCTCCAAACGGAGTGATGAAGGCCGTCTTCTCCTGGTCCTTAACTGCCATCTTGATCTGATGATAGCCAGTGTAAGCATCCAAAAAGCTCAAACGCTCACAACCCTTCGTAGCATCAGTGATTTGATCAATATGGGGGAGAGCAAAGGGATCAGCCGGACAAGCCTTATTTAAGTCCGTGTAATCCACACACATCCGCCAGGTGCCGTTCTTCTTAAGCACAAGCACCGGCTTAGCCAACCACTCAGGGTGAAAAACTTCAACAATAAACCCGGCCGCCAAGAGCCGGGCCACCTCCTCACCAATAGCTTTCTGTCTCTCTTCGTTGAATCGTCGAAGAAACTGTCTGACCGGCTTATATTTTGGATCAATATTAAGAGTATGCTCAGCGAGTTCTCTCGGTACACCCGGCATGTCAGAAGGCTTCCATGCAAAGATGTCCCGGTTCTCATGGATGAACTCGATGAGCGCACTTTCCTATTTAGGATCCAAATTGGCACTGATACTGAACTGCTTAGACGAATCTCCTGGAGTGAAATCAACAAGCTTGGTTTCAGCAGCCGACTTAAACTTCATCGCCGGGTCATGCTCTGTGGTTGGCTTCTTCAGGGAGGTCATATCCGCCGGCTCAACATTATCTTGATAAAACTTCAGCTCCTTTGTTGCACAAATAGACTCAGCATAAGCCGCATCACCTTGTTCACATTCCAGGGCTATCTTTCGGCTCCCGTGCAGTGTCCTTGTGACCCGGCATCTTAAGCTGCAAATAAACATAACACGGCCGAGCCATGAACTTGGCATAAGCCGGCCGCCCAAACAGAGCATGATATGGACTCTCAATTTTGACCACCTCAAAGGTTAGTTTCTCAGCCATAGAATCGTACTCATCTCCAAAGGCCACCTCCAACTCAATCTTACCGACTGGGTACGCCGACTTACCAGGCACCACTCCATGGAAAACGGTGTTGGATGTATTTAAATTTTTGTCAGTTAAACCCATGCATCGAAAGGTCTTGTAATAGAGGATGTTGATGCTGCTACCTCCGTCCATGAGTACCTTGGTTAATTTATATCCACCAATCTGAGGTGCCACCACCAAAGCTAACTGACCCGGATTGTCAACCCGGGGAGGGTGATCCTCCCTACTCCAGACAATTGGCTGCTCTGACCACCTCAAATAACGGGGGACTGCCGGTTCAACAGAATTCACCGCCCTCTTGTGAATCTTCTGGTCACGTTTGCATAAGCTAGTGGTGAACACATGATATTGTCCACTATTCAGTTGCTTTGGGTTACTTTGATAACCCGAATGCTGTTGTTGTCCTCCTTGACCAGATTGCTACTGATTATAGCCGCCTTGATTCCCCTGAAAGCCGGAATTTGAACCACCACCCGGGCCATGAAAGCCGCCGGCACCTGAGCCACCACCTGACTCGTGATTACCGTCGAACATGTTGGACTTCTTGAAAGCCTTCATGATCGCGCAATCCTTCCGTAAGTGAGTGGCTGGCCTCTCCCGGGTGCCATGTCTTGGGCAGGGCTCATTGAGTAACTGCTCAAGAGATGGACCTGACCCGCCAGATCGAGGGGGCGGTTTTCCCTTGCGTCTCTGATTGTTACCATGTGCATTGGCATTGGCCACAAACTCCGGGTTACCCTCGGCCTTACGCTTATTGCCTCCTTGATTCATCGGGTTATGCTGTTGACCTTTTCCATTACCGTTCTTCTTTCCCTTCCCTGTCTTTTCCTCATCAGACGCGGGATCCTTGGTACTATCAGAATCGGCGTATTTGACTAAAGCCGCCATCAGTGTACCCATATCATTACAATCACGCTTGAGACGCCCCAGCTTCTGCCTCAGCGGTTCAAATCGGCAATTCTTCTCCAACATGAGGATCGTAGAGCGGCATCCATCTTGTCGATTTAATGTATTATCTCCTTGACCTGGCGCACCCAATGAGTGGTGGATTCACCCTCTTCTTGTTCACAATTGGTTAAGTCCACAATCGACATGGACTGCTTGCAGGTGTCCTTAAAGTTCTGAATGAACCGGGCCTTTAACTCCGCCCATGAGCCGATGGAATTAGGCGGCAGGCCCTTTAACCAAGACCGGGCCGTTCCATCCAACATCATGGTGAAGTACTTAGCCATTGCCACGTCACTGACCTCCAACAGCTCCATCGCCATCTCATAACTTTCGATCCACGCCCCGGGCTGTAAGTCGGCCGTATAATTTGGCACCTTTCTGGGTCCTTTGAAGTCCTTGGGCAGACGTACATTACGTAGAGCCGGCACCAAACAAGGAACACCGCCGGTTCTGGTGGCTACTCCTGCCTCAACAGAAGTCGTCAGAAAATCTGGGAGGGCCTGATGAGCCGTGAGCTGAGCCGCCAGTTGAGCCGCCCGTTTGTCCTCCTGATGTATCCGGTCCTGTACCGGGTTATAACCACCGGGTTGGTTACGGAATTGGGCGTTGCTTGACAAGGCTTCTGATTCTATGTGCCTGCTGTAACTCGGGCTCTGGCTTGGGCGAGGAGTTGAATGAATCATGTCCCGACTGTAGGAATAAGCCTCCTGCTGAGTCAGAGCCGTCTGGACAATTTCTCTGATCCTTCGCGTCTCCACCGCTGTTGGATCATCACCGTCCACTAGGAGAGCCGCCAAATGTGCTGATGCTGCAATCAAGTTCTCCATGGGATTAGAAAAGTGACCCGGTGGTGTTGGTACGTATCGGGGCGGGCCATGTTCCCATGAGGAGGTGCCATCACCCGAGGCTGAACCGGCCCCCCTGCTCCGATGTCATGAACTGATTTGCTTATGGCGGGTTACTAGGGCCGGCTCCGGATGTAGCAAAGAGGTTCCGAGGATCATAAATCGAAGGCAAACGGGATTGAGTTTTCTGGTGTCTCCTCCTCATCACTTCGTTATGCGTTCAGGTTCGTCGTAAGCTGGAAAGCCTCTGATTGGAGCTGCTGCACCCGTGCATCCAAAGCCGCCCGTTCTGTGGCTAACCTGGTGTCCTCGGCTGCTAAGGCCTCCTTGGCCCGAGCTATTTCCTCACGCACATGTGCCACCTCTGCATTACGTTCATCTTGATTCGCAGGAATAATTGTGGTGGTTAACAGGGCCGTCAGCTTATCCATGAGATCCATCAGCACCTGAGCCAGCGGGCGCACAAGGCCTCCTGCCTCGGCCGCTCCTGAACCGGACGTTATTGCTACCACGGCTGTAGAGTTTTGACCGGGTTGAGTACCAGCCATGAAGACCCCTACGCAGCTCGGCGGCTCAAAGGGGTCCAGAATACTGCTGCCATCGGAACAACCCCCAAGCCTGCCGTCTTGCAGTTGATACATCGAATATGTTCCACCAGTGGACGAGTCACCATCGGAGTGGACGGCTGTCTCACCACCATCTACAGATCCTTCAGAAAGTTCCCCTCTGTGGATGCAACCCACGAAGGCACGCTTCACGACGGGTTGAGCTCGGGCGGGTCTTCCACGCTGAGCCGTCTTGACGAGATCAGTGCAGTTGTCCGGCTCAGGGCCCGGCTAACCAATCCGACCGATGAAGACGTGAATTCCGCCGAAGGGGACTCGGTACCCGTACTCAATTGAGCCGGCCTCGGGGCCCCAGCCTTCATCGTCTATGTAGATCTTGCCGCGGTGACTTTTGCTCATCTGGCCGACTGCGTATCCCTTGATCTCTTCAACGTTGCCCTTCAAGAACTCAAATCCACCGTGCGCTGGCCCCACAGTGGGCGCCAACTGTTGTGGAATTGTCACGGCAGATGTCTTCTTGCAAGGACTTAGTAGTGGAGCCATCGCAACCAGGAAGCTTAAAGGGGTTAATCGGGACAAAGGACACGAGAGAGTTATACTAGTTCGGCCCCTTACGGTGAAGGTAAGGCCTACGTCTAGTTGGGTTGATATTGCTAGGGTTTCGATGACCAGGGAGCGAGATACGCTATGCCCGGTTCTCGAGGAGTTGTTTCTTGCCCTAAGCCGCTAGCGGGTCATCCCCTTATATACACGAGGATACGCCCTGCGGCCTATAGAGTCCCGGCCGGCTCATAAACAGTGTCCGGCTCGGTGACTAGTTAACTCTACCTTATGATACAAGTCATGCCATTACGTCGGTTTACTACTATGGGCCTTAAGTCACCTGTGGGCTTTTAGACCCTTTATTGAACCGCCATCATCATGCTTGGTCTTGGGCTTCTCCTGATGAATCCTTCTTTGTGTAACCCGGCCCCTCACGGGCGGCTTACGCAAATAGTTATATCCCCAACAAATGCTGAGCTGGCCCTTTCAGCTTGAGGGGCAAGTATTTGGTGGCGTGGAGATCATCTCTGCGAGCCATATGGATATGAAGGATAAAGTCCTCAATCCAGACCCCAGGGTCTGTCGTTTCGTCGTATGCCTCTATGTTCACGGGCTTGAATCCCTCTAGAAATTCGTGATCCAGCACCTCATCGGTGAAGCATACGGGGTGCACGGCACCCCTGTATTTGGATGTGTCATGGCATGCTGACGGTTGTAGTGTTCGGTTTTGCTTCTGTGCCGGAGCGCGCTTCCTGGGTCCATAGATGGACCTGGTCATACCGGCTTTTTTGAGCAAGTCCTCACGTAAGCCGTGTGTGGACTTATGTGCGACATCGTTAGCCGCCCTATCGCGGCCACGGGGTGGTCGATCCGTCTGATCGGCCATTTTATTTTTCCGCTGCATATGCTCTAAAGCCTCGTCATCGAATTCAGGCAGAAGCTTGCGCTTTGGGTAAATCTTTGTGTGGCGACTGCCACCGTACTTTTCTGCAGTGTCAAGCACTTTGTTCCATCTACTGATGAGTGTATTTTGCGCGGCCTTAAGCTTTGCTTCTCCTTCTTCAGATTCCTCGCGGTGGCAATAAGGCTTCTATGGAGGTTCTCTTGTTCCAAGTGCCTTTCGGGGATGATGTGTGCATCGTCGTCCGGACTATTCTCCTCTCCGGAGACAGGTTGATGATCTTTATCCTTAGTGTCACCGTGATCGGACAGCGGCTCCGTACTATGCTCGCCGTCCGCTGGCTCATCCTGCTCTGTCGCTGGGTCCATGTGGTCATCGTTTCCAGTGGAGTCAACTGGGGTATTATTCTTTCTTGCGTTGTTATCGCTGTTTTTGCCGAGGCGGGATTTGGAGCGGCGCCTATGTTGCCACTTTGGTAGCTTCTCGAGGGGGTTATCCTTCTCCGCATCCTTCCGTTCCTCATCATTGTTTTCTTTGGGTGTTGATACGTCTCCAACGTATCTATAATTTTTGATTGCTCCATGCTATATTATCTATTGTTTTGGACCATATTGGGATTTATTTTTCACTTTTATATTACTTTTGGGACTAACATATTAAACGGAGGCCCAACCCAGAATTGCTGTTTTTTGCCTATTTCAGTGTTTCGAAGAAACATAATATCAAACGGAGTCCAAACGGAATGAAATCTTCGGGAACGTGATTTTCTGATCAGATAAGATCTAGGAGACTTGGACCCTCGGTCAAGAAAGGAGGGAGGCGGCCACGAGGTGGGCGCCCCCTAGGCGCGCCTGCCTCGTGGGCCCCCCGAAGCTCCACCGATGTACTCCTTCCTCCTATATATACCTACGTACCCCCAACAGATCAGATACGGAGCCAAAAACCTAATTCCACCGCCGCAACTTACTGTATCCACGAGATCCCATCTTGGGGCCTGTTCCGGAGCTCCGCCGGAAGGTGAATCCACCACGGAAGGCTTCTACATCATCATCATAGCCTCTCTGATGAAGTGTGAGTAGTTTACTTCAGACCTTCGGGTCCATAGTTAGTAGCTAGATGGCTTCTTCTCTCTTTTTGGATCTCAATACAATGTTCTCCCACTCTCTCGTGGAGATCTATTCGATGTAATCTTCTTTTTGCGGTGTGTTTGTTGAGACCGATGAATTGTGGGTTTATGATCAAGATTATCTATGAGCAATATTTGAATCTTCTCTGGATTCTTTTATGTATGATTGGTTATCTTTGCAAGTCTCTTTGAATTATCCATTTGGTTTGGCCAACTAGATTGGTAGTTCTTGCAACGGGAGAAGTGCTTAGCTTTGGGTTCAATCTTGCGGTGTCCTTTCCCAGTGACAGTAGGGGCAGCAAGGCACGTATTATATTGTTTCCATCGAGGATAACAAGATGGTTTTTTTTTATCATATTGCATGAATTTAGCCCTCTACATCATGTCATCTTGCTTAAGGCGTTACTCTGTTTTCATTAACTTAATACTCTAGATGCATGCTGGATAGTGGTCGATGAGTTGAGTAATAGTAGTAGATGCAGGCAGGAGTCGGTCTACTTGTCTCGGTCGTGATGCCTATATACATGATCATACCAAGATACTCTCATAACTATGCTCAATTCTGTCAATTGCTCAAAAGTAATTCGTTCACCCACCGTAATATACTTATGCTCTTGAGAGAAGCCACTAGTGAAATCTATGGCCCCCGGGTCTATGCTCATCATATTAATCTTCCTACGCTTTATTATTGCTTTGCTTTTTTACTTTGACTTTTATTTTACTTTGCATCTTTATACCAAAAATACCAAAAATATTATCTATCATCTCTATCAGATCTCACACTCGTAAGTGACTATGAAGGGATTGACAACCCCTATTCGCGTTGGTTGCGTGGAGTTATTTGCTTTGTGTAGGTACGAGGGACTTGCGCGTGGCCTCCTACTGGATTGATACCTTGGTTCTCAAAAACTGAGGGAAATACTTACGCTACTCTGCTGCATCATCCTCTCCTCTTCGGGGAAAACCAACGCAAGCTCAAGACGTAGCAAGAAGGATTTCTGGCGCCGTTGCCTGGGAGTCTACGCAAAAGTCAAATAGCAAGTACCCATCACAATCCCTTATCTCTTGCATTACATTATTTGCCATTTGCCTCTCATTTTCCTCTCCCCCGGTTCACCCTTGCCGTTTTATTCGCCCTCTCTTTTCCGTTTGCCTTTTTCTTGTTCGCTTGTTTGCTCGTGTGTTGGATTGCTTGCTTGTCACTATGGCTCAAGATAATACCAAATTGTGTGACTTTACCAATACCAACAATAATGATTTCCTTAGCACTCCGATTGCTCCTCTTGCCAATACTGAATCTTGTGAAATCAATGTTGCTTTATTGAATCTTGTTATGAAAGATCAATTCGCCGGCCTTCCTAGTGAAGATGTCGCTACTCATCTAAATAGCTTCGTGGATTTGTGTGATATGCAAAAGAAGAAAGATGTTGACAATGATGTTGTTAAATTGAAGTTATTTCCTTTTTCGCTTAGAGATCGTGTTAAATCTTGGTTTTCATCTTTGCCTAAAAATAGTATTGATTCTTGGAACAAGTGCAAAGATGCTTTTATCTCTAAGTATTTTCCTCCCGCTAAGATCATCTCTCTTAGAAATGTTATTATGAATTTTAAGCAACTTGATCATGAACATGTTGCACAAGCTTGGGAGAGGATGAAATTAATGATACGTAATTGCCCTACTCATGGTCTAAATTTGTGGATGATTATGCAGAATTTTTATGCTGGATTGAATTTTGCTTCTAGAAACCTTTTAGATTCGGCCGCGGGAGGCACTTTTACGGAAATCACTTTAGGAGATGGTACTAAACTCCTAGATAATATTATGGTTAATTTTTCTCAGTGGCACACTGAAAGATCTACTAATAAAAAAGTGCATGCGATAGAAGAAATTAATGTTTTGAGTGGAAAGATGGATGAACTTATGAAATTATTTGCTAATAAGAGTGTTTCTTCTGATCCTAATGATATGCCTTTGTCTACTTTGATTGAGAATAATAATGAATCTATGGATGAGAATTTTGTTGGTAGGAATAATTTTGGTAACAATGCGTATAGAGGAAACTTTAATCCTAGGCCTTATCCTAGTAATTCCTCTAATAATTATGGAAATTCCTACAACAATTCTTATGGAAATTTTAATAAGATGCCCTCTGAATTTGAGACTAGTGTTAAAGAGTTTATGAATTCTCAAAAGAATTTTAATGCTTTGCTTGAAGAGAAATTGCTTAAAGTTGATGAATTGGCTAGGAACATTGATAGAATTTCTCTTGATGTTGATTCTTTAAAGCTTAGATCTATTCCTCCTAAGCATGATATCGATGAGTCTCTCAAAGCCATGAGAATTTCCATTGATGAGTGCAAGGAAAGAACCGCTAGGATGCGTGCTATGAAAGATGCCTTTATTAAAGCGTGTTCTTCCAATTTCCATGAAAATAAAATTGAAGATCTAAAAGTTATTGATGTGTCCCTTATCAAATCCTTGTTTTGCAATATGAATTTTGATAATGATGAGATTGAATATGAGTCACCTTTACCTAGAAGGCGTTCCAAGAATTCGGAGTTTTTAGATTATGATAGTAAAATTGATAAAAGTGGGATCAAAGAAAGTAAAACCTTAGATGTTGCTAAGCCCACTATTTTGAATTTCAAGGAAATTAATTACGAAAGTTTCTCTTTAATTGATTGCATTTCATTGTTGCAATCTGTGCTAAATTCTCCGCATGCTTATAGTCAAAATACAACGTTTACCAAACATATCATTGATGCCTTGATGCAATCTTTTGAGGAAAAACTTGAGTTGGAAGTCTCCATCCCTAGAAAACTTTATGATGAGTGGGAACCAACTATTAAAATCAAGATTAAGGATCATAAATTTTATGCTTTATGTGATTTGGGTGCTAGTGTTTCCACTATTCCCAAAACTTTGTGTGATTTGCTAGATTTCCGTGATTTTGATGATTGCTCTCTAAACTTGCACCTTGCGGATTCCACTATTAAGAAACCTATGGGAAGAATTAATTATGTTCTTATTGTTGCAAATAGGAATTATGTGCCCGTAGATTTTATCGTTCTTGATATAGATTGCAATCCTTCATGTCCTATTACTCTTGGTAGACCTTTCCTGAGAACGATTGGTGCAATTATTGATATGAAGGAAGGGAATATTAGATTCCAATTCCCATTAAAGAAAGGCATGGAACACTTACCTAGGAAGAATATAAAATTACCATATGAATCTATTATGAGAGCCACTTATGGATTGCCTACCAAAGATGGCAATACCTAGATCTATCCTTGCTTTTATGCCTAGCTAGGGGCGTTAAACGATAGCGCTTGTTGGGAGGCAACCCAATTTTATTTTTATTTTTTTTGTCTATGTTTAGGAATAAATAATCCATCTACCTTCTTTATAGATGTTGTTTTATGTTTTAATTAGTGTTTGTGCCAAGTTGAACCTATAGGATCTTCTTGGATGATAGTTATTTGATCTTGCTGTAATTTCAATAAACTTTCTGTTCACGAAAACCATTGTTAAAAATCACCAGTACGTGATAAACTAGTGATTCCAATTGCTGATGATCAATAAACAAATTTCATAGGTCGTCCTATTTTGGATGAATTTTTGGAGCTCCAGAAGTTTGCGCTAGTTACGGATTACTACAGACTGTTCTGTTTTTGACAGATTCTGTTTTTCGTGTGTTGTTTGCTTATTTTGATGAATCTATGGCTAGTAAAATAGTTTATAATCCATAGAGAAGTTGGAATACAGTAGGTTTAACACCAATATAAATAAAGAATGAGTTCATTACAGTACCTTGAAGTGGTCTTTTGTTTTCTTTCGCTAGCGGAGCTTACGAGATTTCTGTTGAGTTTTGCGTTGTGAAATTTTCAAGTTTTGGGTGAAATCTTTTGATGGGTTATGGAACAAGGAGTGGCAAGAGCCTAATCTTGGGGATTCCCATGGCACCCCCCAGATAATCCAAGGACACCAAAAATTCAAAGCTTGGGGATGCCCCGGAAGGCATCCCCTCTTTCGTCCACTTCCATCGGTAACTTTACTTGGAGCTATATTTTTATTCACTACATGATATGTGTTTTGCTTGGAGCGTCTTGTATTAATTGCATCTTTGCTTGTTAGTTTACCACAATCATCCTTGCTGTACACACCTTTTGAGAGAGCCATACATGAATTGGAATTTGTTAGAATACTCTATGTGCTTCACTTATATCTTTTGAGCTTTATAGGTTTGCTCTAGTGCTTCCACTTATATCTTTTAGAGCACGGTGGTGTATTTGTTTTATAGAAACCTTTGATCTCTCATGCTTCACTTAGATTATTTTGAGAGTCTTAAATAGCATGGTAATTTGCTTGAAAATAATAATATGCTTGGTATTCAAGATTTGTAAAACTTTCTTTTGAGTGTGTTGAATACTAAGAAAAGTTCGATGCTTGATAATTGTTTTGAGATATGAAGGTAGTAATATTAGAGTCATGCTAGTTGAGTAGTTGTGAATTTGAGAAATACTTGTGTCAAAGTTTGTGATTCTCGTAGCATGCACGTATGGTGAACCGTTATGTGATGAAGTCGAAGCATGATTTATTTATTGATTGTCTTCCTTATGAGTGGCGGTCGGGGACGAGCGATGGTCTTTTCCTACCAATCTATCCCCCTAGGAGCATGCGCATAATACTTTGCTTTGATAACTTGTAGATTTTTGCAATAAGTATATGAGTTCTTTATGACTAATGTTGAGTCCATGGATTATACGCACTTTTCTCACCCTTCCACCATTGCTAGCCTCTCTAATACCGAGCACTTTTCGCCGGTATCATACACCCACCATAAACCTTCCTCAAAACAGCCACCATACCTACCTATCATGGCATTTCCATAGCCATTCCGAGATATATATCCATGCAACTTTCCACCGTTCCGTTTATTATGACACGCTCCATCATTGTCATATTCCTTAGCATGATCATTTAGTTGACATCATATTTGTGTCAAAGTGTAACGCCCCAGATTCGATGCGCCAGGTGTCCGTCAGTTATTTGCCGTCGTTGCCATGTCATCTGCTTGCGTGTTGCACTTTTAGATGTCATCATCTGCATTTCATATCATGTCATCATGCGCATTTCATTTTGCATACGTGTTCGTCTCATGCATCCGAGCATTTTCCCCGTTGTCCGTTTTGCAATCCGGCACTCCCATGTCTCCCGGCGCCCCCTTTTACCTCTTTTCATGTGCGGATGTTAAACGGTCTCGGAATGGACCGAGGTTTGTCAAGCGGCCTTGGTATAGCACCGGTAGACCGCCTGTCAAGTTTCGGATCATTTGGAGGTCGTTTGATACTCCAACGGTTAACCGGGTAACCGCAGAAGCCTCTTTGAGTTGCAGCCCAACACCCTTTCCAAACTGGCCCAAAACCCACCAAACTCCCCTCCATGCTCTCGGTCGTTCGATCACGATCGTGGTCGAAAACCGCACCTCATTTGGACTCTCCTAGCTCCTCTACCTATAAATATGCTCTCCCCGAAATTCGCGGATCAAATCTCGGTTGAAACCCTAGCCCCGCTTCCTCGCGCGGACATGTCCAACCCGCGGACATGTCCGCCGCCACCTCACCCGGCCAATCCCGTTCGCCACGTCAGCAGCGCCGCCGCCCTAATCGCGTCGCCACCTCATCCCCGGCTCCTCTCTCTCCTCACATGGCTTCATGAGCCCGTCTGGCCCTCCGGCCGGAGCCGCCGCCGCCGCAGACCCGCGACCGGGCCCGCCCGCGCCGCCTCCCGCACTGCGCGGCCGCCGCCGCCCGCCGCCTCTCCGCCGCTGCCCGCAGCCACGTCGCGTCGCCGCCTCGCCGCCGCCGCCGGGTGGCGCTTCGCCGCCGCCGCCTGAGCTTCGCCGCCTGGCGTATCGCCGCCAGCCGCTGCCGCCCCTCCCGCGAAGCTAGCTTCGGCGCCGCCGCCCGCTCTTCGGCTCGCCCGACCCGCCGCCGTGCCTCCCTCCACGCCGGCGCCGCGCCCTTCGCGTCGCCCCCGGCGCCGGCCGCCGCCGCCGCCGGCGCGCTCTCCGCCGCCGTCTCCCCACGCCCGGCGACCTACGCGCTGCGGCGGCGCCGCCCGTCGTCCGATCCGGACGGGTGGATGAGATCCACCGTCCCGAACCAAACAACCCCGATCCGGGTTCCCTCCGTCCCGGGTCCACCCCGTCCATTTTTCCCCGAGGTGAAATCCACCAAGTCCCCAGATTTCCAACATTTTGTTCCATTTTCATTGCATCGTATCTCTGTCATCGTTGATCGGTTTTGCGCGTATAATATGTCAAAATGTTCGTCTCGAAGAGTAGATCATTTCTTCTCATTGCATCATTTTCATTTGAGCTCATCTTGGTACCCGAAATGCTGTTAGAAGAGTGCTATGTGATGTTAGTTTCTGATTTTTATCAGAACTTGCAGTTTTGTCATTTTTGCCATGATTGATGTGTGCATCCTATGGACTTGAGTCCTACATGTGTTTTGTAATATGCCATGTCTTCTTTCCAGTGGTGCTTGCTATGTATTTTTGTGATCAATGTGGTGACTAGCACAAGCATGCAAACTAGGTGTCTTGATGTTGCTGATTTCAGCCCTGTTTTAGCTGATTTTGATGCCATGTTTACTTGATGCTACCGAGAGATCAATGCATATTTTGAGATACCTCAGTAAGGATGTTTTGTAAAGCATGTCTTGCTCTATCCAACCATGCCCTTGTTTGCAATTATGGAGTAGTCTAGCTTGAGTCAATCGAGCTCTACTTTTGCTATCAAATGTTTCCTGGCAGATTGTTTACATGTTATTCAATTTTGCCAAGCTTGTTGTGGTTGATCCATGTATGCTATGTTATTGTTCTTGCCATGTATGTCTTCTATGCCATGTCTTCTTGATGTATATATGCTTAGTTTATCATTTAAGGCTATGTAGTGAGTGCATTGAGCTTGTAAACATGCCTTCTTGTTATCAGTTTTTGACATGCCATGTTGCTGAATCTGTTAACGAGACTTTCGATATTGACATGGGTGTTACTATATTTTCTGATCCTTTTTGGCTTATGGTCACTAAAGGACTTTTGTTATATGCTTTGAGTAGATTCATGCCATGCCTTTGTTTGCCTTGTTAAGTTCCTGTAACATGTTGTTTCATAGCTCTAAACATTGCAACCTGATGTTATTTCTGCCAATGCCTGAAACTGTTATTAGTTGCGATCTTGCCATGTCATTTTGAGCATGTTCTAGTTGTTTCTGGAGGTAGCTCAGTTCTCATGTTTTGTAATGCTTTACCTGTAGATCATGCCCATGCCTTTTGTTATTATGTTGGGGTGCTGTAGTATGTTGTTTTGATGCTTGCAATATGCCTAGTTGCTGTTTTGGACAGCTTGTCCTTTAAACTTGTATAGGGTGTATGTGTTGAACCGTTGCTCGCTTTTGAGTGTGCTCTATATGAAACTTGCTTGATTTTGCATGTAGTATCATATTATCATGTTGGATCCTTGTTTTGAGAGTGTTTGCTTGATGTTTGTATGCATTTTGCATCAATGCCATGTTTATCTTGTTTTGCTCATATCTTCTAGGCCGTAGCTCCGAATCTAATGAACTTTATATGTAACTTGACTAGAATTTCGTGTAGATCATCGTGGTGCATATTAAATTGCTGTTTAACAACTTGAACATAAGGTTTATCCAGATCTGGACCAATTTCGAAATTTGCATATGAGGACTTACCGGAATTGTTATATGTTGTTTCCGGCCTCATTTAAACTTGCTTTGATGTGTTCCTCTTGTTTGCATCATCTCTTGCCATGAGTAGCCTCATCTAGCTTTGTCATGCATCATGCTTGTTGTGCATCATATCTTGTTCATGTGTGGTGTGTTTACTATGTTGTGTGCTTCTTCTTGTTAGTTCCTGTTTCGTTGCGATCGTGAGGATTCGTTCGTCTACGCTTGGTTCGGCTTCATCCGTTCATCTTCTTCATGGACTCGTTCATCTTCTTCATGGACTCGTTCTTCTTCCTTGCGGGATTTCAGGCAAGATGACCGCTACCCTGGATCTCACTACTATCATTGCTATGCTAGTTGCTTCGTTCTATCGCTATGCTGCGCTACCTATTACCTGTTTATCAAACCATCCCAAATTGCCATGTCAGCCTCTAAACTTTTGCATCCTTCCTAGCAAACCGTTGTTTGGCTATGTTACTGCTTTGCTCAGCCCCTCTTATAGCGTTGTTAGTTGCAGGTGAAGATGAAGTTTGTTCCTTTTTGGAACATGGAGATGTTGTTCCTTGTTGGAACATGTTTACTTGTTGGGATATCACAATATTATCTTATTTAATTAATGCATCTATATACTTGGTAAAGGGTGGAAGGCTCGGCCTTATGCCTGGTGTTTTGTTCCACTCTTGCCGCCCTAGTTTCCGTCATATCGGTATTATGTTCCCGGATTTTTGCGTCCCTAACGCGGTCGGGTGATTTATGGGACCCCCTTGACAATTCGCTTTGAATAAGACTTTTCCAGCAAGGCCCAACATTGGTTTTACCATTTGCCTCACCACCACCTATATTTCCCTTGGGAGTAATTAACCCAAGGGTCATCTTTATTTAGCCCCCGACCAGTGCTTCTCTAAGTGCTGGCCGAATCGAGCTACTCTGGGCCACCTTGGGGCAACTTGAGGGTTGGTTTTACTCGTAGCTAGTCTCATCCGGTGTTGCCACGAGAGCGAGATATGTGCAGCTCCTATCGGGATTGTCGGCGATCGGGCGGCTTTGCTGGTCTTGTTTTATTGCTGTGAAATGTCTTGTATCCGGATTCGAGACTGATCGGGCTTCCGGGAGAAGGTCTATTCTTCGTTGATCGCGAGAGCTTATCATGGGCTAAGTTGGGACACCCTGCAGGGTTTGAACTTTCGAAAGCCGTGCCATGTTATGTGGCAGATGGGAATTTGTTAATGTCCGGTTGTAGAAAACCCGAAGTTGATCTCAATTAAAATACACCAACCGTGTGCGTAACCGTGAGTGTCTCTTTTCGGGGTTGATCGAGAGGAGAACACGGTTTCTTGGGTTATGTCTGACGTAAGTAGGTGTTCAGGATCTCTTCTTGATCATTGCTAGTTGACGACCGTTCCTTTGTTTCTCTTCTCGCTCTCATGTGCGATGTTAGCCTCCATATATGCTTAGTCGCTGCTGCAACCTCACCACTTTACCCCTTCCTTTCCCTTTAAGCTTTGCTAGTCTTGATACCCATGGTAATGGGATTGCTGAGTCCTCGTGGCTCACAGATTACTACACCACCAGTTGCAGGTACAAGTTTACGTTGATCATGACGCGAGAGCGATGTTTTCTTGTGTTGGAGTTCTTCTTCTGCTTCTTCGATCAGGGGATAGGTTCCAGGTCGGCAGCCTGGGCTAGCAGGGTGGATATTGTTTGAGTTTCTGTTCATGTTTCATCCGTAGTCGGATGTTGGTCTTGTATATGATGTTGATGTATTCTTGTGGCAGTTGTGCCTTATGTATGTATCCCCATGTATTATGTAATGTTGATGTAATGATATCCACCTTGCAAAAGCGTTTCAATATGCGGGTCTATCCTTGGTGGGACCGTCGAGTTCCTTTTGGATAGGGTCGCATATTGGGCGTGACAAGTTGGTATCAGAGCCTCGACCGACCCTAGGAGCCCCCTTGATTGATCGTGTAGTTTGGCCGATGTTGAGTCTAGAAGAAAACTATTTTCGGAGTCTAGTTATATCGGAGAGTAGGAATTCTTTTTACTTCTCTG
Organism: Aegilops longissima; assembly: GCA_021605205.1. Classification (NCBI taxonomy): domain Eukaryota; kingdom Viridiplantae; phylum Streptophyta; class Magnoliopsida; order Poales; family Poaceae; genus Aegilops; species Aegilops longissima. The sequence goes on from CM038680.1 coordinate 651,002,745, forward strand.
CCCCTTCGTCGCTCTGGTGAGGAATCTTGACGTAGGTGTTTTGAATTACTCCTCTTCCCCTTCAAATTTTTCTTTAGGATCACGCAGTTGGTTTTCCGGTAGTTGTTCCTCAGCTCTTTTCATCCGGTGCATTTCTCGTCAAGTTGACTCGAGTCTCTTCATCTTTGGGTTCAATCCTCAGTTGTTTTCTTTTCCCACCCGCCCTCCCTTCTTCTTTTCCGAACCGGAGTCCGTAATCGAGTATCCATCCTGCTCGTGCGAAGCCTTTGCTTTCATTCCTCAGTGATTTCAACCGGTGTTTTCTCTTCAAGTTGTTCGTCGATTTCCCCTTCCAAGTTGCCTTTGTTTTCCCCGCCCTCCCACCCTTTTTATTCCCGGAGTTTGCCTCTCTCCCGACCAGCTATTTCATTTGTGCGGAGCCTCTTCAGTCCTCCATCAATTATTTCAACCGGTGAATTCTCGTCTTGTTCGTCATTCTGCATCTCTTTCTTTTCCGGCGGATTCAATTCAAGTTTTTTTTCGGTGTTGATCATAGTCTTTCTCTCGGCTCAAGTGTTTTTCCCCTGCTCGTTCGCCTCTCGCCAGTTTATCATTCCGGAGTTCGGAAGACATATCAGGAGATTCGTCCGTGTTCTAATTAATTCGAGGTTGTCACCTCATTTATATATTTCAATCATTCTGGTGTATCATCTATCTGTTCAACATCCCTTTTCAACGGTGTTTTCTTTTAGTGGGCCCTAACCCACAGGTCTTTTCCCAGGATCTTACCTGACTCTTCTATTTCCCGGAGTTATTCTCAAATTCTTTTCGAAATTTGACGTAAGTATGAATTTCATCAGTCAGATGTTTTTCCAAGATCAATTTCAAATCATTTCATTGTTGGCTCAACCTCTTTTGCTTTTCATTCTTCCGAAGTATCTCATTAGTTTTGGTGTTGTTTCTCGTCGTCTTTATCAGCTTTGAAGACCGAAGTAAAGTTTTTCCTCGAAATCTTGCCCGTTCCCCGGAGATTCATGGTGCTAGCTCGATGTTATCCTATCTAGTTGTTTCCAGTTGTGCAATTCTTTTCATCCATCCGGAGTATTTCAGAAGTTGATTTCTATTTCTTTTCACCGGAGGCCATCATTCCAGTTATCGTTCTCTATTTATCCCGGAGCTTCGTTCAAGTGTTCTTTAATAAGCTCATGATCTCTTTGTTCTTTTGCATCTAAATCCCCTCTAGCTTATTTGTTCTTCTAATTTTTCCCGGCGATTCTTTCATCAGTCATTTCGAATTTTTACGGTGGTTCATTCAGATTCTTTTTCCTTGATTATCATTTTAATCCATTCGTTCTTTTCAACCTACCAGTGGTTCATGAAGTCCTTCTCAAGTTGGTGATATGTCACTTCTCAATCCTTTTCAAGAAGAATAAGTAAGATGTGAAATCCTTTGCTTGTCATCAATTTAATTTGATGAAGGATAAGCTTACAGTAAATCTTATTCTTAATCCATCCCAGCTGATTAATCCTTTCCTTCGGAGTTTGTTCTTAATGAATAAATTCTAGTTCCAAGTGTTTTCATCTTTTCTTTTCCGGAGTTCAGTTTCCTCGGCCATTTCGTCGGAACCTCCATCGGAATCATCGCAAGGCTCATCTTATTCTTGCATCCTTCAATTGTACCTCATAATCCTTTTGTTACCGGAGTTCTTCATGGTGGTTCTTCACGATTTAATTCGTCCTTCAAGAGTTCATCAAGATTCTTGTTCAAGGAGTTCAAGTATCTTTTCTTCTCACGTCTCGAAGTGCAATTAATCCTCTGTATTCTTTTGAAGTGGAGTTTCACAGTTCTTCGTTCTTCTCAGCTATTTAATCTTTTCCACTTGTGGTCGGCGATCAGCTCATAATTTTGAGATGTTATCCATAAGTCCACAACAATCTTATTCTTTTCGTTGTTGATTTCTCAACAACTCCATTCAATCTTTTCTTCTAAGGTTGCTTTCTATTTCATTCGTGGCACAAGTTGTCATATTCTTACCAGTTCTTTCCATTCAATTCTCTTTCAATTCTTTTCGGAGATTTTGTGTCATGTCTTCATCAAGTATCATTCCAACCTCTCAAGCTATGTTCTATTCTTTCCTTGTTCAACCGGTGTGCTGCCTAAATCCTTTCAGTCTTATTCGTTTCTTTTCTCATTCTAACCACTCCGGTTAGAACGAGTGGCTTCATAGTCTATCATGTTTCGATGAGCTTTTGATTCTCGTCATTTTCGTCATTCCTCTCTTTTCTCGTGTGCTCTCGATTCTGTGCTTCTTCTATTGAGTTCTTGTTTTCACCTCATCCTTTTCCCTTCCGTCTCGGTCCTAAGATCTCGGGACGAGATCTCTTGTTAGTGGAGGAGTGTTGTAACGCCCCAGATTCGATGCGCCAGGTGTCCGTCAGTTATTTGCCGTCGTTGCCATGTCATCTGCTTGCGTGTTGCACTTTTCCATGTCATCATCTGCATTTCATATCATGTCATCATGCGCATTTCATTTTGCATACGTGTTCGTCTCATGCATCCGAGCATTTTCCCCGTTGTCCGTTTTGCAATCCGGCACTCCCATGTCTCCGGCGCCCTTTTACCTCTTTTCATGTGCGGATGTTAAGCGGTCTCGGAATGGACCGAGGTTTGTCAAGCGGCCTTGGTATAGCACCGTGAACCGCCTGTCAAGTTTCGGATCATTTGGAGGTCGTTTGATACTCAACAGTTAACGGGTAACCGCAAAAGCCTCTTTGAGTTGCAGCCCAACACCCTTCCAAACTGGCCCAAAACCCACCAAACTCCCCTCCATGCTCTCGGTCGTTCGATCACGATCGCGTGGCCGAAAACCGCACCTCATTTGGACTCTCCTAGCTCCCTCTACCTATAAATATGCATCTCCCCCGAAATTCGCGGATCAAATCTCAGTTGAAACCCTAGCCCCGCTCCCTCGCGCGCGGACATGTCCAACCCGCGGACATGTCCGCCGCCCCTCGCCCGGCCAATCCCGTTCGCGCCACGTCAGCAGCGCCGCCGCCGCCAATCGCGCGTCGCCACCTCATCCCGCCGGCTCCTCTCTCTCCTCCTCCTCGCTTGGGCTGCTGAGCCCGTCAAGAGCCCTCCCGGCGGGCCGCCGCCGCCGCAGCCATGACTGGCCCGCCCGCGCCGCCTCCCGCATCGGCGCGGCCGCCCGCCCGCTGCCCTGCGGCGGACCCGATCGCCGCCTGCGCCCGCCGCCGCCGCCCGGCGGCGCTTCGCCGCCGCCAGGCGGCGCTTCGCCGCCGCCCAGCTTGACGGCGCTTCGCGCGCCGCCCCTCCATGAGCTTCGCCGCCCGCGCCGCCCGCCCGGCCGCTGCCGCCCCTCCGGCGAAACTAGCTCGGCGCCGCCGCCAGCTCTTCGGCTCGCCCGACCCGCGCCGCGCCTCCCTCGCTCGCCGCGCCGCCCGCTTCGCGTCGCCCGGCTGCGCGCCGCCGCCGCCGCCGCCCAGCGCCCTCGCCGCCGTATCCACGCCTCCGGCGACCTACGCCGCTGCGGCGGCCGCCCGTCGTCCGATCCGGACGGGTGGATGAATCCACCGTCCGGAACCAAGCAGCCCCCGATCCGGGTCCACCCCGTCCATTTTTCCCCGAGGTGAAATCCACCAAGTCCCCAGATTTCCAACATTTTGTTCCATTTTCATTGCATCGTATCTCTGTCATCGTTGATCCGTTTTGCGCGTATAATATGTCAAAATGTTCGTCTCGAAGAGTAGATTATTTCTTCTCATTGCATCATTTTCATTTGAGCTCATCTTGGTGCCCGAAATTCTGTTAGAAGAGTGCTATGTGATGTTAGTTTCTGATTTATATCAGAACTTGCACTTTTGTCATTTTTGCCATGATTGATGTGTGCATCCTATGGACTTGAGTCCTACATGTGTTTTGTAATATGCCATGTCTTCTTTCCAGTGGTGCTTTCTATGTATTTTTGTGATCAATGTGGTGACTAGCACAAGCATGCAAACTAGGTGTCTTGATGTTGCTGATTTCAGCCCTGTTTTAGCTGATTTTGATGCCATGTTTACTTGATGCTACCGAGAGATCAATGCATATTTTGAGATACTTCAGTAAGGATGTTTTGTAAAGCATGTCTTGCTCTATCCATCCATGCCCTTGTTTGCAATTATGGAGTAGTCTAGCTTGAGTCAATCGAGCTCTACTTTTGCTATCAAATGTTTCCTGGCAGATTGTTTACATGTTATTCAATTTTGCCAAGCTTGTTGTGGTTGATCCATGTATGCTATGTTATTGTTCTTTCCATGTATGTCTTCTATGCCATGTCTTCTTGATGTATATATGCTTAGTTTATCATTTAAGGCTCTGTAGTGAGTGCATTGAGCTTGTAAACATGTCTTCTTGTTATCAGTTTTTGACATGCCATGTTGCTGAATCTGTTAACGAGACTTTCGATATTGACATGGGTGTTACTATATTTTCTGATCCTTTTTGGCTTATGGTCACTAAAGGACTTTTGTTATATGCTTTGAGTAGATTCATGCCATGCCTTTGTTTGCCTTGTTAAGTTCCTGTAACATGTTGTTTCATAGCTCTAAACATTGCAACCTGATGTTATTTCTGCCAATGCCTGAAACTGTTATTAGTTGCGATCTTGCCATGTCATTTTGAGCATGTTCTAGTTGTTTCTGGAGGTAGCTCAGTTCTCATGTTTTGTAATGCTTTACCTGTAGATCATGCCCATGCCTTTTGTTATTATGTTGGGGTGCTGTAGCATGTTGTTTTGATGCTTGCAATATGCCTAGTTGCTGTTTTGGACAGCTTGTCCTTTAAACTTGTATAGGGTGTATGTGTCGAACCGTTGCTCCGTTTTGAGTGTGCTCTATATGAAACTTGCTTGATTTTGCATGTAGTATCATATTATCATGTTGGATCCTTGTTTTGAGAGTGTTTGCTTGATGTTTGTATGCATTTTGCATCAATGCCATGTTTATCTTGTTTTGCTCATATCTTCTAGGCCGTAGCTCCGAATCTAATGAACTTTATATGTAACTTGACTAGAATTTCGTGTAGATCATCGTGGTGCATATTAAATTGCTGTTTAACAACTTGAACATAAGTTTTATCCAGATCTGGACCAATTTTGAAATTTGCATATGAGGACTTACCGGAATTGTTATATGTTGTTTCCGGCCTCATTTAAACTTGCTTTGATGTGTTCCTCTTGTTTGCATCATCTCTTGCCATGAGTAGCCTCATCTAGCTTTGTCATGCATCATGCTTGTTGTGCATCATATCTTGTTCATGTGTGGTGTGTTTACTATGTTGTGTGCTTCTTCTTGTTAGTTCTGTTTCGTTGCGATCGTGAGGATTCGTTCGTCACGCTTGGTTGGCTTCATCCGTTCATCTTCTTCATGGACTCGTTCATCTTCTTCATGGACTCGTTCTTCTTCCTTGCGGGATTTCAGGCAAGATGACCGCTACCCTGGATCTCACTACTATCATTGCTATGCTAGTTGCTTCGTTCTATCGCTATGCTGCGCTACCTATTACCTGTTTATCAAGCCATCCCAAATTGCCATGTCAGCCTCTAACCTTTTGCATCCTTCCTAGCAAACCGTTGTTTGGCTATGTTACCGCTTTGCTCAGCCCCTCTTATAGTGTTGTTAGTTGCAGGTGAAGATGAAGTTGGTTCCTTGTTGGAACATGGAGATGTTGTTCCTTGTTGGAACATGTTTACTTGTTGGGATATCACAATATTATCTTATTTAATTAATGCATCTATATACTTGGTAAAGGGTGGAAGGCTCGGCCTTATGCCTGGTGTTTTGTTCCACTCTTGCCGCCCTAGTTTCCGTCATATTGGTATTATGTTCCCGGATTTTTGCGTCCCTAACGCGGTCGGGTGATTTATGGGACCCCCTTGACAATTCGCTTTGAATAAGACTTTTCCAGCAAGGCCCAACATTGGTTTTACCATTTGCCTCACCACCACCTATATTTCCCTTGGGAGTAATTAACCCAAGAGTCATCTTTATTTAGCCCCCCCCCCCCGGACCAGTGCTTCTCTAAGTGCTGGCCCGAATCGAGCTGCCTGCGGGGCCACCTTGGGGCAACTTGAGGGTTGGTTTTACTCGTAGCTAGTCTCATCCGGTGTTGCCCTGAGAACGAGATATGTGCAGCTCCTATCGGGATTGTCGGCGCATCGGGCGGCTTTGCTGGTCTTGTTTTATTGCTGTGAAATGTCTTGTATCCGGATTCGAGACTGATCGGGCTTCCGGGAGAAGGTCTATTCGCCGTTGATCGCGAGAGCTTATCATGGGCTAAGTTGGGACACCCTGCAGGGTTTGAACTTTGAAAGCCGTGCCAGCGGTTATGTGGCAGATGGGAATTTGTTAATGTCGGTTGTAGAAAACCGAAGTTGATCTCAATTAAAATACACCAACCGTGTGCGTAACCGTGAGTGTCTCTTTTCGGGGTTGATCGAGAGGAGAACACGGTTTCTTGGGTTATGTCTGACGTAAGTAGGTGTTCAGGATCTCTTCTTGATCATTGCTAGTTGACGACCGTTCCTTTGTTTCTCTTCTCGCTCTCATTTGCGATGTTAGCCACCATATATGCTTAGTCGCTGCTGCAACCTCACCACTTTACCCCTTCCTTTCCCTTTAAGCTTTGCTAGTCTTGATACCCATGGTAATGGGATTGCTGAGTCCTCGTGGCTCACAGATTACTACACCACCAGTTGCAGGTACAGGTTTACGTTGATCATGACGCGAGAGCGATGTTTTCTTGTGTTGGAGTTCTTCTTCTGCTTCTTCGATCAGGGGATAGGTTCCAGGTCGGCAGCCTGGGCTAGCAGGGTGGATATTGTTTGAGTTTCTGTTCATGTTTCATCCGTAGTCGGATGTTGGTCTTGTATATGATGTTGATGTATTCTTGTGGCAGTTGTGCCTTATGTATGTATCCCCATGTATTATGTAATGTTGATGTAATGATATCCACCTTGCAAAAGCGTTTCAATATGCGGGTCTATCCTTGGTGGGACCGTCGAGTTCCTTTTGGATAGGGTCGCATATTGGGCGTGACACAAAGCCACCGTTCATAATTCTTTCATACATGTCACTTATGAATCATTGCATATCCCGGTACACCGCCGGAGGCATTCACATAGAGTCATATTTTGTTCTAAGTATCGAGTTGTAATTCTTGAGTTGTAAGAAAAATAAAAGTGTGATGATCATCATTTTTTGAGCATTTTCCCAAGTGAGGAAAGGATGATGGAGACTATGATTCCCCCATAAGTCGGGATGAGACTCCGGACGAAAAAGAAAAAAAAAAGAAAAGAAAAGAGGCCATATAGAAAGAGAATAGGCCCAAATGAAAAAATGAGAGAAAAAGAGAGAAGGGAAAATGTTACTATCCTTTTACCACACTTGTGCTTCAAAGTAGCACCATGATCTTCATAATAGAGAGTCTCTTGTTTTGTCACTTTTATATACTAGTGGGAATTTTTCATTATAGAACTTGGCTTGTATATTCCAATGATGGGCTTCCTCAAATTGCCCTAGGTCTTCGTGAGCAAGCGAGTTGGATGCACACCCACTTAGTTTCTTTTGTTGAGCTTTGATATACTTATAGCTCTAGTGCATCCGTTGCATGGAAATCCCTACTCACTCACATTGATATCTATTGATGGGCATCTCCATAGCCTGTTGATACGCCTAGTTGATGTGAGACTATCTTCCCTCATTTTGTCTTCTCCACAACCACCATACTATTCCACATATAATTCTATATCCATGGCTCACGCTCATGTATTGCGTGAAGATTGAAAAAGTTTTGAGAATGTCAAAAGTATGAAACAATTGCTTGGCTTGTCATCGGGGTTGTGCATGATTTAAATACTTTGTGTGGTGCAGATAGAGCATAGCCAGACTATATGATTTTGTAGGGATAACTTTCTTTGGCCATGTTATTTTGAGAAGACATAATTACTTTGTTACTATGCTTGAAGTATTATTATTTTTTATGTCAATATTAAACCGTTGTCCTGAATCTTTCGAATCTGAGTATTCACACCACAATTAAGAAGATTTACATGGAAATTATGCCAAGTAGCACTCCACATCAAAAATTCTCTTTTTAACATTTACCTACTCGACGACGAGCAGGAATTAAGCTTGGGGATGCATGATACGTCTCCAACGTATCTATAATTTTTTATTGCTCCATGCTATATTATCTATTTTTTTGGACCATATTGGGCTTTATTTTTCACTTTTATATTACTTTTGGGACTAACCTATTAACCGGAGGCCCAGCCCAGAATTGCTGTGTTTTGCCTATTTGAGTGTTTCGAAGAAACAGAATATCAAACGGAGTCCAAACGGAATGAAATCTTTGGGAACGTGATTTTCTCATCAGATAAGATCCAGGAGACTTGGACCCTCGGTCAAGAAAGGAGGGAGGCAGCCACGTGGGTGGAGGGCGCCCCCCCCCCTAAGGCGCGCCCCCTGCCTCGTGGGCCCCCCAAAGCTCCACCGACGTACTCCTTCCTCCTATATATACCAACGTACCCCCAACAGATCAGATACGGAGCCAAAAACCTAATTCCACCGCCGCAACTTCCTGTATCCGCGAGATCCCTTATTGGGGCCTGTTCCGGAGCTCCGCCGGAAGGGGAATCCACCACGGAGGGCTTCTACATCATCATCATAGCCTCTCCGATGAAGTGTGAGTAGTTTACTTCAGACCTTCGGGGCCATAGTTAGTAGCTAGATGGCTTCTTCTCTCTTTTTGGATCTCAATACAATGTTCTCCCCCTCTCTCGTGGAGATCTATTCGATGTAATCTTCTTTTTGTGGTGTGTTTGTTGAGAATGATGAATTGTGGGTTTATGATCAAGATTATCTATGAGCAATATTTGAATCTTCTCTGAATTCTTTTATGTATGATTGGTTATCTTTACAAGTCTCTTCGAATTATCCGTTTGGTTTGGCCAACTAGATTGGTAGTTCTTGCAATGGGAGAAGTGCTTAGCTTTGGGTTCTATCTTGCGGCGTCCTTTCCCAGTGACAGTAGGGGCAACAAGGCACGTATTGTATTGTTGCCATCGAGGATAACAGGATGGGGTTTTTATCATATTGCATGAATTTATCCCTCTACATCATGTCATCTTGATTAAGCCGTTACTCTGTTTTCATTAACTTAATACTCTAGATGCATGTTGGATAGCGGTCGATGAGTGGAGTAATAGTAGTAGATGCAGGCAGGAGTCGGTCTACTTGTCTCGGATGTGATGCCTATATACATGATCATACCTAGATACTCTCATAACTATGCTCAATTCTATCAATTGCTCAACAGTAATTCGTTCACCCACCGTAAAATACTTATGCTCTTGAGAGAAGCCACTAGTGAAATCTATGGCCCCCGGGTCTATTCTCATCATATTAATCTTCCTACGCTTTATTATTTCTTTGCTTTTTACTGTGCCTTTTATTTTACTTTGCATCTTTATACCAAAAATATTATCTATCATCTCTATCAGATCTCACTCTCGTAAGTGACCGTGAAGGGATTGACAACCCCTATTCGCGTTGGTTGCGAGGATTTATTTGCTTTGTGTAGGTACGAGGGACTTGCGCGTGGCCTCCTACTGGATTGATACCTTTGGTTCACAAAAACTGAGGGAAATACTTACGCTACTCTGCTGCATCATCCTCTCCTCTTCGGGGAAAACCAACGCAAGCTCAAGACGTAGCAGGTGTATCCACCATATATATATCGTGTGATGAAGTGGTTGTCCAGCGCCCTGTGGGCGATGGTTCATGTTCCTCTCCTGCATCGTCATCCATACCGTCGATGTCTTCGGAGTCGAAATCAAGCATGTTGGTTAAATCGTCGACACTGGTGATTAAGTGGGTGGTGGGTAGGGAACAATTTCTTCGTCATCCGCTTCCCACTCAAGCCGGACATAGTTCGTCAAAGGGCCTCCTGACAAGGAGAGAGACCTTAATGAATTTAGCACATCGCCCAGGGGCGAGTGCTGAAAGATATCCGCGGAGGAAAATTCCATGATTGGTGCCCAATCAGATTCGATAGGTACTGACGCAGGCGGTTCGAAGCCTGTGGCCGGGGACGAGTCCCAGGGTCCGGCAACACAGGTCTCGCACGAGGTGAAGTCAGTATTCAGCTCTATCGCCGCTGAGTGTGCGGCCTCCGTGGCGGGGTCCATCCACCCGTGTAACGCCCCAAGACCGGAGCTTCATTTGCCTTCCAGGGTTTCCGAGTTTTGTCGTGTGATTTGTTTTGTTTGAGCATTCATCATGTCATCTCTTGCATTGCATCATCTCATCATGCCATCATGCCATTCAATTTTTGCAACTCAACTAAATAAATCGTATGGATCTTCGGTCCATTTAAATCGAGGGAAGGGTGACTTCTCTTTATAACATATCCTCCCGATATTAGGGAGCTATATTAAAAATAATTCCATTTATTTGGAATTCACCATAACACACTTGCAAATTCAATGCCCTTTCTCGCTTCAAGTTTGGCCCCAAACCTTGCCATTATTATTTTCATCATTTTCGGAGTTCCACCAAAATCCTCGGGCCATTTTGTTAAATTCCTCACATTTTTGCTGAGCTCGGAAAATAATCCCCAGGTCAAACTCTTTCTCTAATCTTTTTCTTTTCTTCCCTTTCCTTTCTTTTCTCTGTTTTAAGAGTTTTTAAGAGAGAGAGAGAGGAGCTAGGCCCAGCCGGCCCCTGGCCATTTCCCTCCTCCACCAGGCCGGCCTCTATGGCCCAAGGCCTCCCAGCCCACCTAGCGCCTCCCTCAAGGCCCAAGGCCTAACCAACCCCAAGGCCCAGCTGCCCCTGCTTCTAACCCTAGCCCGCAGGACTCTCTCCCTCGTCCTCCCAGCGCCGCCATCGCGCCCGATCCCCCTCGTCCTCCCTCTAGCGCCCCTGCCCGATCCCTCGTCGCCCCACTCGCTCGATCCCTTCTCCCATGGCCTTGAACCCGTCCTCCCATCGATCCCTCCATCCTCCTCTGACTGCACCCGATCCCCCCGCTCCTCCCATGAGCCGGCCAGGCCCCCAGCGCCGCCTCTCTTCTCCTCCATGGCGCCCCCCTTTCTCGGCGCCCGTCGCCCGGCCCCATCTCCTTCTCCCCGGCCCGTCGCTGCTGGCCGCGCCCGGCCTCCATGCGTCTGCGCCGGCGACCTTCGCCTCCGTCCGCGTCGTCGCTTCCCCATGGCACTGCGCCCGGATGCTCCTCCTGCCCCGTCCAGCGCCGCACTCCTTCCCCTCGACCCCCATCTCCCTCCGTCGTCCTCCCTGCCGCTAACGTCGCGGAGACGGGCTCCGATGCCAGATCAGCCCGTTGGCCATCCACCGTCTGGGCTTGGCGCCATGGCCTCTGCCTTTGGATGACCCGTGGCTGCCGTGCCCGGTTGTGTGTTCCTCTCTGATGCGTGTACGGCTACCGTTTCCCTGGATTCGCCAAGTACCACGACGATGCGCCAAGCACCGCTACCAGTGACCCGAACGTCTACGACCCATGTACAACTACACGGTGATGCGACAAGTACCCCTTCGGTTCCGTCAAGTTCGTCTACACGGGAACGACTACATCCGAAGTGGATAACGACAAGTACCCCTACGCGCGAAGACGCCAAGTCCGTTTCTGGATTCTTCAAGTACCACTACCGTCGTCTCCGGAAACGCCAAGTACCACTACGACCCGACGACCACCGAACCGGAAACGACAAGTACCCCGATGACACGTGTACCGCTACCGTCGACCCTCGAAGACCCGTGGACCCGAACATCCACGGGACGCGAACAACTACTTCCGATGACGGAATGTACCACTACCATCGAACTTGAACGACTACTTCCCCCTACGCCGTGTACCACTACCATCGCGAGACCGCAAGTACCACGACAACCCCGAAGGGATTCGGACCCGTCAAGTACCTCTTGAAAGCGAGCGTGAAACACTACTTCCTCTACCGTCGCCGTAACGACTACTTCCACTACATCGCGAGAACGACTACTTCCTCTACTTCCCTCGGCGACCCGTGAGCGTCTACTTCCCTCTCCGAGCGCTTTCTCCTCCGAGCGCTTGCGCTTGAAGGTATAACCACCGAGATGACCGATCGTGATCGAATCATCCTTGCGATGCCCCTCTTTTGCCATGCCACCGTTCCGTGGGAACCCGGAATCCGGGATCACCCCACCATCTTGCATGACTCGCTTCCGTCACGTTTTCCTTTGTACCGATATCTCGATCGAGCTGTCGGAACCGATATGTTGCCGTGGCACCATTTTCGGATTCGTTGCCATGGCACCCCTTTCTTCCACCACGGTGACATAATGCTTCATATCATGCTCATGTTAACGTTTTCATAAAATTGCATAAAACTTGCACATGTCATCCGCATCATGATAACAACATTTAAAATGCTTATAATTGTTGGTTGCATTAATATGCTAATATGCCATGCTAAAATGATTTATTTCATAACTAAATAACCGTAGCTCCATTTTAAATAAATTATATATGTAAATGGGGTGGAAAAATGCCTAGTTTAACATGGTAGCATTACTTTGCATGTTTAACAACTCTAAAATAAGCTTTAGGTCAGATCTGTTCCGAATCCATAATATGCACATGAGGATTTTCCGGAATTGTTGTTGTTGTTTCCGGCCTCATTTAATCTTGCCTAAATAGATAGTTTCAATATGCTCCACCTCTTGCCATGTTTAACAACATTTAATATTGTTGGTTCCCTAACCGAGAGAGAACTAAATAAGTGATGTGGTGTTCCGTCAATATGCAACTCGTTGCATATTGAGCTCCACTTAACTTGTAGTGTTGTTTGTGCATATTGCCATGCATGCCTCATTAAACCGGACATGCATCATACTTGTTTGTGCTTCATGCCATGTTTATGTGATGGTTGTTTACTATGTTGTTTGTTTGTTTCCGGTTTGCTTCTCTCGTTAGCTTCGGTTTCGTTCCGGAGTTGTGAGGATTCGTTCGACTTCGTCCGTTTGTCTTCTTCATGGATTCGTTCTTCTTCCTTGCGGGATTTCAGGCAAGATGACCATACCCTCGAAATCACTACTATCTTTGCTTGCTAGTTGCTCGCTCTTTTGCTATGCCTATGCTACGATGCCTACCACTTGCTTATCATGCCTCCCATATTACCATGTCAGCCTCTAACCTTTTCACCCTTCCTAGCAAACCGTTGTTTGGCTATGTTACCGCTTTGCTCAGCCCCTCTTATAGCGTTGTTAGTTGCAGGTGAAGATGAAGTTTGTTCCTTGTTGGAACATGGAGATGTTGTTCCTTGTTGGAACATGTTTACTTGTTGGGATATCACAATATATCTTATATTATTAATGCATCTATACACTTGGTAAAGGGTGGAAGGCTCGGCCTTATGCCAGTGTTTTGTTCCACTCTTGCCGCCCTAGTTTCCGTCATATCGGTATTATGTTCCCGGATTTTTGCGTCCCTAACGCGGTCGGGTGATTTATGGGACCCCCTTGACAGTTCGCTTTGAATAAGACTTTTCCAGCAAGGCCCAACATTGGTTTTACCATTTGCCTCACCTAGCCCTTTTCCCTTGGGTTTCCGGAGCCCAAGGGTCATCTTATTTTACCCCCGGGCGGTGCTGCGTCGTGAGTGTTGGTCCAAACTGTCGACCGCCGGTGGCCACCAGGGCAACTCTGGGTTAGCCTACCGGAAGTTTGGACAATCCGGTGTGCCCTGAGACCGAGATATGTGCAGCTCCTATCAGGATTTGTCGGCACATCCGGGCGGCTTTGCTGGACTTGTTTTATTACTGTCGAGATGTCTTGTAGCCGGGATTCGAGACTGATCGGGTCTTCCGGGAGAAGGAATATCCTTCGTTGATCGCGAGAGCTTATCATGGGCTAAGTTGGGACACCCTGCAGGGTTTTGAACTTTCAAAGCCGTGCCAGCGGTTATGTGGCAGATGGGAATTTGTTAATGTCGGTTGTAGAAAACCGAAGTTGATCTTAATTAAAATACACCAACGGCGTGTGTAACCGTGATGGTCTCTTCTCGGAGTCCGGGAAGTGAACACGGTGTTGGAGTTATGTTTGACGTAAGTAGTTTCAGGATCACTTCTTGATCATAGTTGTTCGACCGTGCTTTTGCCTTCTCTTCTCGCTCTCTTTTGCGAATGTAGCCACCATATATGCTAGTCGCTTGCTGCAACTCCACCTCACTACCCTGTCCTACCTTTAAGCTTAAATAGTCTTGATCTCGCGGGTGTGAGATTGCTGAGTCCCGTGACTCACAGATACTTCAAAACCAGTTTGCGGTGCCGATGAAACCGTGCGGTGATGGACCCGAGCTCAAGGAGGAGCTCGATGAAGATCTTGTTCATTGTGTTGTTTCGTTTCAGTTGATCAGTAGTGGAGCCCAGTCGGGACGATCGGGGATCTGTGTAGCATTTGGGGTAGTCTTCTTTTATTTTGGTTCCATAGTCGGACCTTGATTGTACCTGTATGATGTATTGTTTTACTCATGTATTGTGTGAAGTGGCGATTGTAAGCCAACTATGTATCTCTTTCCCTTATGTATTACATGGGTTGTGTAAAGATTACCTCACTTGCGACATTGCTTTCAATGCGGTTATGCCTCTAAGTCGTGCGTCGACACGTGGGAGATATAGCCGCATCGAGGGTGTTTCAAGTTGGTATCAGAGCCTTCCCCGACTTAGGAGCCCCCTACTTGATTGTTTGTTGGCGTTGTTGAGTCTAGAACGGAAAAATGTTTTGAGTCTTAGGATTATATATATCGAGAGTAGGATTCTTTTACTCCTCGGTCCTTAAATCGCTCTGGTGAGGTATCTGGCGTAGAGTTTTGACTCTTCTCTCCTCAAATTTCACTAAAAAATTTTTAGGATCACGTGGGTATCTTGGAATCGTTCCGATGGTTTTGTGGCGAGAACATTGTTCTTGGTGCCTCGACATTTAGGGGTTGTGGCGGTGTCCGGGAGTTGAGCTCCGAGGTGTTGTCATCACAATTTTATCGTTGCAGATTCGGAATACGAGTTTTGCCGACATCGAAATCTCTTTTGTGCAGTTGTTGGTGAGATAACCTGATAGCCCGATCTTGTGGCGAAAGGGAGTATTGCCATGACTTGTATAACGGATGTTTTTGAAGGTCGAGGTACACGATTTCGAGGATTTCTTGGTTATGTGTTGAAGGATGGATACAGCTGGATCTAGGTATTGTTAGTTTGGGTGATATATTTTGTGTCCCTGTATCCCCAACACCAGATTGCATAACCAGAAAGTTTGGGAGTTTATAGGTGGGAATTCTAGTAGCTTACGGGATATTCTTTCCGGCGGATGTATGATTTGAGATTGGGGTTCAACGTCTAGTGGTCCGCCCATTCACGGTCGATTTACAGTGGTCGCGAGGCGTCTTAAAGAATCCTTGGCTATGCTGATTCGGGGCGTCTTGTTTGTCATTCGTGGCGTCCGCTATCGTCGTGTCCGTGTGGGCCCCACCACGAACACTTTGGGCGAAATCTCTATCATGTGTTTGTTTCGCTTATTCGCAAGCCAAATCCTTTGTTTTTGTTTTGTTTTGTGGTATTCGAGTTGCTTCAATGCCAAGTGTTGATTCCATACCTTTCCTAAATGGTGTTCTCATATTTCTATGTGATTACTAATCCTTCTTGATCACTGAGCTTGTCATGTTAATTCTTTTCCAACCGGCGTGCTTCTCTTCAAGTGGATCCGATCATTCCAACATTCGCAAGATCAATTCTAAGCTTTTCTCAACGGTGTTCGTTTCATCCGACCTAAGTTGCCTTTGTTTTCCCGCCCTCCCACCCTTTTTCTTAAAGGACTCAGATTTCTTAATCAAGTATCCATTTTGTTGAGTGAAGTTTCTTCATTCTTTTCTTTTAAATGTTTTATCCGGTGATTTCTCATGAAGGCCCTAAGGAAGCTTTAACCTTATCTTTGTTCCATCCTAATTTTCTTCTCCGGTGGATGTAAGTCAAGTTTTCAGTGTTGATCGTATTCTTTTCATCGTTTCAAATGCTTTCTCATGTCGGTGCATCTCTTAATCATCCACTTCTCGCTATTCAATTGTTCCGGAGTGTTGAAGATATCCCAGAAGATTCAAGTTTCCATTCTCAATTCACTCAAGTTCTTTTGAGGATGCTATCTCATTCAAGCCATTTAATTCTACCGGTGCAATATCTATTTCAAACATTTGTTCAACGGTGGTTCTTTTGAGTGGGCCCTAACCCACAGGTTTTTTTTTTCCAGGATCTTACCTGACTCCTTTATTTTCCCGGAGATATTCCCAAATTCATTGCAAAGTTTGACGTAAGAATGAATTATCATCAGTCATATGTCTTTCTCCAAGATCTTTCAAATTATTTTCATTGTTGGTTCAACCTTTCTAATTTTCATTCCGGAGTGTCTCAACAATTCATGGTGGTGTTTCTCGTCGTCATTCTCGAATTTTGAAGACTGAAGACGAGTTTCTCTTTAACCTCGCTTCTTTCTCTTCAAGATTCATGGTTATAGCTTGATGCCATCCTCTCATAATTATTTTCGATTGTGAGAATTCTTTTCACCCACCCGGAGCATTTCAGGAGTCTTTTCAGTTTGATTCTCCGGAGCCCATCATCTCAGAATTATTCATTCCAGCTTTCAACTCTTGTTTTTCCAAATCTCACCGGTGCATCGTCGAATTATCCTCTAATCAGTTCATGATCTCTTCGTTCTAATGTATCTAAATTCCCCTCAAGCATCTTCATTCGTTTTCCAATTCTTCCTGGTGAATTGTGCCTTTGGTACGTTCATTCTCAATTCTTACGGTGGTTTGTTCAAGATTTCACTTCCTTTGTTATCATATCAATTTATTCGTTGTTTCAATCCCACCGGTGGTTCCATCAATAACTTCTCAAGTTTGCGCCATATCTATCTTAGTCCTTTCTACGAGAATAAGTAGTATGCCAAATCCATTGCTTGTCATCAATTTAATTGGTGAAGGATGAGCATAATGTAATTCTTATTCTTGTTTCATCGAGTAAGTTCAATTCCTTATTCCGGAGGTTCATCAAAATTCTTGATTTCATTTGTTCATCTTTCTTTCCGGAGTTCAAAGTTTTCTCGGCTATATCATTTCAAAGCTTCATCTTATCACTGCAAGGCTTCACCTTGTGTTTTCAACTTCTGTTTCTTTCTATCACCCTTTTATTACCGGAGTTCTTCATGGAGGCTCTACATGGTGCTTCCTCAAGGATTCTTTTCATTCTTCAATTGTTCATCGAGTTTTCTCTCGGAGTTAAGATCCGTCAAGCTATACTCTAAAATAAACATGGTGCTCAACACATGTTTTGTTTTGAGGAGTTCAAGCATTCTTCTTCTTGCATTTCGAAGTGCAATTTGTTCTACCTTATCATTTGAGGTGGTGTTATGTCATTCTCGACAATTTGAGTTCGTGTTTCATGATTCACATGTTGTCAAGAATGAGGTATTTTAAATCCATCAATCTCTTCATTGGAGTTGTCTTGGGTTATATTTCACCTAAAGCTTTCCCTAAGGATTGTTGCTATTTATGGTGCTTATAAAGGACCCAAGTTCTTCATTTGTCCTCCCGGTGAAATAAGTTTCTCGTCTCCTTGTTGATATCAATCCAATCGTTTGTTTCCGTGGTGGCAGAAGCTCACCTCATAATTTTGAGATGTTTTCATAAGCCCACTACAAGCTTATCCTTTCGTTGTTGGTTTTCCAACAACTCCGTTCAATTCTTCTTTGCAAGGATGCCTTTCAAGTTCATTTGTGGCAGAAGTTGTCATTTTCTTCTCCATTCCTTTATTCCAACGACCTATCTTCAATTTTTTCTTCCGGAGGCATTCTGATGTTGCTCTCTTCACCCATCACCTCGTTTTGCAAAGATCATGTTCTTTTTCTTGCTTATCCATTTAACCGGAGTGTTGGGTCTATCATTCCTCTTTTAATCAGAGTCTCATCCAGGTGCTTTCATTTTGCCAAGTTCATGTTCAATTTCTTCCTTTTTCAGTCGGAGTGCTGCCCAAATTTTATCATTCTTATTCCTTCTCTATCTTGTTTTAACCAGAGTGGTTTCAGTATCTATATTATCACTAAACCTCTTGGTTCCCGTCGTATCCCTTGTTCCTCTTTTCTAACAGAGTGTTTTCAACTTTCTTCATCTTCATTGTTTTCTTTCTATCATTTTGTTCAACCTCTCAAGGTTTTTTTTGGTTTCACTCGTTTGTCGGAGAAGCAACTTTGTTTTACCTCTTCCTCTTCCGCTTTTCTCCGGTGCCATCCTAGATCTCGGGACGAGATCCTCTCGTAGTGGTGGAGTGTTGTAACGCCCCAAGACCGGAGCTTCAGTTGCCTTCCAGGGTTTCCGAGTTTTGTCGTGTGATTTGTTTTGTTTGAGCATTCATCATGTCATCTCTTGCATTGCATCATCTCATCATGCCATCATGCCATTCAATTTTTGCAACTCAACTAAATAAATCGTATGGATCTTCGGTCCATTTAAATCGAGGGAAGGGTGACTTCTCTTTATAACATATCCTCCCGATATTAGGGAGCTATATTAAAAATAATTCCATTTATTTGGAATTCACCATAACACACTTGCAAATTCAATGCCCTTTTCGCTTCAAGTTTGGCCCCAAACCTTGCCATTATTATTTTCATCATTTTCGGAGTTCCACCAAAAATCCTCGGGCCATTTTGTTAAATTCCTCACATTTTTAAGAGCTGGAAAATAATCCCAGTCAAACTCTTTCTCTAATCTTTTTCTTTTCTTCCCTTTCCTTTCTTTTCTCTGTTTTAAGAGTTTTTAAGAGAGAGAGAGAGAGGAGCTAGGCCCAGCCGGCCCCTGGCCATTTCCCTCCTCCACCAGGCCGGCCTCTATGGCCCAAGGCCTCCCTGGCCCACCTAGCGCCTCCCTCAAGGCCCAAGGCCTAACCAACCCCAAGGCCCAGCTGCCCCTGCTTCTAACCCTAGCCCGCAGGACTCTCTCCCTCGTCCTCCCAGCGCCGCCATCGCGCCCGATCCCCCTCGTCCTCCCTCTAGCGCCCCCTGCCCGATCCCCTCGTCGCCCCACTCGCTCGATCCCCTTCTCCCGCAGCGCCGAACCCGTCCTCCCATCGATCCCTCCATCCTCCTCTGCACCTGCACCCGATCCCCGCCGCTCCTCCGCGCGAGCCGGCCAGGCCCCCAAGCGCCGCCTCTCTTCTCCTCCATGGCGCCCCCCTTTCTCGAGCGCCCCGTCGCCCGGCCCCCATCTCCTTCTCCCCGCGGCCCGTCGCCTGCGGCCCGCGCCCGGCCTCCATGCGTCTGCGCCGGCGACCTTCGCCTCCGTCCGCGTCGTCGCCTCCCCATGGCACTGCGCCCGGATGCTCCTCCTGCCCCGTCCAGCGCCGCACTCCTTCCCCTCGACCCCCATCTCCCTCCGTCGTCCTCCCTGCCGCCAACGTCGCCGGAGACGGGCTCCCGATGCCCAGATCAGCCCCGTTGGCCATCCACCGTCTGGGCTTGGCGCCATGGCCTCTGCCTTTGGATGACCCGTGGCTGCCGTGCCCGGTTGTGTGTTCCTCTCTGATGCGTGTACGGCTACCGTTTCCCTGGATTCGCCAAGTACCACGACGATGCGCCAAGCACCGCTACCAGTGACCCGAACGTCTACGACCCATGTACAACTACACGGTGATGCGACAAGTACCCCTTCGGTTCCGTCAAGTTCGTCTACACGGGAACGACTACATCCGAAGTGGATAACGACAAGTACCCCTACGCGCGAAGACGCCAAGTCTGTTTCGGGATTCTTCAAGTACCACTACCGTCGTCTCCGGAAATGCCAAGTACCACTACGACCCGACGACCACCGAACCGGAAACGACAAGTACCCCGATGACACGTGTACCACTACCGTCGACCCTCGAAGACCCCGTGGACCCCGAACATCCACGGGACATGAACAACTACTTCCGATGACGGAATGTACCACTACCATCGAACTTGAACGACTACTTCCCCCTACGCCGTGTACCACTACCATCGCGAGACCGCAAGTACCACGACAACCCCGAAGGGATTCGGACCCGTCAAGTACCTCTTCGAAAACGAACGTGAAACACTACTTCCTCTACCGTCGCCGTGTACGACTACTTCCACTACATCGCGAGAACGACTACTTCCTCTACTTCCCTCGACGACCCGTGAACGTCTACTTCCCTCTCCGAAACGCTTTCTCCTCCGAACGCACGCTTCGAAGGTATAACCACCGAGATGACCGACCGTGATCGAATCATCCTTGCGATGCCCCTCTTTTGCCATGCCACCGTTCCGTGGGAACCCGGAATCCGGGATCACCCCACCATCTTGCATGACTCGCTTCCGTCACGTTTTCCTTTGTACCGATATCTCGATCGAGCTGTCGGAACCGATATGTTGCCGTGGCACCATTTTCGGATTCGTTGCCGTGGCACCCCTTTCTTCCACCACGGTGACATAATGCTTCATATCATGCTCATGTTAACGTTTTCATAAAATTGCATAAAACTTGCACATGTCATCCGCATCATGATAACAACATTTAAAATGCTTATAATTGTTGGTTGCATTAATATGCTAATATGCCATGCTAAAATGATTTATTTCATAACTAAATAACCGTAGCTCCATTTTAAATAAATTATATATGTAAATGGGGTGGAAAAATGCCTAGTTTAACATGGTAGCATTACTTTGCATGTTTAACAACTCTAAAATAAGCTTTAGGTCAGATCTGTTCCGAATCCATAATATGCACATGAGGATTTTCCGGAATTGTTGTTGTTGTTTCCGGCCTCATTTAATCTTGCCTAAATAGATAGTTTCAATATGCTCCACCTCTTGCCATGTTTAACAACATTTAATATTGTTGGTTCCCTAACCGAGAGAGAACTAAATAAGTGATGTGGTGTTCCGTCAATATGCAACTCGTTGCATATTGAGCTCCACTTAACTTGTAGTGTTGTTTGTGCATATTGCCATGCATGCCTCATTAAACGGACATGCATCATACTTGTTTGCGCTTCATGCCATGTTTATGTGATGGTTGTTTACTATGTTGTTTGTTTGTTTCCGGTTTGCTTCTCTTGTTAGCTTCGGTTTCGTTCCGGAGTTGTGAGGATTCATTCGACTTCGTCCGTTTGTCTTCTTCATGGATTCGTTCTTCTTCCTTGCGGGATTTCAGGCAAGATGACCATACCCTCGAAATCACTACTATCTTTGCTTGCTAGTTGCTCGCTCTTTTGCTATGCCTATGCTACGATGCCTACCACTTGCTTATCATGCCTCCCATATTACCATGTCAGCCTCTAACCTTTTCACCCTTCCTAGCAAACCGTTGTTTGGCTATGTTACCGCTTTGCTCAGCCCCTCTTATAGCGTTGTTAGTTGCAGGTGAAGATGAAGTTTGTTCCTTGTTGGAACATGGAGATGTTGTTCCTTGTTGGAACATGTTTACTTGTTGGGATATCACAATATATCTTATATTATTAATGCATATATACACTTGGTAAAGGGTGGAAGGCTCGGCCTTATGCCTGGTGTTTTGTTCCACTCTTGCCGCCCTAGTTTCCGTCATATCGGTATTATGTTCCCGGATTTTTGCGTCCCTAACGCGGTCGGGTGATTTATGGGACCCCCTTGACAGTTCGCTTTGAATAAGACTTTTCCAGCAAGGCCCAACATTGGTTTTACCATTTGCCTCACCTAGCCCTTTTTCCTTGGGTTTCGGAGCCCAAGGGTCATCTTATTTTACCCCCGGGCGGTGCTCGTCGTGAGTGTTGGTCCAAACTGTCGACCGCCGGTGGCCGAGGCAACTCTGGGTTGGCCTACGGAAGTTTGGACAATCCGGTGTGCCCCGAGACGAGATATGTGCAGCTCCTATCAGGATTTGTCGGCACATCCGGCGGCTTTGCTGGACTTGTTTTATTCTTGTCGAGATGTCTTGTAGCAGGATTCGAGACTGATCGGGTCTTCCGGGAGAAGGAATATCCTTCGTTGATCGCGAGAGCTTATCATGGGCTAAGTTGGGACACCCTGCAGGGTTTTGAACTTTCGAAAGCCGTGCCCGCGGTTATGTGGCAGATGGGAATTTGTTAATGTCGGTTGTAGAAAACCGAAGTTGATCTTAATTAAAATACACCAACGCGTGTGTAACCGTGATGGTCTCTTCTCGGAGTCAAGGAAGTGAACACGGTGTTGGAGTTATGTTTGGCGTAAGTAGTTTCAGGATCACTTCTTGATCATAGTTGTTCGACCGTGCTTTTGCCTTCTCTTCTCGCTCTCTTTTGCGAATGTAGCCACCATATATGCTAGTCGCTTGCTGCAACTCCACCTCACTACCCTGTCCTACCTTTAAGCTTAAATAGTCTTGATCTCGCGGGTGTGAGATTGCTGAGTCCCGTGACTCACAGATACTTCAAAACCAGTTTGCGGTGCCGATGAAACCGTGCGGTGATGGACCCGAGCTCAAGGAGGAGCTCGATGAAGATCTTGTTCATTGTGTTGTTTCGTTTGAGTTGATCGTAGTGGAGCCCGGTCGGGACGATCGGGGATCATGTAGCATTTGGGGTAGTCTTCTTTTATTTTGGTTCCGTAGTCGGACCTTGATTGTACCTGTATGATGTATTGTTTTACTCATGTATTGTGTGAAGTGGCGATTGTAAGCCAACTATGTATCTCTTTCCCTTATGTATTACATGGGTTGTGTAAAGATTACCTCACTTGCGACATTGCTTTCAATGCGGTTATGCCTCTAGGTCGTGCGTCGACACGTGGGAGATATAGCCGCATCGAGGGCGTTTCA
This sequence comes from Aegilops longissima, assembly GCA_021605205.1. Taxonomy (NCBI): domain Eukaryota; kingdom Viridiplantae; phylum Streptophyta; class Magnoliopsida; order Poales; family Poaceae; genus Aegilops; species Aegilops longissima. Next base: position 651,025,657 of record CM038680.1, read on the forward strand.
ACCCATCCTCGGACGGCGCGATCTGCTCCGGATCGAGGGCCGGAGTCGCCACAGGTGCGATCTCCCGAACACTGTCCGGCGGCAGAGCTAAATCATGCTCGTCGTGACTGTACGGCGCACCTGACATGGGCTTGAATCCGTTGAAGATCAAGTCTCCGCGGATGTCGGCGGTACAGTTTAAACTTCCAAACCTGACCTGAGGCCAGGGGCGTATCTTTCGACCTGCTCCAGATGGCCAAGCGAGTTGGCCCGCAACGCGAAGCCACCGAATACGAAGATCTGTCCGGGGAGAAAAACCTCACCCTGGATCGCATCGTTGCCGATGATCAAAGGATCCATCAAGCTTTATGGTGACGGCACAGTGGAACTCTCAATGAAAGCACCAATGTCAGTGTCAAAACCGGCGGATCTCAGGAAGGGAGTCCCGAACTGTGCATCTAAGGCGGATGGTAACAGGAGGCGGGGGACACAATGTTTACCCAGGTTCGGGCCCTCTCGATGGAGGTAATACCTTACTTCCTGCTTGATTGATCTTAATGATATGAGTATTACAAGAGTTGATCTACCACGAGATCGTAGAGGCTAAACCCTAGAAGCTAGCCTATGATTATGATTGTTGTTGTCCTACGGACTAAACCCTCCGGTTTATATAGACCCTGGAGGGGGCTAGGGTTACACAGAGTCGGTTACAAGGGAGGAGATCTACAGATCCGAATTGCCAAGCTTGCCTTCCACGCAAAGAAGAGTCCCACCCGGACACGGGACGAAGTCTTCAATCTTGTATCTTCATAGTCCAACAGTCTGGCCAAAGTATATAGTCCGGTTGTCCGAGGACACCCTAATCTAGGACTCCCTCAGTAGAGGCCTTGCCGGCCTCCCCGGCAGGCCCCTTGCCGGCCTCCTCGGCAGCAGCCTTGCCGGGCTCCCCAGCGGGCATCTTGGCGGCGTCTTCAGCAGTGCCCCTGGCGGCCTCCTCGGCGGCGATCTTGTCGGCCTCCGCCGTGGCATCCTTGGCGACATCCTCGATGACGGTATCTATGTCCTCCGGGTCCACCAAAGAAGGATCTGGATACCGAGAAGGGGATAAGGCGAAGCCAAGACCAAGACTCAAAAAGAACGGGGATGGAAGGAAAGTGACTTACCCGTGCCGGGCTAGGAAGAAGTAGCCCCTTTCTCGCCAACATCTGGCGTCAAGGTGGAGCCACCGGCGCCCAAGTTCTCCTCCTCCTCATCCGTGTGGATGGGCTCGGGGCTTGACGCCCTTGCCGGGGACGCCCCTCGGGGCGGCATGGTCGATGGGGGTGGCGCGTCGGGGGTGGCCCTCAGTGGCTCCTCCTGCGGCCCTCCTCCTCCTCCTGTGATCTCGGCAAGGTCAGTGCCAATGGATCATGCCCACCAACACACATTGACGAGGAGTGAGCGGCGAACTTACGCTGGGGGCTGCGCCAGGGGCTACTGTCCGGGCTGCTCACCACCACCAGTGGCGCCCTCGAGGTGCCCGCCGGGGGCTGGCCGTCCGCTGAGGACCTGGCCCTCTTCACCCTCTAGGACAGCGTCTCCATGTCCCAGCAAAAAATGAAAACAATCCAAGATAAGAAACACAGTTGAGGAGATGAAGATGACAAAAAAGGGGGAAAGGAACAAGAAGCTTACTACTCCTCCTCCTCCTCTGCTGCCTTCTTCTTCCTCCTTGGGCTGAGGGACCCGAAGTCGAAGACAACCTCCGCCTCGACGTCTGCCGGAGGAGGGGAAGGAGGTGGGGTCTGAGCACGCTTAGAAGAAGAAGAGGCAGATGCCTTCTTCTTCGCCACTGCGGCCTTCACCACTTTCTTCGCCGCCACGGCCCTCGTTTGGCGCACGAACGTCTCCTGGGCATGCGGGGGTTGCACGGGCCTCTCCCCGGCTGGAGGGTCGACAACCTCGGCCTCCTCCTCCGACGACGACGACAATGACGACGACGACAATGACGACTCGTCGGGCGCGTTTTCAATGAGGGGAGCCCCAGTGCCGGCACTGATGGCCTCTCAAGCGGATTCCGCCCACTGAGAGAGCTTCTTCTCCTCCGCGGTTGTTGTGACCTCATCCTCCACACTGCCAGCACTGCCGGCCTGCCTGGCGAGCTCCGCCTCCGCCGCCCTGGCGGCGATATAGTCCAGCTCTGCCTGAGTGGTGTCCTGGATGAGCAGCGGCTCGTTGCGGACATACACCTCCGCCAAGTTGTCAAAAAACTCTCGCACCTGCTCCTCCGACGGCGCGGCCCAGCTTGGGACAGGACCATGCGCGTTGCAGTCCGACATCATGGAGATGATGTCGGTCTGGCGTGAGTTGTTGCTCAGCGGGACCACCCCCGCCGGCAACCCGAACAAGGGCCCCTTGACGACCTTGCCGGCCTTCGCAGCTTTGCCAGACCTCTCGGCCCAGCCATCATGGTTCACGTCGAGCTGAAAGATCTGCTGGCAGAAATGAGCATGCCCCATCACCGTGAAGTTGTGATTGAGGCCAGGGCGAAGCCTCATGATGTCAGCCGCGTTTTGGAAGAGCCAGGCCGGCCTCCCCTTGTTGTGCAGAGGAGTGATTCGACGGCGGAGGAAATCCGCCCCAATCATCTCCAGGGTAAGCCCGGCAACGGTGAGGCGGTGGATCCTGGTGCTGGAGATCTCGAGCTTGTCATCCTGGGCATCGACGTCGCCCCAGTCGTTCCTCCTAAATCCAGCACCACCGGCCCCGCCATTCTTCCCACCTCTCCTTCTGGGCGCCCTCCGGGTATGTCCCTTGGGACCTTGGGATCCAGGTGACGCAAATAGAAATGGCGCCTCCCTTCTGGATGTGAGGGTAAAAGTAACGGCGGAAGAGCGCCGTGTTGGGAAGAACTCCGGCGAAGCCCTCACAGAGATGGGCGAACAGAGCCATGCACGGCACGGCGTTTGGAGTGAAATCCAGAAGGTGGAGGCCAAATGTGTGCATGATGTCGTTGAAGAAATCGGAGAAAGGGGGGCAAAGGCCGCAAGAATAGTAATCGACGAAGAACGGTACCGATTCGGGGCGGCCTCGGTGCAATTGGCGGGGATGACGCGCGTGGCTGGATGCCCCGTCGTCCCCCCCCCCCCCCCGTCTTGCACCGCCACAGGGGCTTGAAGCAGTCTCGGAGCTCGAACACGTCGACTGTCGAGGGGAAGTAGGCGAGTTGCATCCGCCGCGCCACCGACTCGCTCTTCGGCGGATCCGCTGCCCCGGCGTCCTTGGCCACCCCCTTGCCTTTGTTGCTGGTTTTGGGGGCCATGGTGGCTGCAAGAAGTGGAAGACGGAGGGCGGCGAAGACGCGGCGGCGGCGAGCAAAGGCGAAAGCTTGCGAAGGTAGGAGAAGGGGATGGCGGTTCCAAGATTGAAGAAGATGCAAGGGGTAAATGAGCAGCGCGGCCGTAGTTATTCCTTTTTACGGGGAAGGCGCGGGCTGCCTCTTTTCCCATTAACTGCGACGTGACACATGCATGCGGAAACCGCCCCACGTGTGACCCCCACATCAAGCACGACCCTCCATGTCGCACGTTCAATGCGGGTCATGGGGAAGCGCAGCGGACGAAACAGTTACTACGGTGAAAATCCGCCCCACCTGCCCATGCACCATTCTAGGCCTGGCCCAACAACGCGTCGCGCTTATGTGTGGCCCAGACCCGGGGGCTCCGGTCGGTGTACAAAAGTAGGGGCTCTCCTTTTGTCCCCTTTACTTGTGCACGGGCGGTCAGAGCCACGCGCTGCGGCCACACTTAGCAGGGAAGAGGAGGGAAGCCGGAGAGAAGCCAAAGCACAAGACAACCAAGGCGACCCCAAGACCAGAAACACGGGAGAGCAAGAGGGCGAGGTGGACTCCCTCGGCAAGATCCTTGCCGAAGCAGCCTCCGCAGCCCCGGCAAGAGCCTTGCCGGGGCAACTTGCCCGACGCCAGCAGAGCGAACCACCCTTGAGCCCACGGTTTCCAACACCACCAACTACATTGGAACCAAGGCTCGGGAGGCGCCTCTGTGGTGGCATGTAGATCTTCGTCAAGATCATAAACATGTGAGATCAGATGAGGACCAGAAGATGGCGACCCTCGGCGAGATCCTGGCCGAGGAGATCCACTTGCCGGGGACGACTACAACGCCACGGCAAGACCCTTGTCGGGCCCCCGGCAAGACCCTTGCCAAAGGCGTCAGCAGGGCCACTGCCAGGCCCGCGCCAGCCAAGACTCCGCTGCCGTCCCCAAGAAGCTGCTAGCTCAACCAGCTGGGCAGACACCTGCGTGGCGACGGGCGGCCTCTACACCGACTCAGCAAGCACCTGTGTGGTGGCATGCAACCCTTCGTGAAGGCTCCACCACCACGCCAGCTCAGCAGTCAGCCAACGTGGCGCCACGACGCCTCGTCAGCTCGGACGCGTGTCAAGGCCAGGAGAGGCGGTGACAGCTGGGACGTGCTTCCTTGTCGTCCCTGATAAAGCAAGGGGGACACGTTGGCAGCGCATTAAATGCGTTTGTCCAACGGTCCCAGAGGATGGGATTAACAACTGTAGACCTTTCCACCTCCTGTGTGCCACTGTGGCAACCCCTTTTTGCCTATAGAAGGAGGCCCGAGGCGACCCGGAGAGGGATTCGGCTCTTCTGGGCAAGTCGCACCCCGTAGCTAGCTCAAGAACACAAGAACATCCAAAACATCCACCAAAGCAGGACTAGGGTATTACACATCTTCGCGGCCCGAACCTGGGTCAACGACCCATGTGCTTCCTGTCAGACCTGCTCTTTGCACAACCTCGCGCCCGCCGACCGTAGAAGGGATCACAGTGACCCCATAGGTGTCGTTCCCACCGAAAAATCCCTCTACTATTCATTATGCTCCCTAAGACTTTAATTGAGCTACAGAATGGCCAACTGCTTGCTTACTTATACGCAACGTGTCGTCTAAATTTGTAACATGTCTGTGTTTTGGATTTGGCCCCAACATCATGCTCCTTTGGTGAGCTAAGAGAGATTTCTGTATGCGGGCTGCATAGACTACCATTTTTATAATTTTTACAATATCACCTACTTATGCTTCATGACGTGTAACATTATTGTTAGTCCTGTTTTGCCATGTACAAAATAGTCTGTCTTGCTCCCTTCGATGTTGTAACTATATTTTTACCCTAGTCATGTGTACTTACAGAAACATTTCAGGTTGAAGTGACATCAACACAAAGATCTGCGACCAGTGCGGCATAGTCGTTACGAAACGATTATGGATTGGAATTGGAATGTGCTGATGTTCTTGAGCATCAACTAGAGGTGGCGAGACAATGTGTACATAATTCTCAACGTGCAATCAACAAGTTGAGACTAGACTTGCAGGTATTAGATGCAGGAGTCAAAAAAAAAGAAACGAGACACTGAGGTAACCACGAAGGAATTGGAGATTTTGCAGACTAAATTTTGTGCTATCTGAATCCGACCAATCCTATTTTCTAAAAAGATTATAGTTCAAATGGTAAGTTCTGTTGATGCGTGTCCATGATGTATGAGCTGTATTTGTCTAGTGTATGTAATTCGATGTTTGTGTATGCTTTATTATCACTGGTGCCGAACTATAATGCCCAGGGGGTATATTCGGCTGTAATTTTTTATTGTATATATAGTGTAGGATTATTCTACGTTTCTATGTCTTAGTCTTTTTATTGTATAGTGTATGTTTTTTAGAGGCGATAGTATAGAGTAGGATAATTCTTTGAATATGCTATATCGTTGAAACGGGGGCCAACACGCCCAAACATTTCTTAGACGCCATACAAACGAAAAAACATGTGTAGTGAAAATGGGCCTTAATTGGGCTGGTCAAAATAATATTTAGTGAATCACAAATGATGTGGCCCACCGTAACAACGGCTCTTAGCAGGCCGTTAACAGGCCAAAAGGTCGATAGGGTTGTACAAATGGAAATGGCCCACGGGCCTCTAGCAGGCCGAAATAAAAGTCAATTTTTTTCTCGGCCCTTTTACCTTACGGGCCGGTAAGAGGCCGAAAGGGTTATGGGCCAGAGGAGGCCCAATTTTCAAACTAGGCTTTTAACAGGCCGAAAGTCGCGTCGGGCTGAAATTTTTCCTTGTGGAACCTAGGCCCCTAATGGACCCAATGTCAAAGGCCCAACTGTTGTGCGGGCCGTTAACAGGCCGAAAGACAAAATGGGCTAGCAATTGGCCCATTTACCGAATGGGCCGAGGACAGTCCTAAAGTCACAATGGGCTTGAATTGGCCCAATTGCAGAATGGGCCGGGAAAAGGCCAAAAGACGTTCCGGGCCGTTAACAGACTGAAACTAACGATGGGCTGCTAACAGGCCAAAAGAAGCACACGCCGTAATTGGGCCCAAAGATGTAGCAGGTCGTTAACGGGCTGAAACTGATGATGGGCTGGAAATTGTCAAATCTATAATGAGCCTTTGATGGGCCGATTCTGTGTAACTTGTATGGATCGTGCTTGTGAATGGGCCTGACTCAAGTAGGCCGCTAATGGGTCGGCCCGCTTATTTTGACAGGCCCGGCCTTTTAACCTGAATGGGCCACTGTTGGGCCGAGACACGTGTCGACGTATCATAGGCGCGTTCCGCCCATTCGCTGGATGACAATTGTCCGAACGCCGGGCCGACACGTGGATCTGCTGGCGAATGAGAATTTTACACGTGCAAAATCCCCATTGGTTCGGGCTGTTAACGGTTTATCAGATCCAAACCGGAACCCGATAGCTTAACAGCGACCCGTTACGGTGGATGCCATGTGTCGGTTACCCTTGACAAAAGCATTTCTATGACATGCGATTTATCGTCATGGAAGTGGACACTTCTGTGATGATAATTTAGGTAATGTCATGGAACACTTCTACGGCAGCAAAAATATGACTATCTTGATTCTGTCATAATATTGTCATGGATGTACATGCATGACAAAAAACATGACCTACTGTGACAAACATGTATCATCACAGAAGTGTATTTTTTTGTAGTGTGATGTAAGATCCGACAGACCTATATAGCATCGAATGCGACTTATAGCAAGACTGATGAATATAAGGACGATGATAGTGCATAATAATTGTCTTACATAATTAGGAAGATAGTTAAAAAAGCCACATGCGGCTATGCCGGAAATACACAACGGAAAAAGAAGAAGGAAGACGCATACAACGATATGGCTCGCTGATATCTACTTTCTTGATGCACTGCAGGTCGCGGAGACTAGTTCTTGCAGCGAGGGCGATGATCTCTTTCATCAGTTTCATGTCCTTAACACGCTGCTTGGCAACATCCACGGATTCCTTCACCAGCCTTTAGCGCTTGATGCGGAGCATGGCATTCTCGTCCATAAGTTTCTTATCAATGACGCATGTCCTCTTCAACAAGGCAGTGGTCTTCTCCGCCTGCTTCGCCCTTCCGGCCCGGAGCTTCGCATTTCCCTCCCGTAGTTGCCAGATGACACCGGTAGCCTGTTCAAATGAGACTTTCATGTTGTCCTGCACCCTCGCCCAGCCGGAGATCTGATCCATCTGGCCATGGACGATCACATGCATGCACCTGTAAGAGTCGTCGCCTGCCTATGAGATATTTTCCCAGGCCGACACGGCGCGGCGGGACATCTCTGCTGCATTCGCGGTGCGGCGGACATCTCTTTTGCTTCCGCGGCACGGCCGGACCAGTCTACTGCATCGACAGCGCGGCGGGACCTCCATGCTGCTTCGGTGGCGCGACGGGACCTCTGTGCTGCTACGGCCGTGTGGTGGGACATGACGGCTGCTTTCACGGCGAGGCGGGACATCTCTCGCGCTTCCGCTTCCATGCTCGCCTCTCCCTGGTGGCAATCTCTCGACCCAGAACTCACGCTGGCCATGGCAGATGCAAGGGAACGATGATGAATGACTTGCTTGTTTTTGTGGATGAGGAGTTGAGGAGGAATGTGCAGTCATCTTGGAGTAGTAGTATTTATAACCGAGTACTAATACGCTACTAAGTGGGAAACCGTTTAGGTTTTGATCGGTGTGAACAGGTTTGCACTTAAATATAGTGTGGTAGTAATTTGGAATATGACGGGATGCAGGCTCAAAATTTATCGACAGTTCTAAGTGCGGCAGTATTCCCGGAAGGCATAACGTGGGCACGTTTTCTCGGTCGCGTACGTGGCGTTTGGACCATAGGGTGCACCGCAATAGGCAATGTTAGCACACGTCTTGTTCCAACAACCGTGCGCGCTCGTTATTACCATCGCACACTCTTCTTTTAATTAGGATGTGTGCCCATCTAGCGCACACATGTTGATCTGTCTAACTGTTTCTATTTGTTGTGGCTAATTGCAAACGGTTCATCCGCGTGAAGTGTATGCCATCAATCGCAGACACTTTGATCTGGCTGGCCATTTCTGTTCTGTTGCCTAATCACAAACAGTTAATCCTTATGAAGCGTATGCCCTCAATCGAACACACCTTTATCTAGCTGCCCGTTTCTGTTGTTACTCCTCATCACAAACAGTTCATCCGAGTGAACCGTATGCTGTATATCGCACACACCTTCATCTGGCTGCCCATTTCTTTTGTTCCTCCTCATCGCAAACAGTTAATTGAACTGAACCGTATGCCCTACATCGCACACGCAACTAAAATCTGAACGGTGTTTGGTGCATTCATCATCATAAACGTTTTTCACCTTTGTTGACGGGTTTTTTACACCACCATTTGCGATTATTGCATCGCACATAGTTTCGTCGAAGGGTCTTTGGTCGTAGTGTCACGTTAGCAGCATCCTGCAGTAGTGATGGATCCAAATCAGTCCCTTACGGAATATCGCATAAACTAGGGTTTAAGCTTCTGTCACTCTAGCAATCCATCATCTAATAACTACTCCACAATGCATTCCGTTAGACCCAAAGATGATGAAGTGTCATGTAGTGGACGTTCACATAACACCACTAAGGGAATCACAACATACTCCCTCGATCTCAAAATAACTTTGTACTAACTTTAGTACAAAGTTGTACTAAAGCTAAGACAGTTATTTTGGGACGGAGGGAGTACATATCATCAAAATATCGAACAAATATCAAATTCACATGATTACTTGCAACATGACTTCTCCCGTGGCCTCAAGAACAAGGGAAAATACTCACAAATAATATCCATGCTCAAGATCATAGGGATATTAAATAGCATAATGGATCTGAACATATAGTCTTCCACCAAATAAACCATATAGCATCAACTACAAGATGCAATCAACACTACTAGTCAACCATAGGTACCAATATGAGGTTCCGGTACAAAGATTGAACACAAGAGATGAACTAGGGTTTGAGATGAGATGGTGTTGTTGAAGATGTTGATGAATATTTGCCTCCCAAAGATGAGAGGGTTGTTCGTGATAATGATGGCTTCAATTTCCCCCTCCGAGAGGGAATTTCCCTCGGCAAAATCGCTCCACCGGAGGGCAAAAATGCTCCTGCCCAAGTTCCGCCTCGAGAAAGGCGCTCCGTCCCAAAAGTCCTCTGCTTATTTTCTTCTAGGTCAAAAGACCTTATATACCAGAAGATGGGCACCAAAGGTGGTCCAGGGTGCCCACTACCCACCAGGGCTTGCCTGGAGGGTCTGGAGCGCCCTGGTGTCTTGTGGCCACCTGGCTGCCCCCCTCTGGTAGTTCTTCTCTCCAATATTTCTTATATATTCCAAAATAATTCTCTGTAAAATTTTAGCTCATTTGGAGATGTGCAGAATAGGTATCTTTGACATAGCTTTTTCACGTCCAGAATTCCAACTGCCAGTAGACTCCCTCTTTGTGTAAACCTTGCATATTATGAGAGAAAAAGCATTAGAATTACTCCATAAAGTGTTACAAAGCATAAAAACATTATAAATAACAGTAGGAAAACATGATGCAAAATGGACGTATCAAGGCCCGATGAAATTTCATCAGAGAAAGCATACTTTTCAGACATCAGAGAGGTTTGTCACTTTGCCATATGTTTAATACATTTGTTCATCTTTATCGATGCCATCATAAGCCTTTGATTCCACATTTTGTGTTTTATACATTTTTTTCTTTCATCTTTATTTTCTTTTTTTTGTTCCAATCCTAGTATACTACATTGAAGATATAGTGAGTGTGCATGTTGCGATAATCACTACAAAAAAATACACTTCCGTGATGATACGTGTTTGTCACAGTAGGTCGCGTTTTTTGTCATGCATGTACATCCATGACAATTTTATGACGAGAATCAAGATAGTCATACTGTGCTTGTCGAGAAGTGTTCCATGACATTACCAAAATTATCATCACGAAGTGTCCACTTCCATGACGATAAATCGCGCGTCCAAGAAGTGCTTTCGTCAAGGGTGACCGACACATGGCATCCACCGTAACGGAACGCCGTTAAGCTATCGGGTCGGGTTTTGGATCCGATAACCGGTTAACAGCCCCGACCAATGGGGATTTTCCACGTGTAAAATCATCATTGGCTGGAGGAAACACGTGTCGGCTCATCATTGGGACAGATGTCATCCACCCACTGGATAGAAGGCGCCTATGATACGTCGACATGTGGCACGGCCCAACAGTGGCCCATTCCTGTGAAAAGGCCGACCTGTTTGACTTGGTCAAATGCTGGCGGGCCGGCCCATGGAAAGCCTATTAACGGCATGTTAGCATATAGCCCATTTACAGCCCGCTAACCCAAGGCCCGTTACGCCCTATGCGAATTAGGCCCAGTAGCGTCATCTGGGCCATCCAATATGATTCCAGCCCGTTTTCACTTCTGGCCCATGTATGGCCCATGATGTCTTTCGGCCCATATGAGGCCCTTTGTAACTCTTGGCCCATTAGCGGCACGTGCTAAAACTGGCCCATAATGAACAGTGTATTACTTTACACCCATTAACGGCCCGAGGTGAAACTGGCCCGTAATGAACAGTGTAACACTTTATACCCATTAACGGGTCGTTATTCCCTTGGGCCGTTTCCAGCCCAAGTTAACTTTCGGCCTTCTGAGGGCCCATTTATTCTTGGGCTCATTTGCAGCATTCGGTTACTTACGACCCGTTACTGTCATTTTATGCTTGTGGGCCAAATTCAGCCCGTCGTTACAGTCGGCCCGTTTGTGGTCCGTTAGTCTGTTGGGCCATTTTCATAGCATCACCAAATACGGCCTATTAACGGCCCGTTATGGTCAGCCCATAAAATGTAAGATTTCCATTGTAGGCCCGTCTACGGCCCATTAAAGGCCCGTATAAGACCCATAAATGAGTCGGCGCGCCATGGATCCTACGTGACGTAGAAGGCCCATGGATCCTACGAGACGTAGAAGGCCCATGGATCCTACGAGACGTAGAAGGCCCATGGATCCTACGAGACGTAGAAGGCCCATGGATCCGACGGCCCGTGAAGGCCCATGGTCGGGCGAGTTGGCCCCCGTTTGAACGATATAGCATATTCAAAGAATTATCCTACTCAATACTATCACCTCTAAAAAGCATACACTATACAACAAAGAGATCAAGGCATAGAAAGGTAGAATAATCCTACACTATACAATAAAGAAATTACAGCCGATTATACCCTTTGGGCATTATGGTTCGCACGGTGATAATAAAGCATACACAAACAACAAATTACATACTTTGGGCAAATACAGCTCATACATCATGGACGCGCATCAACTTAACTCCATTTGAACTATAATCTCTTGAGAAAATAGGATTGGCGGATTCAGATAGCACAAATTTCAGTCGCAAAATCTCCAATTCCTTCATGGTTACCTCGGTGTCTTGTTTCATTTTTTGACTCCTGCATCTAATACCTGCATGTCCAGTCTCAACTTGTTGATTATCGTTGACAATCATGTACACATTGTCTTGCCACCTCTAGTTGATGCTCGAGAACATCAGCACATTCCAATTCAATCCATAATCATTCGGTAACAGCCATGCCGCCTTTGCTCGCAGATTTTTGTGTTGATGTCACTTCATCCTGAAATGTTTCGTAAGTACACATGACTAGGGCAAAATATAGTTACAACGATTGAAGCGAACAAGACACTATTTTGTACTACATTGCAAAACAGGACTAACAATAATGTCACACGTCACTTTCACACACAAAATTGTTACACGTCATGAAGCATAAGCAGGTGATATTTTAAAAATTATAAAAAAAATAGTCTATGCAGCCTGCATACAGAAATCCCTCTTAGCTCACCAGACGAGCATGATGTTGGGGCCCAATCGAAAACACAGACAAGTTACGAATTTAGACAGCACGTTGCATATAAGTAAGCAAGCAGTTGGCCATTATGTACCTCAATTAAAGACTTAGGGAGCATAATGAATAGCAGAGGGTTTCATACAAACATACTACAACAGGCAAAACTATGCAATCATTAGCGTAGTATAAACTAGATTGTGAGCCTCATGCAATAATAGTTGGTTAATAGACTTCAAAGCTTCAGGCACACTTCGGCAGAGTAATTAAATGGTAAGGCCTTTAATTATGTCAACTAATAGTGATACAAGTACCGAACATCAGGCATGATTATTTGGGCATCTCATTAAGTGAGGACAAATAAAGCAATTGAAAAGAGAAAATTAACTATGCCTGAAACAAACAAGGAATTGAACTGTTGAGTTGCATACAGTGACTTACCTTAGCAGGTTGAAGAGGCTCAGTGCAGCTCCTACTTCTCTTGCAAGGCTCCTTCCTAACATCTTGTACTTGGAAATCCTCAATCTTATCTTCATTGCACCCCTCTGCAAGGTGACACAAACTAGTTACTCGTCTCCTTGGAAGATAAATATGCATACTTTCCGATCTGTGAACACAAAAGGATGAGATTATAACAAAACAACACCACATAATGAAACATGCGCATCTCTTGCACTTGCACACAATGAAATGAGCATTTACTATGTCGCACTATGTAAAAACTAGGCATACCTTGAACTGGATCTCCGGTACTCTTGGAGAGCCTCTTGTAGTGTACAACCAAACCTTTATGTCACCTATGAGTTAGACAAGGCCCCACTACAGCAGCCCTTAGTGTTTAAATTGTTGACAAGCTCTGTTAGAGTGTTAGGTCAAGAACAGCCAGTAATCAAAGCAAACAGTCCTAGTATGGTTGGCTGATGCAAACAAGAAATTGAATAGATGTGTGAGCAAATCTTACATATCAAGAAAAGAAGCAAAGAAGGAGGCTTAAAAACCATCACTTGACTGACCAGATTTAAGGGGCATTTAAACATCATGTGCAACGTATGAACTAACATAAACATTGCATATTCCAGATTCTACAATGGAATGCACATGTATTAGGTTATGCCATGTATGATGATGCCTAAATGTACAGATAGCAGGCAGGAGTGATTGATCATTGCACGCACAATTGAATTACAGGTTAAGGGCCAGTTCGATTCCGCCTTTTCAGGGCATATTGTCAAAATAAGCCATAGAAGATGTAAAGAAGTCATTTTTGAGTTATGGGCTTGGGCTTAACTAATTTCGCTTTGGAGGGGGGGTGTTTCGGGTAGAACCTCACTAAAAATTGAAGGAAGGGAATAGTGAAATGACTCTGTTATCCGCCTATATTACACTCAAAATGCAGCTCACGACGCCGTGTCACACGACCCTCAAGTAAAACAAACACGCAAGCATTCATTGCCTTGCCCGCTTGCATCTCCTCTCCCTTTCCCTCTACCTCGATCCCCGCCTCAGCACTAGGGTTCCTCCAGTGAGCCGTCACCCTGGTCCCATCTGCCTGGTCCTCGGCGATGCTATGTCCAGCTAGGCTACATGGCGGTGGTAGGGAAAATCTCCTGGCTGCTCCTCCCTCTGGCGCCCCTCATTCTCATGGTCTCCAGCAGCTGCTCCCTTGTGGTTCGTCCAACGCACTACTCCAGTAGTGCTGCACAACTCTGGTGATGCCACCTGCGCGAAGGCACCTTATTCCCCTCCCTCCTCCCAGGCCATGGCCTTGAGGTCTGTTGAAGGATGAGCTCATCCAACAAGGTGAGGATCTCCTCTGATTTTTGCCAAATTTTCATTCGATCCACTATCGATGAATTGCTATGAGCTGCTTCTGCTGCTGCTATATGATGCATTGCTATGAGCTGCTCCTGCTGCTGCTATATGATGAATTGCTATGAACTGCCGCTGCTATATGATGAGTTGCTATGAGCTGCTGTTGCTGCTGTATGATGAATTGCTATGAGCTGCTGCTGCTGCTATATGATGAGTTGCTACAAGCTGCTCCTGCTGCTGCTATATGATGAATTGCTATGAGTTGCTCCTGCTGCTGCTATATGATGAATTGCTATGAGCTACTCCTGCTGCTGCTATATGATGAATTGCTATGAGCTGCTGCTGGTATATGATGAATTGCGCTATTGTTGCTATATGATGAGTTGCTATGAGAGCTGCTGCTGCTGCTATATGATGCTTTCAGTGGTGCTGCTATATGATAATAACCAGCCACTTGGACCATCAATTTCAATAAATAATTGTTCTTCATTTAAATGTGGGTCATCGTTCTTCGTTTAAATTAGGCAATGGGATCTCTATGGAAAACATTGACCAAAGTAGATTGTGCCAAGTAGATGGTATCTTTGTATTTGCATTTTGAGCAAATAGTGATGGTCTATTTTCCTATCATGTTAATTACTGCACTGGGTTCAATTTGTGATGTTTGCAAGTCAAATTAATTTCCATATGGGCAGCAAAATGAAAAATATATAATGCAATCTAGACTTTCCACTGATCATACCAAATATAAGCTAAAAACGCAATGAAAAGAACTGGTAGGCTTATTACATGGAGCTTATATTCATAGGTGCTTATTTTCATAGGATAACTCGTAATAACTGTCCCTAAGAAACTTGGCTAATAGAACTAGCATACAAATAACATGTCACGATGATTGCAATGGAGGAGTGACGTACCATAACACACTGTATAGGCTCACCGCTGCCTCTCCTTTTTTTGCGATGTTCCATGAAATTGCCACATACATCTTGTATTTTTTTCATTGTGTAACCCTATCTGCAAGTTGACACTGCTAATTTCAGACATCTCTACATGATACTACATTGCATATCCTTTGCGCATATTTAAACCACCAATTAACGATTGTGTGCGTACCATAAACTAGCCATGACTCAGTATGCTTTGGACTAGCAGGCACTCTAAGGGAGCCTAATGTAGTGCCTTGGAATTCCTACATGCCACCTACGATTTTGTGTAATGTCTTGCCCTGTTCCTAAATATATGTCTTTGTAGAGATTCCAGTATGGACCACATTCAGATGTATATAGATGCATTTTCGAGTGTAGATTCACTCATTTTGCTCCGTATGTAGCCTATAGTGGAATCTCTAGAAAGACTTATATTTAGGAACGGAGGTAAGAGGTAGTATCATGTATGACATCTACATATCTAATTTAGCAGCCAGTAGTAGAAATCATTATGCGCACAAAAGGATTCTGGTGAAAATCCTAGCAAAGCACGCTGGCAGGCATAGAACAATACAAGAGAGAGAGCGCTTACAAGATCATAGCAATGCCTCAGTCCAGGATCTTGGTTGGCCAAGCTGTTAGATCCAGAAGAAACATCGTCCTTGTAGTTTTGCCGGCTGCATAACAGTAATGACGATCGGTTAGTATATTTGAAGTACATCGGGCAGGTGATGCTGGATGGGTTTAAAGGTGACAAGTACCTAGGCCATGGCGGGTGCTTGGCATCTCTCCAGACGATGGGAATCAGGTTAGAAACATCGAGGGTGATGACGCTACGCTGGCTGTTGGGGTCCGGTAAGGAGATCTAGAGCCGTCGAGTAGGGTGTTTGTGGAGCGGCTCCGATAGGGTGGACTACAGTGTGGGTGAAGCGGATCTGTGGCCGTGGACGAGGGCGAAGGTGAAGCTTCTCCGGTGGTTGGGTTAAGGATGGTGTCGACGACGTGGATCTGCGGCCGTGGACGGGGCGTCAGAAGCTGCTCCGGTGGTTGGGTTAAGGATGGTGTCGACGATGCGGATCTGCGGCCATGGACGGGGTGTCAGAAGCTGCTCCGGTGGTCGGGTTAAGGGTGGTGTCGACGATGCGGATCTGCGGCCGTGGACGGGGCGTCAGAAGCTGCTCCGGTAGGTTGGATGAGGGTGCGAGGAAGCGGATCTAAGGCCATGGACTTGTGAGTTGGCAAAGCGGCCCCGGTAGGGTTGAGAATGGTATAGGCGAACCTACTCCGGTAGGGTTGACGATGGTGTCGGGCGGCGGCTCGGTAGGGTTGAGGAAGGTGTCGTGAAGCGCTCCGGTAGGGTTGAGGAAGGTGTCGGCGAAGAGGATCAGAGGCCGTCGGCGAGGGGGCGGTGGGGCGGCTCGGGGGTGTGGAAGAAGCGTCTCGGTGGGGAATCTGAATGAGCCGCTGCAGATGCGTGACGGTTGACGAGAGTACCGCGAAGCAGATCCGCGCCGTGGACAAGGCCGGCACTGAATGGGCTGTGGTACAGTGGTGGATGAGCAGTCTACTTGTTTCTAGGGAGGTGGGAGGGTAGATGCGGCCGCAGTAGATCCGATGAGGTGGAGGCTCTTTGGCGATGAATGGGCTATGGTGCGCGGTGGATGAGCAGTCTAGGGTTTCGAGAGGGAGGGAGAAAGGGTGATGAAATACGGACGTGTGATGTAAGATGCTCTGTGCTGTGGAGTTAGTCGTTTTGAGGGAGGGGAGAGAAATGGGGTGCCGTGTAGTGGGGGAACGGAAGTTACCAAAGCAGCCCGACCTATCATGTAGATGAGGGCGGTATTGTAGCTGTTGGTCTCCGTGCACCAAGGACAAAGGGGATTTCGCATGCTATGCTAAAGACTAAGGTGGCGGAAATTTTAGAAGGAGGCGGGAGATTTTGCCGCCCGCGGGATCGTTCGTATCCAGTTTCAACTAATTTTGGATCGTGCTAGCGGGAAGGTCATGCTAGACTGTGTACACGAGGCACGCGTCAGCAGTTAATAACTGGTTTGGAGTCCACCATAGAAAAAAAGACAATAACTCGGGATGATGCGCCGATAACTTGGACGTTCACATGGGCGCGGCCAATCATACAGGTGTAGTAGCGCGTTCACAAAAAAAAGGGATCAAACGCTCAGCCTATGTATTTCTCGTGTAAATAGATAATTTAGTGCCATTGGTTATTTACTTTAAACTTAATGCGTTGACGTCTTAGTGTAGAGGCGCACAAAAAGAAATGGATATTGTAGTTAGCTACTTAAAAGTGTTACCTCATATGATTACATAGCCTCCATTTCATAAATTGCTACCGGTTGAATTCATATATGAATATTACATATATTACTTCAAAATAGAAACTTAAATCATCCAAGACTAATGAATTTGAATGCAAGAGTAACAATGGTACATGTACATGATAGCTACATTGGTTGTTTGAAGAAGCATCACTGTAACTTTTGCATGCACAACTAAAAAGGTTTATTTAAATAGAAAAAATGTGATATGTGAGTGTCCGATCTTTATAGCGTTGAATCGATATTGTACCTTTGGCCATGATCTGAAGTAGATATTGACTTATGTTCAAGCGATGCCGTCCACGATCGCTAGATAGTGATCGTGAATGAATTGTGCAATCTCTCTGACACGCATACATATCTCATTTCCCTGTGGGCATCGGAATCACACACGCGCACTTCGTGTATTTCTCTCCCTCCGTCAAGGTTAAATTCGTCTTTCTACCCCGTCCTACAAGTCTCTCACATAGAAACACACACACACACGCTCTCCCTTTAATTCCGCCCACCCACAGCCACTAATGTGTCAAAGTATAATAATGTCTCTCACACATATGCTATCTACCTATCCCATAATATAGCTAGATATGTGTCACACAAACTCCTTCTCCCTACTAGCAAGATGCCCATGCTTTGCACGGTACATCAAGATGCATTTGTATGAGAAGTTTATCTTGTGGGAGAAAAGGATGAACGAGGGAATGCCTTATTTGCAAATGCGGAGAGGGGTGTGGGTATCTTTTGCAAAATTGCCATATTTTCCTTCCATGTCATCGGATATAAATCGGATGGCCTATATTGCAGGATGGCAGGAACACCATCATCACCAACTCTGTTTTTTATAAGAGTAGAGATATGTGAGTGTCACTGCCCCCCCCCCACACACACCCACACTTCCCAACACCGAAGGAGTAGGGTGACACCTCGATCTTGATACTAATCTATCGACTAGCTTCTCTCTCAAACATACACACACACACTACCCCGCACCGAAGGAGTAGGGTGACACCTCGATCTTGATACTAATCTATCGACTGGCTTCTCTCTCAAACATACACACACACAATACCCCGCACCGAAGGAGTAGGGTGACACCTCGATCTTGATACTAATCTATCGACTGGATTCTCTCTCAAACATACACACACACACACACTACCCGGCACCGAAGGAGTAGGGTGGCACATCGATCTTGATAATAATCTAGCTACTCCTCTTTCAAACACACACACACACACACACACTCACTCACTCACTCGCTAGTTGTGCCTGTGTGCCTACCGCGCACACTCTCGATACGTCTTTCTCTCCCTCCCCCCCAACAATGACAGCAGAAGGGTGACAACTCGATCTGATCATAATCTGTCAATTGGTTTCTCTCTCAAACATTTTGTCTCGGTGCCTCGCTCGGTAGCCCCCTCGATATGTAGACTTCTCGCGCGTGCACAACTGTAGTGACGATGACGCTGAACCCAGTGTGCCTTGTTTTTACCGGCCTCATGTGATAGTTTTCACCCTGTTTTCTGTTAACTAACAAGGCAACGTTTTCTTTGTTACTACTAGTGAATCTGAAATCATTCGGGGCAGACATAAAATATATCACTTCAACCCAATTATCGCAGCAACTATTTTAAAAGAAATTAGCTAGCTGCCCGTGCATTGCATGGAACATCAAGATGCATTTGCATGAGTAGTTTATCTTGTGAGAGAAAAGGCTGAACGAGGGAAGGCCTTACTTGCGAACATGGAGAGACGTGTGGGTATATTTTTGCAAAATTGCCATAGTTTCTTTCCTATCCGTTAGATATAAATCCGACGGCCTATATTGCAGGATGGCACGCACACCATCATCACCAACTCTGTTTTCTACTCCTTCGTCGAAAATACTTGTCATCAAAATGGATAAAAGAGATGTATCTAAAACTAAAATACGTCTAGATACATTTCCTTTTATCCATTTGATGACAAGTATTCTGAACAGAGGGAATATTTGTCTTTAGAGATTTCAACAAGTGACTATGACCGGACCTTACCAACATACTCAAAAAGTAGTCCATAATTTTGATGTTACCCTCTTTTCTTGGCGGTGCCTTGCCATCTGGATACCTCATAAATAAATCAAGGACAAATCTGACCCTTCACGAAAAGACATACGTAGCAAAATGAGTGAATCTACACTCTATAATATGTCTACATACACATCCGTATGTGGTAGTCCATTTGAAATCTGAAAAGACAAATATTTAGGAACGAATGGAGTATATATAAGAGTAGACATGGAGATATATCTCCAACATGGTCTACAACAAAAATGTGTTGGGCTGGTTAGCGTCGGATGCTCGCAACGCGATGACATGAGTTCGAATTCTGTCTTTTAACTTTAGATTTTTATATTATATATTACTCTACTTATTTAATATGTACTTCTTTCGCTACTGTACTGATAGTGGAACCCACAGAGTACTTAGAATATTAAGGATGGACTTGTTTCTTTTTAACTTTCTGTACGAAGCTGTAGCCACCCTGCAAGTCACGTGTAAATTGTACATGCAATTAACTTTTTATGGAGGGACAATCATACAGATAATTAACTCAAATGGATTGGATGTCACTAATTATTTCCAGCATAAAGAGCATCTCCAACGGCAGCCGACAAATTTCCTCCCGCTTCCTTCCGCGGAGGACGACATCAAACGCCAGCGGCATACATTTTTACAACTCTAACCAACCAAATGAAATTCGTGCAAACACAGACTGATTTCATATAAGCATGAAGGATTTCGTATAAAAAAGCCAGATCTTCATATAAACATGATGGATTTCATTACATTTACATGAACTAAGAGGTGCCAATCCGGCTCTCTTGTATAACTAATACTCCCTCCGTCCGGAAATACTTGTCCTAGAAATGGATATATCTAGACTTATTTTAGTTCTAAATGGCGCCCATGATCCCTTTGTCTTCCTCATGTCCGTCAGACACTTGCGGGGTCGACGAAGGTCCTCGGAAGAGACGAAGTAGCAAAGAAACCACCTGAATCCGCGGTCGTCGCCTCGGCAGTGGCCTTCATGGGTCCCAAGTGGAGGTGGCCTCCCATGTTCTACTTCTCCTCGATGATGGCGGCGGACACGGAGAAGCTGGCCACCGACTTGCCGCTCCCCACGCACCCGGCTTCTGTCTCTGCCTGCATGGCGCTGCCGCAGGCACGGGAGGCGCGCCCACAGACACGGGAGGCGCGGCCACCGCAAACACTGGTGGCGCGGTACGACGCGGCAGCAACGGCGCCCGTACCTGCGTGCTCGCCGCCGTGCCGGCGTGGATCAACTCGCCACTCCTCATCGAGATGAACTGGAGCGGCGAGTTGCTGAACCACGCTTTGCTTGGGGTGGCAAGCGGCTCCGTCCGGGCCAAGCGAGGTTGGTGAAGCACCGGCGGCCTCGCCCGTATCCGGAGGGCTCAGCGGGCCACCCAGCCAGGAAATATGCCGGAAGCCATCGGAAGAGTGGATAAAATGGTGAAGGAGGAGATGGGGAGGCGGTGGAGGGTGCGATTCTTGCCCGCTGTCATGCGGCCTCATGTAAATAGAGGCGGACGGTAGGAGCTTAGCGGCGTCGGCCTCGTTTAAGCGAGGCGGACGGGAGGAGCTCGGCGGTGTTGCGTTTAATTCCGGCCCGCTCATGAACGGACGTGTGGCCGGAGTAGGATTCTCGGTTTGCATGCGGCTTTAACGGAGGGGTTTAATGGAGGCGCCAGGCGTGCAGCGGGTGGCGCAGTACTATTCGATTTGACAGCATTAATGAGTCGTCAAATCACAAAGGCCCTCGCCTCTCGTGAAACCGACCGAGCTAGACTGCCCCGCCCTCTAGCCTTTTAAAAAATGTATATACTCCACTTTTGTACAGTAGTAGTATCGATGGATTGCGCCATGGAGCAAAACTTGAAATTAAAAAAAAAGGTGGTACATATAGAGAGCGCTCGTGAACTATGTGTCATACATGGCATTAAATACTACATGATACTAATATATGATACATGGTGCAGGAGTACTAAGGCTGGCCATAGTGGGGGTAACATAAGTAGTAACATGCACTTGGTACTCGCAAACATGCTTATGTGGCAGGCAATTAAAGAAGAGAAAGATGGTTATAGTAACATAGGTAGATACCGTAACATAATAAATGCGATGCTACTATGTGTCATGCATGGCAATAAATGAGACCACCTATGATACTATGCACTATAGAGGTAGTAACATAGACTAGTAACATATACATGTTACTAGTCTAAGTTACTCCCCACTATGACCAACCTAAGTATTATTAATACATTTTGCTAGAACTCATCTAGATGAGATATAATTTGGTCTCATTCATCTTTTATAGCCATTGGATGTGTTGCTATAAGATGTGTTGGTGCTGACGTGGGTTGTATTTGTTCTTGTGCAATGAACTGACCACTGCATGTCATGTTTGATAGTCTCAAGTCATTAAAAGCATACAAGTCATTCCTCTATTTATGTCAATAAATAAGAAACAACGTGAGAGTTAATGCACCACGCCTACGTGTTTACTATTTGGTTTTCGTAAGATGACTTAATACTCACCTAGACGGAGGAGTATTGATTTGGCAATGGTGGCGCAGATTCCGATCTGGCTTTAATGCGAGCGAGGGAGGAGTAGCGGTTCTGATATGTTGAGCGGCCAATGCATCCTCCTTCAATTAATGCATGAGGTAAGTAATGGGAGGAGGTCCGGGTAAAGAGGCTGCGATGTGAATGCAACGCATAATTTGCCCTCATTGCCCTCATATAAAAGCGCCCTCCATTCCAATGCATCTACCACATAAACGCACCTAAGCATTTGCCTAAGCACCTACACTAAGCGCAAAAGAGCTCACTCCAGACCCATGGCAGCGATGCGCGTGAGCGGCCAGCGGCTGCGCCAGATGGTCCACGACGCCGGCCTGCTGCATGGCGTCGAGGATCGTCTCGAGACGGTGTTGGAGACCGGCTGGTGGATGGCCGCTGTCGATGCCAACTACGACTCTCAGTTGGACCAGATGATCGTTGCCACCAGCAACAAGTTCACCGTCCTCAAGAAGCTCGCGGACGACATCGCCGTACTCCTCCAGCCTGCACGCCCGGGCTCCTCATTGCCTTCCACCCTAATCGGCCTCCATGGCCAGAACCTCTTTGAAGCACTGGTGGCCCTGCGACTGCCCGCCGACGCCACGAAGAATGTCCACCTGGAGGTCGCGCTCGCCACGAGGCGCCTCGCCCAGCAAGAATTCGTCGACCTACACATTCACGTGTATGAGCAAGTCATGTACATAGGTATCTACAAGGCCAGTGAGGGCGCTACGACGTTGGCCTTCCTCAACCGGCTGGAAGCCTTGGATGCCTTTGCTGAGAAGCACCTCGACCTCGCCACAAAATCCGCCGCTCCTTAGCCGCCGGTCGGTGGCCCAATGCACTAAGTTGAGGAGGAGGAGGTCGCACGTTTGTGGATCCATCTTTCTTCTTGCCTTCTGTAACCACCACTGCGATCGCATCATCGTCGCCTTAATTCTTATTGTGCTGTTGTATTCTCGTTCCAGTCAATACCGACATGTGCGATCCCTTTGCTTAATTATATGCATCACTGTAACTAGTACTCCATCCGTCAATTTATAAGTTGTGCTTACCTTTTCCATTAACCCGTTACAGCAGCGGGCATCTTGCTAGAAACACTAGATGTCTATGTAATCCGTATGTGATAGTCCATTTGAAATCTCAAAAAAGACAAATATTTAGGTACGGAGGGAGTAATATATTAGGAGTATATCAAAACAATAGTGATTTCTTTCAAGTTTGTGAACAAATACTACTAGTCTACTACATTGAATCCATCTCAACGCACGGGCACATTGCTAGTAAAAGGAAAAGGCCTGCCGCGTTCGCGTCGCACCCCCACACGCCCGAGAATCGGGAGTACAACACGGCCCGTCCGGCACGACACATAGCTTAGGGAAGGCGTGTTTCCTAGCATTTTCACTTTCACGTGGGACCGCCGTTGAGCAAACCGACACCCCGCCCGCCGCCGGGTAGGAAAACAGAAACGAGGGGAAGATCTAGCTGTTGCACGGAAGCCATGAAATTTGGTGTCAGACGGGGCTCGTTGATAGAGTAGGAGCATTCCGTACTAGTACTACTCCTACTAGTACCAAGTTTGTACTCCTAATACTATATTACTAGTACTACCACTATACAACTAGTAGGTACGTGCACGGCACAACATCGTAGGAACAAAAAACGGGAAGATCTTGTTTTGGGTGATTTATCTTTTTTTCAATCAACGTTGTATGAATAATATGATGTGGGGGGCACCCATGAAGCTTATGTGGCTTGGTTGCATGGCTACGGAAGGTTAGAGAAAAATAAATAGATAATGTGTTTAGAGTGCACTCCAGTAAATAGAAATACTTTGGATCCATTGCAACGGACGGTCACATCTATATTTATACCCCCTATATAGTGTGTGAAAAACTTTGAAAGTTGGTCGTTGGATGAAGCCAATCCGACGGTACAAACATGGCAAATCCGAGCACTACTGGCCGTTGGATATCATCCACCAGATTCTGCCACATGTATAATCTAGAAGACTCCATGGTTGAACTTAATCCATGACTAACTTTGCCACAACTAAGCTTAGGCAAAGTTATTATTTCTTCAAAATGAGATCCACAAGTTGGCAAGCCTAAGGGAATCTTGCCACATTTTTTGTGTGTATGTCATGTGGGGCCTTAGTGTGGCTTGCCTAAGGTGTGGCTTGAACCAAACACTCACCTAAGTTAATCAAACTTGCCTAACCTTACATTCCACCAGATTTTGCCACATGTTAGAATCCAGAAAACTCCACATGTAGAAGCATAATGCACAAACCACCAGCATCTCATGCGTGCAATGCCCGTGTACCTTACTAGTACTACTCAAGTTGGTAGTACTAGTAAGAAACAAATTCCAGTTTTGGCACGAGCACATACTGCGGGAGCGCCACAGGGCCTGCCGCAGGAGTTACATTTCCCTCTCGGGGCCCACGGGACCGAACTTCGATGGCTTAGTGCCCGACCTATGAGTCAATGACATGCGGACCTTAAATGCGGCTGGCCCACATGTCATTCTCATGGTGGTGGCATGGTTCGTGACTTACTCATTTGAGATGAACCGGCCGATGGTGGTGTGGCCGTGTGTGGCCGTGGCGAGGGTGCCACAGCTGGGCGTCGGGGCGTTACGAGGCATAGATGGCCACACCGGCCGGTGGTGCTGAGGATTGATGCCCGGGACGAAATGTGTCACAGCCGCTGGATGAAAATTTGATGGTGCGGGAGTACGGATCGGAGCACAGCAGCGGAGCAGGCAAACCGCGTCCAATCGGGTGTGTTTGTGGTAGAAAGTTGATGGTCGCCTTGATTCAGCTGGCCGCATGTCATGCACACAAAGGCGAGGAGGCGGTGGGGCGAGAGGATGAGGAGCACGAACAATCCTACCATTACATCAGCGACATGTGGGACCAATAAGCGTGGGTCCCACCTGTCGATGAAGAAAAGAAGGGCAAAGCAGTGATAGCCACGTCAAAGGATCCATGTCCACGTCGGGGGACGTCGTGCCGTGGGTTGGAGCGGCGTCGTGGGAATCGCGTGTGGGTGTGGCTGTGGTAGAAACAAGAAAGCGTGATGGTCGCCGTGGTTCAACTTCCATGGACAAGCTGTGGGTGTCTGGCGACACATGTATATCAAAACTAGAGTGTTTATATTTCAAACACGTGAACAAGTATTATTCTACTAGTTTGGATCCATTGCAGCGCACGAGCCAACACATTGGTAGTAGTAGTGTCCATCTCTATCTCTAGAGGCCTTCCCTCGTTCATCCTTTTCTCTCACAAGATAAACTACTCATACAAATGCATCTTGATGTTCCGTGAAGCATACGAGGATGTTTCCTTGGGGTCTCTCCGGTGGCGTGGCCGTAGTTGCAAGTTGCGCCCTTGAGATGCCGGCGTTGAGGGGCACTCGGATTTCCTCCGATGAGCAGGTAAGATGAGTTTGATCAGGTAGTAAATGCATTCTAAAGACTACTTCCGTGTCCATTTCCTAATTCTCCCCCTGCCCTTTGTTTCACGAGGCTAGGCTCGGTCGAGTGGAGATTGGCTTGCATATGTGCGGAGGGTACCAACATCAATTTGCACAACATTTACAACGGTGACACCGTTCCTGTAGAACATTTGTCCAACATTGGGATCAGCCATGCAACGGGCACCGCATGAATTGGTACGATGGAACCACAGTGAGATTGAATAAGATAGCACGAACCTTGCACATGGCGATCAAAGGCGGACCATCTTTGTCTGTGGCCGATTTGTTGTCGTCTGAGTAGGAAGGCTGTGTGCTCCTTCGACCGCATCTTCGCGGTGACAAACCAGGGGACTTATTTTGTATGGGACACATCCAACGATATACTCCCTGTCTCCCAGTTTATTCGTTTTATAAGTTCCAAATTCAAATTTAGAGCTCCCCATCACATGTTGAGATTACAATGTCCATTAAATCGGTGCGTGCATGTATAGTAAAGAAAAAAATCTCGAGTTTGGCACGAGTTCGTGATGCGGGAGCACCACAAGCCCTGGCGCAGGAGTTACATTTCCCTCTCAGGGCCGTCGGGACACATGCACTGCATACCGATCACTGGAAGGAGTAGCAGAGAAAGCTATATATGCGGATAAATAGTTCCTTATAGTCAAGCGGACCCACGCTACTACTCTATTCCAAAGACATGCACGCCATCGAAATAGTCCTTCTTCTTCTTCTTCTTCTTCTTCTTCTTCTTCTTCTTCTTCTTCTTCTTCTTCTTCTTCTTCTTCTTCTTCTTCTTCTTCTTCTTCTTCTTCTTCTTCTTCTTCTTCTTCTTCTTCTTCTTCTTCTTCTTCTTCTTCTTCTTAATGCCACCGTCTCGTCACCCTTCTGAAGATTTGTACCGAGCACAAAATTTGCTACGTCGAATAGGGATGGTGTCTGTTTAGCACAATCTTCTCAGGAATTTTGATTCTGGTTTGTAGGTCAGCGATGCTTTTCAAATCAAGGTTGTGCGACTCGACTTCTGTTTGTCCCCTTGATGGCTGCCCCCACAGTATCGTCCTCCCGAGACAAGAAATCGTGAAGCTCACCTGGTATGGTGGGCGAGTGTATGATGTGGTACACCAAAACATCATCTTGAGGCCTGGTGAAGGGACGGTGGCTTATTGGATCTTCCAGGGCACGCTCCGTGTACTCTGCGTCGGGACCGATGACCCTCGTCTCTACCTTTTTTAGGGAGTTGGATACATTGTTGATCCACTGCCGAACAACCCTTGGGTGGACGGTGACGGTGGCAACTATGCGCATCGAGCCTTCGATGAGGACATGTTGGATGCTAACAACCTACATCTCGATCTCTTTCGCCATTTGGAACCGCTGGAACGGAGGGCTATGGTTTGGACAATTAGGATTAGATGGCTAGTCTAACTGAAGTAGTATATGATTATTTAAAGAGGTGAAAACAATGTGAATGCAGTGGGGTTTGGATGCAAATGAAGACGAAGGGGAGGTGAAGAAGCCGAGGCGAATCGGTTCCCGATGGAGAAGTAAATGGGAGAAGTGGCATGCAGGCAGTTGATTAGATGGCTAGGTAGACTAAACGAAAAAGCTATGCGGGTAGACTGAGGAGTCGTACCTGTTCGTGTACGTGCCCATCCTTCCTGATAGGTGGGACCTATGCAAACAGATAAAAAAATGTGTCGTAGCTTTTTTTTAGCGCGTAAGTGGGAGACACAACATTCTCTGGTTAAGGAATACCGATCTCCATTAGCTGAAACTTCTTTGCAGGTATGTAGTGTGTCGCCGTACATCATTTCCCTCAACATTGATCCGATCACCATCCCCTGAAACTTCTTGGCAGGTATGTACTGGGTCGGCATGAACTCCCACTGGATGGCTGCCTTCAGAGAAGACGGTAAAAAGTTGGTGCTCGTGAACTTCCAGACCTCCCATGAGATTATCCTTCCTCCGTTGGATTATATAGAGTATTACCATCGCGGTCCAAGTCATCTAGATTACTACGTCATTTGGACGGACCTTGTTTTGCAGAAGATTGTAATCTGCTAAGTGCCCACACGACATGCGAATTACGCAGACTTCAAGCTAATTGCCTTGTTCGACCGGGGACTCGCCTATCTTTACGCTGGTGCCTTCTTTAGCTGGAGACAACTCAGCTCGCAGTAGATCATCGTCAAAGCTGATACACACTTCTGTGATGCTATTGAACACAATGGCATCATCTACGCGATCGACAAAGCAGATGGCACCATGTATTGCTTGGACGGCGCGTGTAAGTTGTTTCCTTCTCATGTTAATGATGACGCCATGACACTGTTTGAACTTTTTTGTGATGATTGGCATATCCCTGTTTGAGCAGAATTTGAATAGAACTATGGCAATATATTAGAGACGCCGTAAATCAGCTATATTTGGAATGAGTTAATTCATGCGATTGTGACCATGTCATTACAGCCAAATTGTACCCTGAATAATCAAACGGTTAGGAATATATGGATATTATCCTTATTTTGCAGTAATCTATATACTACTACTAAATATGAGTGTGTATCAATGGCCATGTTAGTTTCCTCATTTTCATGATGTAGAAACATGCACCACACTGTTGGTTTCATCTAATCATACATTAGGGATGTAAATGTGCATATGGAGAACTCTATATTTGGAAGTAGTGAAATCCTGCAATGCTTACCCTGTGTACATACCTATATTCGCCCTTCAGCAATCAATGGCTAGAATAATACCCTCACAAAAATTTTGCCCACGAACACGAGTATATAACAATGCATGGTGTATTAGTTACCTTGAAGAATTTGTTTGTGAGGACAGAACATGATTACATAACATGCATGACATGGTAGTTTCCTATGAAGAATCGATTGCGAGATAACATGAGTATAACCATGCATGGCACTTCTATATTTTCGAACCTAGTATACATTTCCCTGTATTTTCCTCCCAGTTCCAACAGGGACATATCAATGTTGTTTCTTGCATTATCCTACTCATACTCTGAACAATGCTGATCTTACATTAACAATGCATGTCCTTTTTTATATGATGCAGTGTCCCTACAGTTACTGCCCTTTGTAATCACACCACCTTTGCCAAAAACATGGAAGCACAACTGGTTCCTCGCTCGATCAGACAATGGCAAAAGACTGATGATCATTCGGACACATGAGCCGGAAAAGTTATATTGCAAAAACCCCACTGTATACAAGCACCGTGTAATACGTGAGTATCCGGACAGTGGCTGTTACGTCTATGAGCAGGATACCAGCTTGTTGGGGCCTTTAGGATTTTTTAGTTGGAGGCGGGTAAACAGCCTTGGTTCACACTCTCTGTTTCTCGGACTCAATTATCCGATTAACCAGGAGATCACCGTTGGCAAGGACCTTGATGGCAGAGAGGCTCTGTTTGCTATGGAAAATTGTGTCTACATGGCGAGCCCTAGGAGTTCGGGAGCAAACTCCCCTGATTGTCAACGATACAGCCTGCAGCCAAAAGAAGGTGAGAATGACAAAGGCATCCGGATTAACTTTGATCCTTGGATGTCTGAATTCTGACGAGCGATGATGTGGTTCAAGCCTTGAGGTTGATAGGTAATTGGGTTGTTGCATCGAAAGGGTGGAGTACTGGTGTCTTCGGATCACTGGTCGCTAAAGCGGGGCTGCAAATTATGATGGTGTTGGATCATCTCTTCGAATGACTTTGTTGTCTTTGCTGTTGGTTCTAGATGGGTAGTTCTTTCTTTTGTTATGCATATTCCTTGTCATTTGGTCATCCTTGTCTATGTCACTCTTTCTATGTAATAGTTGCTTCATTTAGAATGTCATTCTAAATGCGGATCACGAGTCTGGCCTTCTGATTAGTGCGTTTTGGTGGTGTAGCAAGACTTCTTATGAACTATCATGTCTTGTTGTTTATGTCGATAGTAGTCACTAGTCGGTGTTTGAATGTTGTATATATCGTTGTTTGAACTGTTTATTGTCTCGAACTCTTGGTGGGCTAAATGAGGGCATCACCATTGTCCGGTGTTGAGTATATCTCCTTTTTCAAGTTATATAATTTGAGCTCATTGTATTTTCGATGATGTACACTTGTTTGGGCGAGTGAGGTGTCGTTGAATATGGGCCGAGTAGTAACGCAATGCCAAACAGGTCAATTATGACTCTCAGGCCGGGCTCTCAAAAGATCCTGAAAAAAAAGGTCGGGCTCTCCAAAAAAGAAAGAATAAGGACTCTTAGGCCGACATGTGGGCGCCACCGGTGTTTTCGTGTGCTTGCGCTCGAAATTCATGCTACCTTTTCATCCCCAGTCTCCCGCCCCTCCCCCACCTCTGGAATCTCGATTCCTACTCCAGTTCCCCCAAATCCCCCTCCTGTACTCCCTGTACTCAAGCGCACTACCATGTCGCTAGTCAACGCGGATCTCCGAGCCGGAGATCCTGAGGTCAAATCCCTGCCTTGATCGCTGCATGTTGTCGCTCAACCGGTGGCATGGCGGTGCTTGACGACCAGTTTGCCGGCAAAGTGCTGATGGTAACCATCAACGGCGACCGGCCTCCCGTCTCGCCGGACGACCTTGTCAAAGCTCTTGGCATTGCGCACGGCATCCAAATAAGTGACTTGCTCGTCGAAGTCTGTTCGCCACCGGCTGATTTCTTCGTCGGGTTCCGGACAACTTTCATTGCGATCGTGTGTTCGAATCTTCCGGCGTTTGTTCTGCGATTTGCTGGTGAGCTTTGATCGGTGGCACCCAGGATGGGGCTCGGTGCCCTCTGAGCTTGAGTTTTTAACAAAGCTTACCTTCCACGGCATGCTTCGACTCGACGTGCTTGGAACAGCGAGTCCATGAACGAGCTTATCAACGACCTTGGAGGTGAGCTCGTAAGTATGTTTGTTCCTCCAGACAGCTGGGCTCTGACGGGTATGGCATGGATGAAGAAACCGTCCACCCTACCGAAGGTGATTGCTGTTGAGATACCGGTGCAGGAACCGGGGTTGTACTATTCGTCGCCACCAAGGCCGCCGCAGACCACGTTAGGGATGTACCTGTATCGAGTGTTCGTGCATGTCGAAGAAGTGGTCAATCCATCAATCGAAGTCCTGCCGCCGCCGCTGGTGCCAGGGTCCATCGACGACGTCCATTACAGGAGTCAACGTCAGACTTTCCCCGTGTTGCTCTGAACGATGGATGGCACAGGGCCTACTCCATCGCACGGGGAAGGCCACTGCTTCTTTGGGAGAAGAGGCAAGGCTGGTTGCCTGGATGTGCTCTAATTTGAGGTAACAACTGAATCTTGTCAGATAGTACTAGTTAAATCCGAGCTATGGGTCCGAAGCACTGATATGCCAGTACAATTGATTGTGACCTGTTCTAATTTTGTACCTAAACTTTTTTTAGAAAGGGCTGTACGTCAACTTAATGTGCTAGCAGAACTTATTGTGTTCTCTGTCTGTTTTCTTTGCACAACATTCAAGATATTTCCCCGTCATTTATAAAGACGATGAACCGTTATGTACGACTTTGTTGGTTTCAACATAGCCCTTCCCGTAGCGATCCACTGCTTCCATCCTCATTGTGCCGCCTACGTGAAATTTTTGTATGCAAGTTCAGTGTGCTATGATGTTCTATATGATTGTGTCAACTATATAAGTTTTTACTGAGCATCAGCAATGCATATGGCTGAAAGATGTATTTACGAGCATCTACCAATGGGTCTCTCTCTCTATCTCTCTCACACACACACACACACATACACACGCACACACGCGCACACGCACAAGTGGGACCCATTGAATTATTTATTTGCTCGTGACAGCTTCTAATTAGGTTCCACTGTAATCTAACTTTTTTCTTAAGTTATTAATTGAGCTTAGTGACTTCAAAACGTTGTACAGAAGCCTTGTTTGGGCCTTTCCAGCGTCGCTGAATGTGGGCTGAGTAACCATGTTAGGTTGTACTGTACTACACAGGCCTTTTTTTTTCAAAATCAGCAATGCAACTGGGTCGACAGTTGTACACAATATCCGGGTCAACTTGTTATCCGCCCCGCTGGGCTGCAGAGTTTCCTAGGAGGTATGCATTAGGCTTAACAAGAAAATGGACTTTAAGAAATAATAAATGGGATGTAATTATAATAACTGGGCAATTACTATGCACCAAACACGTAATTAGTTTGAAAAATATATTATTTTTGGAATTTGGAAATTTTAATTTCATTACTTGTTGCGCGCGCAATATTTCGTTGGATTTTAACGTAATACAACTTTATTTTGAAATTATATTTAACCTGACTAGAAATTTCGGATAAAAATATTTCGGATCCCATCAAAATGTGGGAATTTTTTTGAATTCTGATTTGAGCGGTTGTTTGAAATTATTAATCGTTGTCCTAGCTAGAAGTTGGGCTGTACTTTTAACAAACTGTAAATGGGCTGTAGTAAATTCCATTAGAATTAAAAAATGGGTTGTACATTCTTACAAATCGCAAATGGGCTATATGTTCTCTGCCAAATCCAAGCTGTGGGCCTACTAAGTTGACGCGTAACAAGGGCTTTGTCAACTTAGTCAATATAAACGATTCTAGCTGCAGTGAACGTATGATGTCCATCCAACGGTCGTAGTGCTTCTTCAACCTCTGGTCTTCTTGCTCCAGCCGCCCAAAGCAGCGCCGGTCGTGTCGCGTACTGTTATGCCGCGGAGGCCTCCCGTGCCTCCCGTGGCCAGCTGTTATGCCGCGGAGGCCTCACCGCCCGTTACTACTCCCACCGCTGGCCAGGCCATCCCTCTACTCACCCACACCCCCTGTTATTCTGCGGCGACGGCAGCCTCACACCACAGCCGAACCAGTGAACCCTCATACTCCTCTCCGCGCGGGCTTCCACTGCTGCGTCTTCCCCGGCTCCGCGTCGTCCCCTTCCTATGCCTCGTCGTCGTCCAGACCACCGCCCTGGTGCTCTCGCGCGGCGTGGTCAACGTGGTCAACGACCGACTTCCATCGGAAGAAATCTTGTACATGGAGAGGCTGACAGGTGGGTCCAGTGACGCAAGGAAGTGCCTCCTTATTACGCGCAAAATAATTATTCCTCCACGACAATAGGGACCCACCGGACGGGCCACCTTATTTCGCAAAAAACGTTTCCCCCGACTGCTGGGACCCCTTTGGACGGGCCAGCGTATTCGTGAAAAAACGTTCCCCATTGTCATTTCGGACCCACCGGAAGTGCCTCCTTATTACGCACAAAAAAATGAATACTCCCCCTGCTAGCTGGGACCCACCATGGTGGAAGGCTGACTTGTGGGCCTACTAAGTTGACTGGGATGGGGGCCTTTGTCAACTTTAGTCAATATGAATGATTCTAGCTCCAGTGACCGTACGATGTCCATCCAACGACCGTAGTGCTTCTTCAACCTATGGTGTTCTTGCTCCAGCCGCCCAAAGCAGCGCCGGTCGTGCCGCATGCTCCTGCCTCCCATGGCCGGCTGTGCTGCCACAGAGGCCTCACCGCCCCCTACTATTCCCACCGCTGGCCAGGCCCTGCGGCGACGACAGCCTCACACCGCAGCCGAACCAGTGAAGCCTCGTACTCCTCTCCGCGCGGGGTTCCACTGCCGCGTCTTCCCCGGCTCCCCGTCGTCCCCTTCCTAGGCCTCGCCGTCGTCCACCGCCATGGTGCTCTCGGCGCGGCGTGGTCAACGTGGTCAAGGAACGACTTCCATCAGACGTGGATTGTACGTGGAGAGGCTGACAGTTGGGTCCACGGCCGCAGCAAGGAAGGTGCCTCCTTATTACACGGAAAATAATGATTCCTCCACCTGACAGCTGGGACCCACCGAACGGGCCACTGTATTTCGCGAAAAAAAACGTTTCCCCCTGACTGCTGGGATCCACCAGCTACATCTTCACACGCAAGGAAGTGCGTCCGGGCAAAAAAACAAAACGATTCGCCCCCCGGACTGCTGGGACCCACCAGCTACACCTTCGCACGCAAGGAAGTGCGTCCGGGCAAAAAAACGATTCGCCCCCCTGACTGCTGGGACCCACCAGCTACATCTTCGCACGCAAGGAAGTGCGTCCGGGCAAAAAAAACCCAAAATGATTCGCCCCCCTGACTGCTGGAACCCACCAGCTACATCTTCGCAAGCAAGGAAGTGCCTGACAGTCGGGACCCACCTGGTCGAAGCGTACATAGCGTTGTCATTCTGGTCGTGAACGTGTACGTATATATATACTGGTGGATGTAGAGGCGCGCATGTGTCGTAGTAGAGGCGCACACATAGCATGTACACGTCCGTACAGCGGCGAGGGTGCAAGAAAGAAAATACGGCCATGTACGTACATACGGGCAGGGTCTCGAATGCCTACTCGCGCATACGTACATGGCTGGGTCGAAACGGAGAAACCGTGTCGTCGTCGTGTTCATGGGGAGCCAACCGGCTGGGTCGGAACGGAATGCGTGGTCGTGTTCATCGGGAGGGCTTGGACGGAACAGGCGATGGAAACAAGGCCTTGCGTACCGCAAAACGGAGGAAACGGACCTCCTACGTTTGGAACGGGGTCCTGTTGATCGGGAGGGGTGTGGCGTACCGCAAAACGGAGGAAACGGACCTCCTAGTCGGTCAAAACGGGGGCCCTTTTGATTGGGAGGGGTGTGACGTACCGCAAAACGGAGGAAACGGACCTCCTACGGTCGAAACTAGGGTCCTGTTGATCGGGAGGGGTGCGGCGTACCGCAAAATGGACGAAACGGACTTGTGTTGGAGCGCTATGGTCGAAACGGGGGTCCTGTTCATCGGGAGTGGTGTGGCGTACCGCAAAACGGGACTCCACGGGATACTGTTCATCTCCACCGTCGACCTCCTCCAGCCTCCACGGGCTCCTGTTCATCCAGCCTCCACCACGCGCTACTCCACCGGCTCCTATTCAACCACCCCTCCACGGGCACCCCTCCACTGTCTACTGTTCATCCAGCCATCCACACCACGGGGTCCTGTTCAACCACCCCTCCACGGCCACCCCTCCACCGTCTACTGTTCATCCAGCCCTCCACACCACGGGGTCCTGTTCATCCAGAGGCAATGCCACCGCTCACTGTTCATCCAAACCCCCCTGCAACGCTCACTGTTCATCCCAAAGGCAGCATCGATCAGCTTCAGTTAGCAGCAGTAGTGAAGGAATCGCTCCATCGGGTTCAGTTAACAGCCATCGATCGATCGCTCGGGTTCGAGAACGCATAGCTGCGCTGCAATCGCTCGGGTTGATTAGAGCCCAACACCTCACTCGGGTTTAGTTAGAGCCAACGCCTACACACGCGCAGCGTCGTGTCGAGAGAAAGCAGCGATCGCTTCGCCCCGACCTCCCACCGTAACCGCAACTCCCCAAATTTTCCTCCCCTCACTTCTACCATGGTTTTTCCATCATGGATGGCCCAAAGAATGTCATGCAGCTGCATCTCCGGCCCGCCAGACGAAAAACCCATTTTCATCATGATTTTTGTCATAGAAGTAGGAGCCCACCACATCTATGATGATACCGGGTTTTGTCACAATTATCGTCATAGAAGTGTCATATGTATGACAGAAAAAATTTCGTTCGGCCCAAAATGTCAGGGATGTGTCTTTTTTTTGTAGTGAATAGAGGAAAATTGTGAGGTTACTGTCGGTGTTAAAACCGGCAGATCTCGGGTAGGGGGTCCCAAATTGTGCGTCTAAGGATCGAAGGTAATAGGAGACAGGGGACACAGTGTTTACCCAGGTTCGGG
Organism: Aegilops longissima; assembly: GCA_021605205.1. NCBI lineage: Eukaryota > Viridiplantae > Streptophyta > Magnoliopsida > Poales > Poaceae > Aegilops > Aegilops longissima. Next base: position 651,060,864 of record CM038680.1, read on the forward strand.
CCCTCTTAACGGAGGTAATACCCTACGTCCTGCTTGATTGACTTTGATGAGTATAGGGGTTACAAGAGTTGATCTACCATGAGATCATAATGGCTAAACCCTAATTGTCTAGCCTGTATGATTATGATCGCCTCTACGGACTAAACCCTCCAGTTTATATAGGCACCGGAAGGGACTAGGGTTGTACAGAGTCAGTTTACAGAGAAAGGAATATTCATATCCGCACGCCAAGCTTTCCTTCCATGCAAAGGAGAGTCCCATCAGGACATGGGGGGAAGTCTTCTATCTTGTATCTTCACGGCCCATTAGTCCGGCCCATGTTGCATAGCCCGGACGCCCCAGGACCCCGTAATCTAGGACTCCCTCAGTACCCCCCGAACCAGTCTTCAATGACGACGTGTCCGGCGCGCAAAATCATCTTCGGCATTGCAAGGCAGGTTCCTCCTCTGCAGATATCCAAGCATCTGAACCAAAGGACTGTATTCAGATTCACATCTTCGGTCTTCGGCTTTACATTAAATGTTATATCCTTCAGCTTCTGTGCCATCGCCGCTCCAGCACCCACGTGTCAGACAAATATGAAGGGTCCAAGCATTTTTACACATAACACCCGGGCCGTGTAAGGAAGGCGTCTATTTAAGGAGATTAAATCTCGGATGTCATTCCACACCAAGCGGAAGATCCTTAGAGCTTGTCACAAAAACCCACGCAAACATGGCCAGCGCTCCCAGTTCTTCTTCCTGCCCCCACGGTCCGCAAAAAGGCGATTGGGAGAGTTGTTTTATATCCCACGCCCAACTGACCAAGCTCTAGATGCAGGGGTATCTCCCCCTGCGGATCTAGTCCCCATTCGGGCGGGATTAACCTCTTTTACTGCCGAAGCCTTGGCAGAAAATTTCCCTAATCCTTCAGAAGGGGAGCGAGTGTGCTTTGTTTCCTTTTTATTAAGAGGCGTTGTATTTCCAATCCATCCTTTCCTTCGAGGTCTCCTAGAGTACTATGGCCTCCAACAACACAACCTCACGCCAGGCTCCATTCTGCACATCGCGGGCTTCATCGCTCTTTGCGAGCTATTCCTAAGCTGTGAGGCCCATTTTGAATTATGGAGGAAGCTTTTCTGCCTCGTCCCTCGCTCCCAAAAGGGATCCATATTCGAGGTGGGCGGTGCCGAAGTGTGGCGTATAGCCGGGACAGGATACCTATCCGGCACTCCAAAGAAGGCATCCGAAGAGTGGCCCTCGGAGTGATTTTATATTGAAGATGCCGTTCTATCTGACCCAATCCGACGAGGCCTACCCGCGTTTTCCAATGCTCCATTAAAGAAGCGCCATAGCTGGCGTCCCCGAAGCCTCGAGGAGGAAGACAGTGCGGAGGTTCAGAGGCTAATGGACAAGATAAAGACACTCGCCCAATCCGGACTGTCCATTATTGAGGTAATGGCGATTTCAATAACGCGGGGCGTTCAGCCACTCCAATCCATAGGACTCCCCATGTGGCATTACAACGGAGAAGACAACGCATCACGATGCAGACGTAAGGTTCCGGACAACTTCGCCGCCTTGGCTGCCATGCTGGCTGATCTTTTTAAGGGGGATAAAGAGGAATTCACTCGCCTTAAGTGCCGAGATGGCTTTTCCATGTACAATCCTCCCAGCTGGGTAAGCCTTCGCTCAGTAATTTTACTTAATACTCCTCCCGAGTCGTACCTAGCTGAACTTAACCCCACCATTTCTTGACAGGAATGGAGGAAAGTTATCGCGAAGATCTATAGCCCCGCCCCACAGCAAGATGACCATAATCGGGACCTGGATCCCGGATTCGAAGAGGATCCAGATATATCCGTAGAGCTCAAAGAGGGGGTTTTCTATCAACCGAGTTATGATGGCGCGGAAGGGGCAATTATAGCCGATTACCCCGGCCTTCTCCCTTCCTCCCACGTAAGTACCCTGAAGATGTCTCCTCAAAAACATTTTTCTCACTGCGCTTCACCCACTGCAATGTCTTGTGTTTTAAAAGGGGCGGCGCTCGCCTCGCCACACCGCATCGGGGTCATCCCTTAAGAAGGGTACGCCAACACAAGGCGGATCTTCAAAAAGAAAGGCGGACGGCGATTCTTCCAAGCTCCGACCTTCATCAAAAAGGTACAGCTTTTGATACGCCCTGCGGCAAACATGCCGAACTGTGACATTTTTCTCCTCCCCCATATTCCAGGAAGAGCACTCACCGACTGTATCCAGAGACCTCACCGGACATACTTCCATCAATCCGACCCCGGACCCTGCCTCTAGGGCGAGAGTCGATATGGGTGCCATGTCGGATTTTCCTCTCTCCGATGATTCAGATAATGTATCCATTACCAACTCCGAGGTGGAGAGTGCCATGTACCATCGGCGTCAAAGGGCGGCTATGCGCGATCCTAATTTTACTGAAGAGGCATTCAATGCCTTCAGTTCGGCGGATGCATATCTCCGAGCTGCTCAAGATGGGCTTGCTGGGGCCACTCACCAGCTTTCAAAGGATATGCGGGTAAGATTATTTTGTGTAGATTTAATATCCATATACTAGTAGCCCCCGAGACTTAAAACAGTTGAAGCAACTGATTTTAAGGATCGATGTATAATCAGATACTTATGGAGAAGAATAGCATGCTATATCAGGAGCTGGAGCAGTGTCGGACCCAGCTGACTGATGTTACTACTGAACTAGAGAAGTCCAAGGAGGCACCGACTGGTAATGTTTCCTTCTGTCCGGAAAAATAATCATGTGCCAGTTATGTTTATGCAAATGAACACTGTTGCGTTTTCCAATGGCAGGATTGGTGGCACAACTGGAAGAGAAACTGAAGGCCGCGCAGGCGGACAAAGAACATGCCGAAAAGCAAGAGGCCACTGGTCATCACGTATTGACACGGACCAGGCACGAGAAGAACAAGCTGCAGGACGCCAACACCCAGCTCGGCAAAGAGCTGAAAGATGTGCAAGCCCAACTAGTGGACGCCTTGAAGGAGAACAAAAAGCTGAGAGGGGGCATATTCAGTATGCCTTTTAACTTATTGTCCTTATAGTTCGCTGATGCGAATCCTAACAAGCTTATGTCTGTAGGTGTGTTGACTGGGTGGCCCGAAGAAGAGGTGTCCGGATTTCAGGGGACCTGCTACAAGAGCTGTCCAAGGTGCATGAGCGAGCGCGGAAGGCAATGAGGAACATCTCTAAGGCTTTATGGCCAGCCGATTCTCCTCCAGGAAGTATGGAGGAGCTCGCGAATTTATTCAAGGGAGCTCGGCGCCGTTTTGGGCTATGGAAGATATCGGCATGCTGAGAAGGTGCTCGGGAAGCCTGGGCCATGGTAAAATCACGGTACACCGGACTTGATCCCAATCATATGGCCCGGGTCGGACCTCGAGGATCCAACAGACAGGAAATTCTGATCAGCCTGGTGTACGACCAAGTGAAGGTGGCCGCCAAGTTCTCCCAACAAGATTGTAAACTAGACAGCCTGTTAGAGGGTCTAGAGGAAGAAGAAGTTTTTGAGTCTAAGTAGCAATGTACTTTTGTCAATAAACTTTTCTCCATACGAATTTGTAAAACGATTGTCATGGCAGACTTTCTGCTTCGACCTCCGAAAACCCTAGGTTAGGAGTGTTTCCGAATACTATACCATAGGTAAACACCATATATGTTCGATGTAACATCCCAAATTTCCTATTTGGAATGTTTTACAATTATAGCTAAGCATCTAATGCATCCTGTTTGAATTTGAATGCCATTTGAAGTTTCAGAGGATTTTGAGTTTTGAATTTGAATTCAAACTTTGGCAAGTGGGAATCATTTCAAAAACTATGCCTGATAAATACTTGATCAAAAGTATGAGAGGAGTAAACATGACACTCCAAAAATATCAGAGGAAACAATGCCAAAAGTTTTGAATTCAAATTTGGGTTTTATTTGAATATTGGAAAATGGATTTTATAAAGTTTGGATTTTGCCTTTGGAAAAATGTTCAAATGATAGGAATATTCCCGATCATTTTGGTATATATATACCCTATATAAAATATTTATATTTTAAAAGATATCTCTGTTTTTGTTTTATTTAAAATAATAATTTTTAAACCCCCTCAGCGCCACCAGTCCCCCCAGCCCAGCCAGTGCCAAGCCACTGGCCCAGGATGACCGGAACACTGGCCACCGAGCCGGCCCAAAGACCGCCAAAGCAGCCACCTCCCCGCACCTGAAGCCCCTTGGCGTCGGCCAACCGCTTCGCCCGCACCCCTCTCTCTCTCACCGGCAGGCAGGCCCCACCCCTTCTTCAACCCCCACGCCACGCCACGCCGCCATCGATCGCCGGTTCATGAGATCCGGATGTCGATCTCCCCGATCGCTTCTTGTTAACGCCGAGGCCCCGCCTATATAAGCCGGGCCCCGCACCCCATTCCCCCCTACCCCCGCCGAGCCCTCCTCTCTCTCTCACGCCGTCCGGAGACCAGTCACCCGCCGCCATTTTCATCACCGCCGCCGCCTTACACCTCCCGACCCCCACCGACACCACCAGACGCCTCCCCGAGCTCGTCCGCACCCGCCGAGCCACTCCGCCCTCCCGACGACCGGAGCCGTCGGCACACTCGCCACCGCCGCCGCCGCCGCCGCCGAGCGCCGGTGAGTCACCGAGATCACCCCCCGTCGATTCATAATCTACGGCGAGATTAGACCACCCCCGAAGGGGTATTTCTTTTTAATAAAACCGGTCCGCTCCGGTTTAGTCCGGTTAATTTTTAAGTTAGGGTTTTTTTATTAGCCCGGTCCGACTAGTTTAACCCTAGGGCCCGTTTAGTTTATTTTACGCTCAGTGCGTAGGTTAGGCCCATTAGGCCCTTTTTCATTTATTTTCGTTTTCTGTTTTAACATAATAGTTCCTGTTTTGAAAAATTCATATCTTTTATTCTGTTTAATATTTTTAGGTGATTCTTTTTTTGTTGGTTTGCAAATTTTCTATAGTTTCTGTAGAAAATATATTTAGCTATGTTAAAATTAAATAAAATTGCTTTATTTTAGTTTTAGTCAGAATAGTAAATCTGTTATAACTTGAGTTAGAAAATTATTTTTGGATGATTCTTTTTTCCCAACTTTATTTTGACATTGCCAAACCATAGAAATTAATTTGGGTATTTTAGGATTAATAAGAAAATAGTTTTAAGCAGAATCTTGTTAATCCTAATTAACTAACTAGCTACTGTTTTCCTATTATTTTAATTAGTAAATAAATTTATTTTTAACATGTGATTGATTATTCTAGGATAGTTTCTGTCACTTTATAGGATGAACTTTTATTTATAATAAATAAAAGTTTTATTTTATTTTTCTTAATAGAAATTGAATTAGGCCTAATAGGAGTTTCATAATAGATTTTAATTAATTCTTTTTGCTCCTAGTTGCTTAATGAAATCTTTTCTGTTAAGTTAACATAAAACCATGATTAGGTTATGTTGAGAAAATTTTTGTTATATAAAACTATTTCTAGTTGTTGTTAGAAGTAGGAAAACTTTGAGTTGGTTTTCTTGAGTTTTCCCTTTGGATTTTGCTTTGTTGGTTTTGGTGTGTTATGTTACTTTGTTATGCTATTGTATTATGTGATCCTATGCTATATGCTTATTGTGATCATTGTTTGTCTCGGTAGAGTTTCCGGAGTGCGAAGCTTGCTACTACGAATCTTTAGCTTACGAGGATCATCAGCAAGGCAAGTTTTGATCATGTTATTTTCTATACCTATGTTTTTGTGCATTAGAAATTGTCACCACCCCACCATGCATGCAGTAGTTGAAATTTTGAAGTTATCAATCTTGAGTAGTATCATGTGGTAGGATGAACCAATCCCTTGTTACCATGACCCGGGACGAAGTAGTTTACTTTGCTATGCTCGAGAGCGGGTTTTGGTTGAGTGAAATTCATAAGAAAGATGGGAGAGTCAATGATGATGACAACCCCATGAACTACAAGAATCAAGATGGACTTGAATTCACTCTTTGGGTGGAGGATGGTTGACGGGCACCTGGAGAACCCGGTGGTTGGCGGGATGCATGGAGAAGTGCCATGACATCTTGCGGAAAGCTTCACCCAGCCACGAAGAGACGGATGGATGCCCCATGACCGGAAGCTTACCTGTGCAGCCGCAAGCCATTATGGGCTCTGGCTGGGTTAACCTTAGTAGTGACGCTGGCTGGACGGTACTACGAGATGTAGAAGAACGGTAGGATTGGATGGGTACGGCAGAGCGGAAGAACTCTTTGGAAGACCTGTTTCATTGGTCCGTCTTCAAACACCATGAAGTGCGAAGACTTAAAAGGAGGGAATGATTCTTGCGGGAAAAGTGCGCAAACCTCTGCAGAGTTAAAGATCTAATCGATTAGCCGTGTCCCCGGTTACGGACAAATTGAGCCTCTGGAACTTGGAAGTATTCGGAAATCTCAACACTAAAACTAATGAATTAATTTGAGGGGTTTATGACTTAATAATTTGGGAATGAGATATTGGTTGGCGGAACCATCTCAATAACTACCAACAATTTGTAGTAATTTGCAAGCAAGTCCTCTGTAGTAGGAGAAAATTGGCTTTTGGCAAAATGATGAAACTTAGAGCTCCACAGCCAAAATGCATATAGTATTAGTAACTTTATTATTGTTATTCTTCATGACTTGCCAGCTTATTCAAAAAGCTGACCTACATGGCTGCAACGTCTTATGTTGCAGAGGTATATTCCGATCAGGAGTGAGGCTACGCTCCGCGCTTGGCGATTGCCCTTTGGAGTCGGATGGACTCGCTTTATCTTCTACGCTTCCGCAGCATTAGTAGTTTATTTCTCATGAGTTGGCCTTGAGCCGAATTTATTCTCTTGTAATAAAGACTCTATATGAGAATCGTGTAATAAAATTCAGGTGTGATTGAACTTTCATTACTTTATCGATGTACTGTGAGTACCAGCATGATCTTGGGATGGTTCAGACACAGAGATTTGACCAATTTTGGGTCAGGTCGCTACAGAGATGGCATGGATTGGTTGACGAAGTTTGAAGGGAACATAGACTGTGCCCGCAAGTCTATTCTGCTCACCACCCCGGAGCAGAAGAGGATCTAGTACGAGCCAGCACAGCCAGATGAAGAATCAGGTGCATTCCCTCACGGGAGTTGTTCAGGAGGAAGTGCCAGTAGTGCAAGATTTTCCCGATGTGTTTCCGGAGGAATTACCAGGAATGCCACCGGACAGGGACATTGAGTTTCTGATTGAGTTATTGCCCGGCACAGCCCCAATATCCAAGAGACCTTATCGGATGCCACCGAATGAGTTGAAAGAGATCAAGGATCAAATTAATGAATTATTGGAGAAAGGATATATTCGTCCAAGCTCATCACCTTGGGGAGCCCCAGTTCTTTTGGTAGAGAAGAAGGATGGAAGCTTGAGGATGGTTGTGGATTATCGTGCGTTGAACGAAGTAACCATCAAGAACAAGTACCCTCTGCCGATGATTAATGACCTGTTTGATCAGCTAGTTGGAGCCAAGGTATTCTCTAAGATCGATCTTCGATCAGGGTATCATCAGTTGAAGATCCGTGAAAAGGATATACCCAAAACAGCATTCACTACCAGGTATGGTTTATATGAGTATACCGTCATGTCATTTGGATTGACTAATGCTCTTGCATACTTCATGAATTTGATGAACAAGGTGTTTATGGAATATCTGGACAAGTTTGTCGTGGTGTTCATCGATGATATATTGATCTTCTCCAAGAGCGAGGAAGAGCATAAGGAACATTTGCGTCTAGTTCTGGAGAAACTTCGAGAACATCAGTTGTATGCCAAGTTCAGCAAATGTGAATTTTGGCTGAAGGAAGTTGGATTCCTCGGACATGTTATTTCAGGAGAAGGAATAGCAGTTGATCCCGCCAAGGTTGAATCAGTCACCTGGCAGTCCCCCACCTCAGTCAAGGAGATCCGCAGTTTTCTCGGACTCGCAGGTTATTATCGGAGGTTTATTGAGAACTTCTCGAAGATTGCCAAGCCCATGACTGAGCTATTGAAGAAGGAAGCCAAGTATGTTTGGACCGAGGAATGTGAAGCCAGTTTTCAGGAATTGAAGAAAGCGGTGGGTCACAGCCCGGTGTTGATTTTGCGGACATACACAAGGAATACCAGTTTATTAGACGCTTCTCGTCAAGGACTCGGAGGAGTACTAATGCAGGAAGGAAAAGTTGTAGCTTATGCCTCCGGACAGCTACGACCTCATGAGATGAATTATGCCACACATGATTTGGAGTTAGCGGTCGTAGTGCATGCACTCAAGACACAGAGACATTCCTCATCGGAAATCGTTGTGATGTTTACACAGATCACAAGAGCTTGAAGTATATTTTCACGCAGAAGGAATTGAACCTCAGGCAGAGGAGATGGCTAGAGTTGATCAAGGACTACGACATGAGATTGCATTACCACCCCGGTAAAGCTAATGTTGTAGCAGATGCTTTGAGCCGTAAGAGTTATGTGAATACTCTGACAGCAGGAGGATTACCCCAGGAGTTAGTCGATGACCTCAGAGATCTCCGATTGGAGATAGTTCCGAGAGGATTTGTTGCAACTCTGGAAGTACAGTCCACTTTGGCCGAAAGGATTCGTGAAGCCCAGAAGTCGGACAAGGAAATTGATGAGATAAAGCAAAAGATGGATGAAGGAAAAGCTAAAGGATTCCGTAAGGATGAACATGGAACTATCTGGTTCGAGGATCGTATTTATGTGCCCAATGATCCCGAACTCAGGAAGCTAATTCTTCAGGAGGCTCATGATTCACCGTACTCGATTCATCCCGGCAACACCAAGATGTACCTGGATTTGAAGGAAAGTTTCTGGTGGACAGGTATGAAGAAGGATATTGCCGAGTACGTAGCCGTATGCGATGTTTGTCAACGAGTAAAGGCAGAACATCAGAAGCCAGCAGGGTTACTTCAACCTTTGCCGATTCCCGATTGGAAATGGGAGAAACTTGGAATGGATCTCATCACAGATTACCCAGACCCGTTCAGGTTATGATTCTATCTGGGTAGTGGTTGATCGTTTGACCAAGGTAGCTCACTTCATTCCGTGAAGGCTACCTATACCAGTGCTAAGTTGGCCAAGATATACATGACCAGGATCGTATGTCCGCATGGAGTTCGAGGAGTATCGTGTCGATAGAGGAACGCAGTTTACCTCAAAGTTTTGGAAGCGATTGCATGAAACTTTGGGTACGAGGCTGGAATTGAGACAGCTTTTCATCCGCAGAGCAGATGGACAGACCGAGAGAGTCAACCAGATTCGGAGGACATGTTGAGAGCTTGTGTGCTAGATTATGGGTCTAGCTGGGATGATAATTTTCCGTACGCAGAGTTCTCATACAACAACAGTTATCAATCCGATCGAAGATGGCCCTTTGAAGCTCTATACGGAAGGAGGTGCGAACACCATTCTTTGTGGGATAGTGTTGGAGATCGATCACTTTTCGGTTCCGATCTTATCAGGGATTCCGAAGAGAAAGTCAAGCTGATTCGAGACAGACTCAAGATAGCACAGTCGAGACAGAAGAGTCATGCCGACAGTAAGCGCAAGGAAGTGACTTACGAAGCGGGAGTCCGAGCATATCTTCGTGTGTCTCCACTTCGTGGAATCAAGAGGTTTGGTGTCAAAGGGAAGTTAGCACCCCGATTTATTGGCCCCTACAAAATCGTCGAACATCATGGAGAAGTTGCTTACAAGTTTGAATTGCCGGAAGGATTGTCCGGAGTTCATGATGTCTTCCATGTTTCTCAGCTGAAGAAGTGTCATGCCGACATGGCCGATGTTCCGTTGAGAGACACAAAGTGCCCCTAGAGGCCATACAGACTTGCGGTGATCTGACCTACAAGGAGAAACCCGTCTGAATTCTCGAGACTGCGAGCAGAGTCACCCGCAGCAAGATCATCAAGTTTTGCAAGGTGCTGTGGAGTCACCACACCGAGGAAGAAGCCACCTGGGAGCGCGAAGAAGACCTTCTTCGAGACCACCCGCACCTATTTGCTAGCCAACCCGAATCTCGAGGGCGAGATTCATCTTAAGGTGGGTAGGTTTGTAACATCCCAAATTCCCTATTTGGAATGTTTTACAATTATAGCTAAGCATCTAATGCATCCTGTTTGAATTTGAATGCCATTTGAAGTTTCAGAGGATTTTGAGTTTTGAATTTGAATTCAAACTTTGGCAAGTGGGAATCATTTCAAAAACTATGCCTGATAAATACTTGATCAAAAGTATGAGAGGAGTAAACATGACACTCCAAAAATATCGGAGGAAACAATGCCAAAAGTTTTGAATTCAAATTTGGGTTTTATTTGAATATTGGAAAATGGATTTTATAAAGTTTGGATTTTGCCTTTGGAAAATGTTCAAATGATAGGAATATTCCCTGATCATTTTGGTATATATATACCCTATATAAAATATTTATATTTTAAAAGATATCTCTGTTTTTGTTTTATTTTAAAAAATTTAAACCCCCCAAAGCGCCACCAGCCCCCTGCCCAGCCAATGAAGCCACCAGGCCAGGCGCAAAGCAGCCCAACGGCCCACTGCCCACCGAGCCGCCCAAGACCGCCAAAGCACCACCCCCGCACTGAAGCCCCTTGGCGTCGGCCAACCGCCGCCCGCACCCTCTCTCTCTCACCGACAGTGCAGGCTCCACCCCTTCTTCAACCCCCCCACGCCACGCCGCGCGCGCGCCCGATCGCGGATCTCATGAGATCCGGATGTCGATCTCCCGATCGCCCCTTGCAACGCCGAGGCCCCGCCTATATAAGCCGCCCCCGCACCCCATTCCCCCTTACCCGCCGAGCCCTCCTTCTCTCTCACGCCGCCCGGAGACCGAGTCACCGCCGCCATTTTCATCACCGCGCCGCTTACACCTCCCGACCCCACCGACTCCACCAGACGCCTCCCGAGCTCGTCCGCTTTCCGCCGAGCCACTCCGCCGCCTCCCGACGACGGAGCCGTCGGCACACTCTCCACCGCCGCCGCCGCCGCCGAGCGCCGGTGAGTCACCGGAGATCACCCCCCCCGTCCGATTCATAATCTAAGGCGTAGATTAGACCACCTCCGAAGGGGTATTTCTTTTTAATAAAACCGGTCCGCTCCGGTTTAGTCCGGTTAGTTTTAAAGTTAGGGTTTTTTTTATTAGCCCGGTCCGACTAGTTTAACCCTAGGGCCCGTTTAGTTTATTTTACGCTCAGTGCGTAGGTTAGGCCCATTAGGCCCTTTTTCATTTATTTTCGTTTTCTGTTTTAACAGAATAGTTCCTGTTTTGAAAAATTCATATCTTTTATTATGTTTAATATTTTTAGGTGATTCTTTTTTTGTTGGTTTGCAAATTTTCTATAGTTTCTGTAGAAAATATATTTAGCTATGTTAAAATTAAATAAAATTGCTTTATTTTAGTTTTAGTCAGAATAGTAAATCTGTTATAACTTGAGTTAGAAAAATTATTTTTGGATGATTCTTTTGTCCCAACTTTATTTTGACATTGCCAAACCATAGAAATTAATTTGGGTATTTTAGGATTAATAAAAAATAGTTTTAAGCAGAATCTTGTTAATCCTAATTAATTAACTAGCTACTGTTTTCCTATTATTTTAATTAGTAAATAAATTTATTTTTAACATGTGATTGATTATTCTAGGATAGTTTCTGTCACTTTATAGGATGAACTTTTATTTATAATAAATAAAAGTTTTATTTTATTTTCTTAATAGAAATTGAATTAGGCCTAATAGGAGTTTCATAATAGATTTTAATTAATTCTTTTTGCTCCTAGTTGCTTAATGAAATCTTTTCTGTTAAGTTATCATAAAACCATGATTAGGTTATGTTGAGAAATTTTTGTTATATAAAACTATTTCTAGTTGTTGTTTGAAGTAGGAAAACTTTGAGTTGGTTTTCTTGAGTTTTCCTTTGGATTTTGCTTTGTTGGTTTTGGTGTGTTATGTTACTTTGTTATGCTATTGTATTATGTGATCCTATGCTATATGCTTATTGTGATCATTGTTTGTCTCGGTAGAGTTTCCGAGTCTAAGCTTGCTACTACTGAATCTTTAGCTTACGAGGATCATCAAGAAGGCAAGTTTTGATCATGTTATTTTCTATACCTATGTTTTTGTGCATTAGAAATTGTCACCACCCACCATGCATGCAGTAGTTGAAATTTTGAAGTTATCAATCTTGAGTAGTATCATGTGGTAGGATGAACCAATCCCTTGTTACCATGACCCGGACGAAGTAGTTTACTTTGCTATGCTCAGAGACGGGTTTTGGTTGAGTGAAATTCATAAGAAAGATGTGAGAGTCAATGATGATGACAACCCCATGAACTAGAAGAATCAAGATGGACTTGAATTCACTCTTTGGGTGGAGGACGGTTGACGGGCACCTGGAGAACCAAGTGGTTGGCGGGATGCATGGAGAAGTGCCATGACATCTTGCGGAAAGCTTCACCCAGCCACGAAGAGACGGATGGATGCCCCATGACCGAAGCTTACTGTGCAGCCGCAAGCCATTATGGGCTCTGGCTGGGTTAACCTTAGTAGTGACGCTGGCTGGGCGGTACTACGAGATGTAGAAGAACGGTAGGATTGGATGGGTACCGACAAGAGCGAGAAGAACTCTTTGGAAGACCCTGTTTCATTCGTCCGTCTTCAAACACCATGAAGTGCGAAGACTTAAAAGGAGGGAATGATTCTTGCGGAAAAGTGCATAAACCTCTGCAGAGTTAAAGATCTAATCGATTAGCCGTGTCCCGATTTACGGACAAATTGAGCCTCTGGAACTTGGAAGTATTCGAAATCTCAACACTAAAACTAATGAATTAATTTGAGGGTTTATGACTTAATAATTTGGGAATGAGATATTGGTTGGCGGAACCATCTCAATAACTACCAACAATTTGTAGTAATTTGCAAGCAAGTCCTCTGTAGTAGGAGAAAATTGGCTTTTGGCAAAATGATGAAACTTAGAGCTCCACAGCCAAAATGCATATAGTATTAGTAACTTTATTATTGTTATTCTTCATGACTTGCCAGCTTATTCAAAAGCTGACCTACATGGCTGCAACGTCTTATGTTGCGAGGTATATTCGATCGGGGAGTGAGGCTACGCTCCGCGCTTGGCGATTGCCCTTTGAGTCGGATGGACTCGCTTTATCTTCTACGCTCCGCAGCATTAGTAGTTTATTTCTCATGAGTTGGCCTTGAGCGAATTTATTCTCTTGTAATAAAGACTCTATATGAGAATCGTGTAATAAAATTCAGGTGTGATTGAACTTTGATTACTTTATCGATGTACTGTGAGTACCAGCATGATCTTGGGATGGTACAGACACAGAGATTTGACCGATTTTGGGTCAGGTCGCTACATTCGAAAACCAGGCAGTCCGGTCATCGTTGCTTGAACGGACAAGTTGTATTCGAGGAGTTATGTTATATTACATTTGATTGTAAGAAACATCTTCCAGAGAGAATAGTTCCATTAAGGGTTCCTTTCCCTGGGCTAGTATGCGGTTCTTTGTGCATATCGAAGCTGTGACGCTGAAAAATCACAGTACGCGTTTATACTCTGGGGTTTTGTAGTGCCACGAGCGCAGTTCTTCTTTTTCTCACCAACAAATCATTCTCTTAAGAACGCTAGCTTTCGGCTTCACCCGTCTGAGGTACATGTCCGGATGACCCGGCTGTAACAATCGCAGAGGTGCTCCCTTTATGCCCTAGCTAACCAAGCGGGAACGTAGGGCATAAGCACAGGAGCCAGGCAACCCAGCTTGGCAAAAAATTAAGTAATAAAGGTGCATATAATGGTGAAGAAAATACATATATGGACAGATGACACATACATACGGTGAGCTTGATGCTCGAAAAATAATAATAAGAATAAGCTTCTTGTGGAAAGAAGCCCCCAGGTATTGTGGGGTATGTACATTTGAGGATGTCTACCCTTCAGGTGTGCGGTTTATCCGAACACGAGCTAGAAATCGTATAGAAACGAGGCAAAAAAGGAAAAACTGTAAGAGGGAGAAAAGAAAGAACGAGAAAAAGGTATATGTGCGGACTTAGGTGTAGAATCTTCGGAGCCTTGCAGCATTCCATGGGTTTGGCTCCAAGCGATTATCAGAAGCATTGCGAAGACGATAGGCTCCTCCAGTGAGAACTTCATCTATAATGAAGGGACCTTCCCATTTGGGCTTGAGCTTGTCCTTTTTCTTTTCTGGTAGGCATAAAACTAGTTCACCGACATTGTAGGTCTTTTCATGTTGATGTCTACTACACAACCTTCTTCTTGTAGACGTTGTTGGGCCTCCAAGTGCAGAGGTTTGTAGGACAGTAGCAAATTTCCCTTAAGTGGATGACCTAAGGTTTATCAATCCGTGGGAGGCATATGATGAAGATGGTCTCTCTGAAGCAATCCTGCAACCAAATAACAAAGGGTCTCTTGTGTCCCCAACACACCCAATACAATGATAAATAGCATAGGTGCACTAGTTCGACGAAGAGACGGTGATACAAGTGCAATATGGATGGTAGATATAGGTTTTTATAATTTGAAAATATAAAAACAGCAAGGTAACTAATGATAAAAGTGAGCACAAACGGTATTGCAATGATTTGAAACTAGGCCTAAGGTTCATACTTTCACTAGTCCAAGTATCTCAACAATAATAACATAATTGGATCATATAACGATCCCTCAACATGCAACAAAGAGTCACTCCAAAGTCAGTAATAGCAGAGGACAAACGAAGAAATTATTGTAGGGTACGAAACCACCTCAAAGTTATCCTTTCTGATTGATCTATTCAAGAGTCCGTAGTAAAATAACACGAAGCTATTCTTTCCGTTCGATCTATCATAGAGTTCGTACTGGAATAACACCTTAAGACACAAAGCAACCAAAACCCTAATGTCACCTAGATACTCCAATGTCACCTCAAGTATCCGTGGGTATGATTATATGATATGCATCACACAATCTCAGATTCATCTATTCAGCCAACACATAGAACCTCAAAGAGTGCCCCAAAGTTTCTACCGGAGAGTCAAGACGAAAACATGTGCCAACCCCTATGCATAGATTCCCAAGGTCACGGAACCCACAAGTTGATCACCAAAACATACATCAAGTGGATCAATAGAATACCCCATTGTCACCATGGGTATCCCACGCAAGACATACATCAAGTGTTATCAAATCCTTAAAGACTCAATCCGATAAGATAACTTCAAAGGGAAAACTCAATCCATTACAAGAGAGTGGAGGAGAGAAACGTCA
Source organism: Aegilops longissima (assembly GCA_021605205.1). Classification (NCBI taxonomy): domain Eukaryota; kingdom Viridiplantae; phylum Streptophyta; class Magnoliopsida; order Poales; family Poaceae; genus Aegilops; species Aegilops longissima. Next base: position 651,076,226 of record CM038680.1, read on the forward strand.
TAAGATCCAACTAAAATAGCAAAGCTCACGATACATCAAGATCGTGCTGAATCAAGAACACGAGAGAGAGAGAGAGAGAGAGAGAGAGAGAGAGAGAGAGAGAGAGAGAGAAAGAGAGATCAAACACATAGCTACTGGTACATACCCTCAGCCCCGAGGGTGAACTACTCCCTCCTCGTCATGGAGAGCGCCGGGATGATGAAGATGGCCATCGATGAGGGTTCGTCCCTCCGACAGGGTGCCGGAACGGGTCTAGATGGGTTTTCGGTGGCTACAGAGGCTTGCGGCGGCGGAACTCCCGATCTAGGTTATGTTTTGGGGGTTTCTGTATGTATAAGAGGTTTTGGCGTCGGGAACAAGTCAGGGGGGTCTCCGAGGCGTCCACGAGGTAGGGGGCGCGCCTAGGGGGTAGGGCGCGCCCCCCACCTTCGTGGGTGCCTCGGGACTCCTCTAGCCCATCTCCGGTGCTCCGTGGGCTTCTTCTGGTCCAAAAATAATCTCCGTCAATTTTCAGGTCAATTGGACTCCGTTTGGTTTTCCTTTTCTGCGATACTTAAAAACAAGGAAAAAACAGAAACTGGCACTGGGCTCTAGGTTAATAGGTTAGTCCCAAAAATCATATAAAATAGCATATAAATGCATATAAAACATCCTAGATGGATAATAAATAGCATGGAACAATAAAAAATTATAGATACGTTGGAGACGTATCAAGCATCCCCAAGCTTAATTCCTGCTCGTCCTCGAGTAGGTAAATGATAAAAACAGAATTTTTGATGTGGAATGCTACCTAACATATTTATCAATGTAATCTTCTTTATTGTGGCAAGAATATTCAGATCCATAATATTCAATACAAAAGTTTAATATTGACATAAAAATAATAATACTTCAACCATACTAAGCAAGCAATTATGTCTTATCAAAATAACATGGCCAAAGAAAGCTCATCCCTACAAAATCATATAGTTTGGCCATGCTCCAACTTCGTCACACAAAATGCTCTCATCATGCACAACCCCGATGACAAGCCAAGCAATTGTTTCATACTTTAGTATTCTCAAAAAAAATCAACTTTCACGCAATACATGAGCGTGAGCCATGGACATAGCACTATGGGTGGAATAGAATATGATGATGGGGGTTGTGTGGAGAAGACAAAAAAGGAGAAAGTCTCGCATTGACGCGCCTAATCAACGGGCTATGGAGATGCCCATCAATTGATGTCAATGCAAGGAGTAGGGATTGCCATGCAACGGATGCACTAGAGCTATAAATGTATGAAAGCTCAACAAAAGAAACTAAGTGGGTGTGCATCCAACTTGCTTACTCAGGAAGACCTAGGGCATTTGAGGAAGCCCATTATTGGAATATACAAGCCAAGTTCTATAATGAAAAGTTCCCAGTAGTATATGAAAGTGACAACATAAGAGACTCTCTATCATGAATATCATGGTGCTACTTTGAAGCACAAGTGTGGAAAAAGGATAGTAGCATTGTCCCTTTTATCTTTTTTTCTTTTTTTATTTTATTTGGCCTTTCTCCCTTTTTTTGCCCGTTCTCTTTTTTTTTCCTTTTTTTTATTTGGCCGTTCCTTTTTTTGCCTTTCTCTTTTTTTTATGGGACAATGCTCTATTAATGATGATCATCACACTTCTATTTATTTACAACTCAAAGATTACAACTCGATACTAGAATAAAATATGACTCTATATGAGTGCCTCCGGCGGTGTACCGGGATGGGCAATGAATCAAGAGTGACATGTATGATAAATTATGCATGGTGGCTTTGCCACAAATACGATGTCAACTACATGATCATACAAGGCAATATGACAATGATGAAGCGTGTCATAATAAACGGAACGGTGGAAAGTTGCATGGCAGTATATCTCTGAATGGCTATGGAAATGCCGTAATAGGTAGGTATGGTGGCTATTTTGAGGAAGATATAAGGAGGTTTATGTGTGATAGAGCGTATCATATCACGGGGTTTGGATGTACAGGAGAAGTTTGCACCAACTCTCAAGGTGAGAAATGGCAATGCATGGTACCGAAGAGGCTAGCAATGATGGAAGGTGAGAGTGCGTATAATCCATGGACTCAAAATTAGTCATAAAGAACTCACATACTTATTGCAAAAATCAACAAGTCATCAAAAACCAAGCACTACGAGCATGCTCCTAGGGGGATAGATTGGTAGGAAAAGACCATCGCTCGTCCCCGACCGCCACTCATAAGGAGGACAATCAAAGAAACACCTCATGCTTCAAATTTGTCACACAACGGTTACCATATGTGCATGCTACGGGACTTGCAAACCTCAACACAAGTATTTCTCAAATTCACAATTACTCAACTAGCACAACTTTAATATTAACATCTTCATGTCTCAAAACAATCATCAAGTATCAAACTTCTCATAGTATTCAATGCGCTTTATATGAAAGTTTTTATTATATCCCTCTTGGATGCCCATCATATTAGGACTAAATTCATAACCAAAGAAAATTACCATGTTGTTTAAGACTCTCAAACTAATATAAGTGAAGCACGAGAGTTCATCTATTTCTTCAAAATACAACCACCGTCCTGCTCTAAAAGATATAAGTGAAGCACTAGCAAATGACAAACTACTCCATAAGATGTAAGTGAAGATCAATGAGTAGTTGAATAATTATGTAACTATGTGAAGACTCACTAACATTTAAGAATTTTAGATCTTGGTATTTTATTCAAACAGCAAGCAAAACAAAATAAAATAAAATGGCGCTCCAAGCAAAGCACACATCATGTGGTGAATAAAAATATAGCTCCAAGTAAAGTTGCCGATGAACGAAAGAGGGGATGCCTTCCGGGGCATCCCCAAGCTTAGGCTTTTGGTTGTCCTTGAATATTACCTTGGCGTGCCTTGGGCATCCCCAAGCTTAGGCTCTTTCCACTCCTTATTCCATAGTTCATCGAATCTTTCCCCAAAACTTGAAAACTTCAGAACACAAAACTTAACAGAAAACTCGTAAGCTCCGTTAGTATAAGAAAATAAATCACCACTTAGGTACTGTTGTGAACTCATTCTAAATTCATATTGGTGTAATATCTACTGTATTTCAACTTCTCTATGGTTCATACCCTCCGATACTACTCATAGATTCATCAAAATAAGCAAACAACACAATGAAAACAGAATCTGTCAAAAACAGAACAGTCTGTAGTAATCTGTATCAAACGTATACTTATGGAACTCCAAAAATTCTGAAATAAATTGTTGGACCTGAATAATTTGTCTAATAATCATATTCAAAAAGAATCAACCTAAAATCACTCTCCAGTAAAAAAATGGCAGCTAATCTCGTGAGCGCTAAAGTTTCTGTTTTTTACAGCAAGATCACAAAGACTTCGCCCAAGTCTTCCCAAAGGTTCTACTTGGCTCAAACACTAACTAAAGCATAAACCCACATCTAACAAGAGGCTAGATAGATTATTTATTACTAAACTGGAGCAAAAGGCAAAGAACAAAAATAAAATTGGGTTGCCTCCCAACAAGCGCTAACGTTTAACGCCCCTAGCTAGGCATGATGATTTTAATGATGCTCACATAAAAGGTAAGAACTGAAACATAAAGAGAGCATCATGAAAAATATGACTAGCACATTTAAGTCTAACCCACTTCCTATGCAGAGGGATTTTCCAAGCAAACAACTTATGGGAACAATAATCAACTAGCATAGGAAGGCAAAACAAGCATAACTTCAAGATTTTCAACACATAGAGAGGAAACTTGATATTATTGCAATTCCTACAAGCATATGTTCCTCCCTCATAATAATTTTCAGTAGCATCATGAATGAATTCAAAAATATAACCATCACATAAAGCATTCTTTTTATGATCTACAAGCATAGAAAATTTACTACTCTCCACATAAGCAAAATTCTTCTCATTCGGAATAGTGGGAGTATCATAAGAAACTCAGTATACTATAAATTGTTTCCATATTAAAAGAGTAATGTTCAGAAAAGGGTAATCATAATCATGACAAGTTTTATAAATATAATCATCACTACTTTTTATAGCATAAGTGTCATAACAATAATCATCATAAGTAGCAACTTTGTTCTCATCATAATCAATTGAAACCTCTTCCAAGATTCTGGAATCATTACTAAATAAAGTCATGACCTCTCCAAATCCATTTTAATCGATATAATCATCATATATAGGAGGCATGCTATCATCATAATAGATTTGCATATCAAAACCTGGGAGGTTAAAAATATCATCTTCATAAAACATAGCATCCCCAAGCTTGGGACAAACATTAATTGCAGCAAATAAATTCTCAAACATGTCATTCTCATCAAACATAGCATCCCCAAGCTTGGGCCTTTTCATATCGTAAGCATAATCACTCTCATCATTAATAGTATGGATAGCACCAATAGTATAGCAATTATCATCATCACAATGAGTAATAGGAGCAACATCATTTGGGAGGGATACCTTTCTACTTTTGCTTCTCCGTCTTTTCTTTTTCTTATTCACATCATGTGTGGGTTTAACCCTCTCTTTTGAGCTCCTTATTAATGAGATTGGTTGAATAGAAAGCTCCTCCTCGTTACCTGATTCATCATAAGAAATAATAGGAGGATATTGGGAAGTCTCTTCCCTTTCATTAGTATTCTCTTCATCTTCTATTTGTTTTCTTATCTTTATCTAATTGGCAATATAAGGATTTTCAATGCAATTCACCGCACAATACATATAAATTTCCTCTAGATCAAAATCAAGAACTTTATCAAGGACAAATTCTGGAAGATCCTTAGTTATACATTTTATTTCTTCATAACCCACAAGCAAACTAAGTTCATTATGATGTGCAAGGGAAATCAAGTCATCACAACTTTTGGACACGATTCGATCATGAAACAATTTGCATTGGAGATTTAAATGATCACGTTCATTGCAAAGTTCACAAGGATGGCAAAGAAATTTTAAATTTTCAGCACAAGCATCTAGCCTCTCTTGCAACCATTTAGTTTCTAAATATTTATTCCTCTTGCAAAATCTATCTTCCCTATTCTGTGTGTACTTGCAAACTCAATGCACTCCACAAAAATTGGCATGCTTATAAGAGGCATTTTCATCATGACTAGTGCAATCATCATTAGTACTATGGATATTCAAAGAATTCATACTATCAACATTGCAATCATGCTCATCATTCAAAGATTTAGTGCCAAACATTCTAATGCATTCTTCTTCTAACACTTTGGCACAATTATCGGAATCTTTATTTTCATGAAAGACATTAAAAAGATGAAGCATATGAGGCACCCTCAATTCCATTTTTTTGTAGTTTTCTTTTATAGACTAAACTAGTGATAAAACAAGAAACAAAAAGATTCGATTGCAAGATCTAAAGAAATACCTTCAAGCACTCACCTCCCAGGCAACGGCGCCAGAAACTGCTTGATGTCTACTACACAACCTTCTTCTTGTAGACGTTGTTGGGCCTCCAAGTGCAGACGTTCGTAGGAGAGTAGCAAATTTCCCTCAAGTGGCTGACCTAAGGTTTATCAATCCGTGGGAGGCGTAGGATGAAGATGGTCTCTCTCAAGCAACCCTGCAACCAAATAAGAAAGAGTCTCTTGTGTCCCCAACACACCCAATACAATGGTAAATTGTATAGGTGCACTAGTTCGGCGAAGAGATGGTGATACAAGTGCAATATGGATGGTAGATATAGGTTTTTATAATCTGAAAATCTAAAAACAGCAAGATAACTAATGATAAAAGTGAGCACAAACAGTATTGCAATGCTTTGAAACAAGGCCTAGGGTTCATACTTTCACTAGCGCAAGTTCTCTCAACAATAATAACATAATTGGATCATATAACTATCCCTCAACATGCAACAAAGAGTCACTCCAAAGTCACTAATAGCGGAGAACAAACAAAGAGATTATTGTAGGGTATGAAACCACTTCAAGGTTATCCTTTCTGTCGGGGATATACCCCGCGGCGTAACCCGGCCGGACTTGACAATTCACTGGCGACCCGATTGGACCTGGCGGTTTACGATTCATTGGTAATCCGGTAGGTGGGTCAGAGGAGCGACAAGACCCGGTGGCCCAACGGGCGGTTCATGAAAGGCCGGCTCATGTTACGGTGGGCCGGTTTAAGAGGAAGACATAAGGAATATTCTCCTACAAAGGAAGCAAGACTAGGACTCCATTTGTAATAGAATAGTCCTAATCCAACTAGGACTAGTCATGTAAACCGCCACTTCAACATATATAAGGAGGGGCTGGGCTCACCAAAGAGGGACAGGAAAGAAGCAATAATCTCTAGGGCTAGACACAACTAGGAGAGCCGGCTTACGGCGACTCCCTCGTGATCATAATGAGACCTAGCCACAAACAGCATGTAGGGCTATTACCGGATGATGTTTCCCGGGGCCCGAAGCTGTCTAAATCCTTGTCTTGTGTTGCGTCTCCCGATTTCGCTCAACCCCTCTCAAGCTACTACAAAGATGTGTTGGCCTCATGACTAAGTCCTAACACTAAGGACATCTGCCGTGACAAATCCACGATAGTTGGCGCCCACCGTGGGGCAGGCACACGGTGGTGTTGAGTTCTTGAAGGGATCTCTCCCAGGAATCGAGAAGCCCGCAGTTGACCGGATTAAGAAGAGCCAGCATGGAAAAAGTATTCAGCAGTGACGTATATATTGGGTTAAAAGGAATTTAGGGTTCGGCATCACCGATACAACGCGATCCGTCGAAACCTAATAGAAGATTAATTTTTTGCGGCTACAGTCGCGTGTCGCCGAGACCAACAGGAATTGTGTTGCAGTCGTACGCCAGGTCAGATCAATCTGTATCAACGCGCGTGTGGGAGCAAAGACCAAGCCCCGAGGCAATACCACTACAGCACTACTCCATTGCTACTGTTCGTGTGAAGTGGTCTACCAAGTAGTACTTGAGTACCGTCCGTGTAAAAGCTCAGATTTTTGGGAGGAGTAATTTGTCCAGCAAGTTTTTTAATTACCAAAGGAAAAGGCCATGACCTGATCTGTTCAACTGGTTACGACTCGGGAATGGATGTGGGTTCATCCAACCGACCATGACTCGGGAGCGGCTTCCGCCTGTGTAACCTTGCTTCACAGGCGCCCGACGTCACCTCAGAGCCGGCCGCCTCCATCGTCCACTTCTGAGCCGCCTGGCCTGCATCCGTTGAGCCACCGCCAGAGATGCCGCCCCGCGCCTCCGGTTTGTGTCCGTCGGGCCGCCGCCCGTGAGCCGCCGACTTCGTCCGCCTTGGAACTGATGGCCCCGAGCCGCCGCTTCCGCCGGTCTCTGCCAAACCACCGCCCACTCGGCGGACTCTGCCTACGCCTCGAATTCCGAGTCAGCCCTGCTGAGTCGCCTCCTTGCTGGGTTGAGCCGCCCGCTGGCTTCATCACTTTGCGGTGCCCCTGCCAGGTATCTTCGGACGCCATCGACCGCGTGTGCGCCATGCCAGCATTGCCTCGAGCGCCACCACTGGTCCTCCTGCGCCAACGCCGCCCTCATCGAGCTCTGCTTCCTATTCTCCATTTGAGCTGACCGCTGTTTTTCAAAAAGAAAGTTATAAGCTGTGGCTCCACAAAATTGAAGAGATGGACACGTACAGAGCATATGCATATGAAGACACGTCACACCATTAGCAAGGCAAACAAAAATCCATTGGATCGGATAAGGTCGATCAGGATAAGCATGCAAGAGCAACCTTGCCTCCGCTTCTGCTACAGCGTTGTTCAAGAGCTACCGCAACATTGTTTTAAGTTGCCGGCTTCACATGGCTCGAGCTGCTGTTTCCAACCTGTCGCCTGCAGTACGCGAGTCGTTTCACCTCTGCCACTGCTGGAGTGAGCCACGAGCCGCCATCTCCGCAGAGTTGCCTGCCCTCATCCGCGGCCATGGCCCCGATCAGCCGTTTCTGCAGCCGGGTTGAGCCAGTCCTATCGCCGCAACCCATCGCCGTTCTCAAACCGCCGTTTACTTGGATTCGCACTGAGTTGCCGGTCGGTTGGCAAGCTCCTGCCTGCTGCCTTACCACCCTAGCTGGCCACCGGCTCGCGCTGCACACTGCTTGAGGCAGAAAAGGAGAAACCCTGCTCGAGCGACCGTGTGCACACTGTTTTGGACTTGTTTAAGAAAAAAATGGGAAGCGGTTTTTTCCATTCGCGTCCAAGCCACTCTTTTGTGCATTTGGATGAGCGCTGCATGCAAGGGAAGGACGAGGTGGGTCCAGTCAGACGTGAGGCCACAAGCTATAGATTCTATGCATGCCAGCTTTTGCACTAGGTTCTGCGCATGTCTTGCGCCCTTTTACCTCCCATGCTCATTGCTAACTAGTGTGGGATGGACAGATTAATAGTCTACTTGCTAATTTTATCATATGCACAACAATTTTATCTGGTATGCATAATAAACAACTAATCACAATTATAAAAATCTGAAGAACTCTATGAAGAATGTGTTGGAACTTTGCAATAAAAACAGAAGAACTTTTGAAAAAACCAATAAAAACCTAAAGTTCTTTGAGTTTTGAAGGTAAAGTGCAAATTAGCAGTTAGTAAAGTTCTCTAACTATTTTTCAAAAGTTATGAGCTATGCCAGAGTTACACAAAAGTTCTTCTGTTTTTCATGGCAAAGTTCAGAGACTAATTTAACAAAGTTTGGTTCTTTTTGAAGCTATTTAAAAAACATTCCTTCAGACTGATTTAAACAGCCAAATATTTAAATTTTGTGGCATTTAAATCGTGTTTGTGTGCTGGACTATAGCCCATCAAAGATAATCACAGAAATTACACACGTAATGGGCTGGAGATATAATGGGAGACATGCAACAATCTAGCAGCAGGTCCACCTACTATACCTGACATGCATGCCAAAGAGAAGGACGCGATTGTGCTCATGTCAGCTTTTTCACATGCATCTTCGATTGTGGGCGAGTTTGGGCGGTGGAGATACACGCTGTGGATGGAACGCGAAAGTAAAAGCCTTATCCGAAAAAAAATGGAGGATAAGGTCACATGGAGACGTCAGGCACTAGAAGACAAGAGAACTAATCAATTCCTCTGTTCAAAAACAAAAGCAGCATTATGCATTATCCAGCGCCAGCATCCGTGTTCATCCGGCAAAAAATAACAGGTGTTATTTTTCCTATGTATTTTATCAGTACATGTTAATTCATCCGACAACAATTACTCTGGCCTGTAATATTTTTACGTAGGACGACTATTAAAATAAAAAGGGGTGGTGTTATACCACGGATGCACGTTCGGCTGTGCCGCGCGGCTTCACGGACAGGCGTGTCGCGGTCCAGTTTACATCAACACGCCGGCTGACTCGCCCGTCCGCGCCGCCTTACAACGCCATGGGCGACTCGCCCGTCCGCCCTCACGACCGGTTCACGCGTCCGCGCCAGCTTACAATGAGGAGGACAACTTGCTCGTCCACACTGGATTACAACACCACGGCTGATTCATCTGTCTACTCGCATGGCCGACTCGCCCATGATTGATTTCAGCTTCACCGTGGTGATCATCAACTCCATGGTGGATAATTTCCGGTTTAAACATATCAGGTGAAATCCGTCCAGCGCATTTTCATATTACATAACAATGTCTTTAAAAGAAGCAATTACTCCGGCTTGCGGTATTTTTTGATGCAGGACAGGTATTCACTGTAAGAGCGATGGTCATGCCATGGATATCATAACCCGCCATAATGCTCAACGAATATATGAGCAAGTTTCCGCCTCTGCGGCCCAGTTGATATCAACATAACGAGGCCAAACCGCCCGTCCGCGCGGTTTTACCGTGCCTGCGACTGACTCGCCCATCCGTACTGGCTTACAATGCCATAGCCGGTTTATCTGTCCGTGCCTGCGGCCGACTCGCCTGTGTCTGTGCTGTTTCTAATGACGTAATCGTCTTTGCTGTCCGTCTCTCGCGGCTTGGTCTACATCAACATACCGAGCCGCACATGTCTGCATGAGCTGTTTATTGAGTATGAGCAAGTCACAGTTTGGGTAGCCTGGTTTTCTTTCAACAAAATGGAGGAAAATTATCATATACTATCAACCGCCGTCTGCACTGGGTGGTTCAATGGGCAGGCGCACAAGTCGCCGCCACTACAGTTTGGTTAACTTCAAATCACCAGTTGGAAGGAACCATTGGCCGAGTTGTTGACACAGCTCATACGGGATCATTTAAAACCCGCCGCAGTCACCTCAACCTTCTGTGGATTCACATCGTGCTATCAACACGGATGGTATACAAGTTATGCCGGTTTATATCACCGTCAAATATTGAGAGTTTCAAGCCAACTCCTCGAGTCACCTTTAAGACTCGGGGGCTACGATGACATGACTCAGCAAATCTTGCCAGTTTCAGCAAATTTAAGAACCCCGGGATGATGGAGGGAAAGATAACCCGGTCCCGGAAGCTACTGCTATATTGATGAAATTTAAAGGCCGTCAGAAAATTTTCGGCTTAGAAAGTATATGACAGTTACAAAATCCCGGCTCAATGAAGAAGTTCGGGGTCATCCGAAAGGATTCCGGTTTAAAATTCGGCTCAAGGGACATCAGTCTCACTGAAGCTCTCAAATATCCGGTTTAAAGTCCGGTTCAAGGGAAATATGTTCTCCCACAAAGCTCTGAAGCTCTCAAATCCGGTTTAAAAATGTCCGATTCAAAAAGGAATTAACTTCTTGCAAGTTCGAGTTTAAAGGCCGTCAGAAAATTTCCTGCTGAAAATGAAGATTTCGGTTTAAAATCCGGTTCAAGGGAAAGATGTCTCCCACAAAGCTTTGAAGCTCTCAATATCCGGTTTAAGACTTTCCGGTTCAGAAGAATGATCTCGCAAGTTTGAGTTCTCGTAAAATTACGAGGGACCAAAGAGAGTTGGATGCACAGCACAACTCAAATATAGGTACCAAGCGAGCACAAACTCACTTAATATGTCACTTGGGGGCTTCTGTTCAAACATAGGTGTATTCACCAAAGAGAACATAGCGTTACTATCCTTTTGAATGGGTTATCTTGTTCAAACATAGGTGTATTCACCAAAGAGGACATAACCCTTCCGGGTCATCCTGCCTGTATACCAGCTGCTTCTTCATCAGGTAATCCTGATTGGCCCGGCGAACTCTTAACAGCTAATATTTAAAACAAGACCCTGAGCTCGGTAAGGTTAAAATGCGGGTTTGTCATGTGAGGGCACGGCTTACATATAGCGAGGATGAACCCAGGCTTCTAAGCTGCCTTCATTGAAACTTGGTTAAACCTGCCTGTTTGCATGATGCTACTCCAACCTCGTGTACTCTCGATAAGTCAATCTTTACACAAGACCCTGAACTTATCCAGGTTAGAACACCGATTGGGTCATGTGAGAGCCGGCTTACAGAAAGCGAGGATACTCCAGTGGCTATCATGCTAGTTTCATTGAAGTATTCTGTTATCATACACATACATCATCATATATTGCATCATACATTGCATCATAATTACATCATCATAGCATACATCATATCTACATGGATATACTGGTTTATATTGCAGGAACCGGTTTTCAAGCCGGGTTATATTATTCAAATTTTTAATAGCCAACATGGCTGGATTTTTATTATGGTTATCAATAACCAGTATTATTATTGAGGTTTTCGAAGTCGCTTTAGCATAACTGCTATTATTTTATCAATGGATATGATTTATTCTACAATGGAGGGAATAGTCCCGAGTCGCTGCAGGTTTACGACCCGGCACTTGGGGGCTACGTTATTCAAGTTGAGATTATATCAAATATGCAAGTCTCATGTCACTGCAAGCATGCACCATGACACTTGGGGGCTAATGCAAAGTCATTTTTATTGGCCTTATTGAAGACCCGACTCATCACATCACAATGAGTCGGCCCTTGGGGGCTACCAATTGCTCCTGTCAAAAATTCAAGGTACACAAGCCTCAGTCCATTATATTGAAAGATCCACTACGGTAGAGTACAAAGCTCTTAACCTTATGGACGTGGGTTCAAGCCCCATGGTGGAGATTACATCATATGATGTTATGAATTATATACACAAGTCCCAGCTCAATATTATCTTACCGAGCCGGCCCTTGGGGGCTGTACGTTGCTGCTCAAGTTTACATGATCATATTTACAAAGTCCCTGCTCATTATCGCATAATGACCTGGCCCTTGGGGGCTACACTGTTTGAATTTTTTATGAGCATAAGGCAATTACAAGTCCCAGGTTGCTGCAAGCATGACAACACGGAACTTGGGGGCTACAGGTGATATGCATATAAGGGAGGAATAACTTCAAATTCTCAATTTTGAGCAAATCAGGTATTATATTATTATCGGAGAAATCTGCAAAGTTTATGACCCGGCATCATCATAAGATTAACCCGGTATCAGCAACAATCATGACCCGGAATTATCAATTTTTATAACCCGACAATGGTGGTAATCATAAATCGGCGAGTTCTACATCTTAAAGCCAGCTGAATATCAGTTGAATATTTGAAGACCAATATTTTTGTCAAATCAGAGCATTGAAGGCCGATTTAAATGGATTCTTTATTTGCAATATTTCTTCTACAAGCAAATTGGTTATGAAGCTGGTCTAATAACCCGGATTTTCTAGAAGAAGGAAATAACAAGGACTTAAGGATGATCAGATGCCGGCTTACAAGAATATTTAACACGGGTCACAACCTGTCAAATTCGTTCTTGTGTTTATGTTGCAGGATCAGTTTAACATGGATAAACCCAAATTAAACTGGGGGCTAATGTCGGGGATATACCCTGCGGCGTAACCCGGCCGGACTTGACGATTCACTAGCGACCCGTTTGGACCTGGCGATTTACGATTCATTGGTAATCCGGCAGGCGGGTCAGAGGAGCGACAAGACCCGGTGGCCCAACGGGCGGTTCATGAAAGGCCGACTCATGTTACGGTGGACGGATTTAAGAGGAAGACATAAGGAATATTCTCCAACAAAGGAAGCAAGACTAGGACTCCACTTGTAATAGAGTAGTCCTAATCCAACTAGGACTAGTCATGTAAACCGCCCCTTCAACATATATAAGGAGGGGCAGGGCTCCCCAAAGAGGGACAGAAAAGAAGCAATAATCTCTAGGGCTAGACACAACTAGGAGAGCTGGTTTACGGCGACTCCCTCATGATCATAATGAGACCTAGCCACAAACAGCATGTAGGGCTATTACCGGATGATGTTTCCCGGGACCCGAAGCTGTCTAAATGCTTGTCTTGTGTTGCATCTCTCGATTCCGCTCAACCCCTCTCAAGCTACTACAAAGATGCGTTGGCCTCACGACTAAGTCCTGACACTAAGGACATCTGCCGTGACAAATCCACGACACTTTCTAATCGATCTATTCAAGAGTCCGTAGTAAAATAACACGAAACTATTCTTTCCGTTCGATCTATCATAGAGTTCGTACAAGAATAACACCTTAAGACACAAATCAACCAAAACCCTAATGTCACCTAGATACTCCAATGTCACCTCAAGTATCCGTGGGTATGATTATACGATATGCATCACACAATCTTAGATTCATCTATTCAACCAACACATAGAACCTCAAAGAGTGCCCCAAAGTTTCTACCGGAGAGTCAAGACGAAAACGTGTGCCAACCCCTATGCATAGATTCCCAAGGTCACGGAACCCGCAAGTTGATCACCAAAACATACATCAAGTGGACCAATATAATACCCCATTGTCACCACGGGTATCCCACGCAAGACATACATCAAGTGTTCTCAAATCCTTAAAGACTCAATTCGATAAGATAACTTCGAAGGGAAAACTCAACCCATTACAAGAGAGTAGAGGGAGAGAAACATCATAAGATCCAACTAAAATAGCAAAGCTCGCGATACATCAAGATCGTGCCGAATCAAGAACACAAGAGAGAGAGAGAGAGAGAGAGAGAGAGAGAGAGAGAGAGCGAGAGAGAGAGATCAAACACATAGCTACTAGTACATACCCTCAGCCCTGAGGGTGAACTACTCCCTCCTTGTCATGGAGTGCGTCGGGATGATGAAGATGGCCATCGGTGAGGGTTTGCCCCTCCGGTAGGGTGCCGGAACGGGTCTAGATGGGTTTTCGGTGGCTACAGAGGCTTGCGGCGGCAGAACTCCTGATCTAGGTTATGTTCTGGGGGTTTCTGTATGTATAAGAGGTTTTGGCATCGGGAACAAGTCAGGGGGTCACTGAGGCGGCCACGAGGTAGGGGCGCGCCCAGGGGGTAGGGCGCGCCCCCCACCCTCGTGGGTTCCTCGGGACTCCTCTGGCTCATCTCACTACTGGAATCTGGCACTTTGCCATCTGCCATGGCAGATGGCAAAGGCATGGTCGGTGGATGGCAAAGGCTTTGCCATCTGCCAGCAGATGGCAAACAGTTTGTCTGAAACCCTGCCGGTAAAGGCTTCTTTGCCATCTGCTGGCTGATGGCAAAGAGCATGTGGATTTTCCATCTGCTGGCAGATGGCAAAGCCTCTTAACGGGGTTAGCCCCGTTAGAAGGCTAACGGCATACTTTGCCATCTGCCAGCAGATGGCAAAGGCTGCATGCTTTGCCGTCTGCCAGCAAATGGCAAAGAGGTTTGCCATCTGCTGTCAGATGGCAAAGAGCCCAAATAGGCCAGCCCAAATGTTACATGTAGATGACACGTGGCCTCTTTGCCATCTGCCGGTGATGGCAAAGCTCTTGCCATCACCGCCAGATGGCAAAGTGACTATATTGCCCCATTTAATTTTGTTTTTCTTATATCTATTCATTTTCACGAAATCAAACACAAATATATTTATATGACCAATATAGCATATTCAACACATATTACCAATAGTCATGAACACATATGTATCCAACACATGTTACCAATAGTAGCAAGTTTCATCCGTACATATACATAGTTTCATCAATATTACACAGTTTCATCCATAGGTAGCAAGTTTCACAAGGTCAAAACAAAAACTAAATATAAGCACTCTATCAACCCAAGCTTCCGTGATCTTAAGCAAATCTGTAAAATGGGAAAGAAGAAAGTTAGAAGAAGAAGACTAGAAGAAGAAGATTATTATGATGCAACTAAAATGTGAAGATTATTATGATGCAACTTATATCTGTAAAATATGTCATTTTGGAGCTAAGTATGGTTATTATGTCATTTTTGAGCTAGCTAAGCATACTAAGTCATTTTGGTGTAAAACATGCTAAGGTCATTCTAGAGCTAAGTAAGTTTATTATGTCATTTTGGAGCTAGCTAAGCATGTGAAGTCATTTAGGAGCTAAAATATGTCATTTTAGAGTTAGCTAAGCATATTAAGTCATTTTGGAGGAAAAGATGCTAAGTTTAGGTCATTTTAACCTGCGGCACCTTCTAACCCTTCAATACTGGTTTTTCAAGCAAACAACTTGCTCAACATAACATCATAGATAAGAAAATCGATACGTGTTGTTATAACGGAGAAGTCATACACAGATGAATCAAACAAATTGGCACTGCCAACTCTTTTGCTACGGTGTATTATGAAACAAGTAATTAAAGAGCTCCCCAAAACTACATTCCATAAGGAATGAATAAGTATGCTTATAAGAAAAATGGAAGTTCATTCGTGTTGTGGAGAATATCATTAGAAAACGACACAGGCGCAAAGAAGGGACACCATTATTTCTCACCATGTATAAAGTTCTGTTACAGCTTAAAGTGCAGAAAAAGGGAAGTTCATAAATAATGCCTACTTTCTGTAACTCAGAGCACACTAGAGATGTTTACCAGGGTTCTCTGTTTCATTTTTTAGCTTATTTTCTCCAAAAAGGATCTATCTCTAGGGAAGCTAAACATATTTTCTCATGCAAACTACATTTTAATTAGTATTTTTTTAAAATAAACTGATTGGATATACTTACCATCCGGACCTCACTGCATGCTGAACCAGGCGAATACTAAGAGGTGCATATCCAGCAAAGATGTAAGCTATATCATCAGGGCTGAGATTGAAAACAGGAACATTTTAGTGATAGTTGTTATCATGACCAAGATAACTTGCGATCACAGTTAAGCATGGAAACTTAGTAACAAATGCACAACAGGCAGAAGAATGAATGTTCCCAGAAGTGTTATGAATATTTTCCATAACATGGTGAGGGAAAATGAACAACATTTCAACATATTCAAACACACACAAAAAATACACCAAACAAGTTTCAACAAAGCATATGGCATGAACCTTCATTGGAAACTAGTTGTTGGGGCGCGCCATGGCGCGCCACCTGAGTGGCATCTCTGCGGTGCCAGGTAGGATACACGCACTTTTCTAACTTTTTTTTGCTGCACATGTCACACCTGCACACCCAGGTCATACATGTGGACACTGAATTTGCTGACACCAATTCAGCTCCGAATTGTAGTATGTGCAGAACACAACCTACTGCCATAACATAAGCAATCAATAATCTAATTATAGAACTTAGTTTAATATGATATGAGTTATGCTAGGTAGCCGTGTCGATATAATGACATTGTACATGAACATTTTGATAATTTATTTCTCCCAAGAATCGTAAGCTGATATCAACAAAGAAAGCAAGAACAACATTGCACATCGATACGATTATCACGACAAGATCGTTCTCATTGAAGCTTGATAAGAAATGCACGCTTGTTTTGTTGCCTTGCATACATATGCAGAGATCTTGATTCTTCTAACCGGCTAAATATGAAGTAGATTAATTAGATCGATATGAGTACCTACAAACACATCAAGGAACGAGCAAATTGCTAAGTTGATATTTTTAGTGAAATAGAAGATAGAACCAATCAACTCTGGTTAGCAGCACAAGAAGTGACAAATTACCAGGTAGCAACATGCCCCCATTTGCAGGCTATTCATGAGGACGTCACGCTTGTTCATCAGGAGGATCTCGCCGGATGAGTGCACGAGAATCCCGTCACGCCCAAATATGCCTGCCACTTTGAACAGGCTGAAAAAAATAATTTACAGCAATTGAAATCCATTACAGCCACTGCACATGCATAAAAAGATCAGACTTAGAAGCAAATATGGCAGCAGCATAGATACTGATAGGCGCATATGAATACAGAGACAACATGTTTGTAACCTAGATGATTGACCTGCGATAAGGTGAAACGGAAAGGTGAATATCATTCTTAGAGAATGTGTATAAATAGTTAACTTCAAGATGGAAAACACAATAGCATGGACTTTCTGTATCAAAATTTTGGCTTCTGGAGATGACAGTTGGTAAACCTCATCTAAGATTAACATGTGGCAGATCGTTTTGTTTTCTGTTATGTTAAGACCTTTCAGACTGCTTGTGGAGGCAGCAGTATGAGCTCTGTAGACAGTCTACCATGAATAGGATCCAGGGGTTGCCATGCCCCCTCCTTTGTGTAATATTCCCAAGCTCCAAATCCTAATTCAACATAAATGCATGAAAAATTTCAAATGGTTGTATCATCTTCGTCAGATTTTCAAAGCTAATCCCTGCCTTCCGTGTCATGGATAATCAAAGGTCTACAAAAGGGACAAGTTGGAAGATCTCTTTACAATATGGTAGGCATGTACGGATAATCAGCATTACGCTTCTGCAGCTTTTATAGCAATAACAACATTACATATTACATTGCCTCTATGAAAATCACTGCTGCCGAGCAAAAAAAACATAAAGTAACATTTGGTGGTGAGAGATTTTTTTAACCCAAATGAAGGCAAGAATAGAAATGGCGCTGAACTAAACAAAGGGAAGTGAGCACCAGTTGAGTAATATCGTATTAAAAGCGAAAAATGCCAGACATATCAAGGAATATGCCAATATGCACTCAAATGGAAATATATTAATTGGGAGAGGATTGAAATTAAGGTCGGAAGACATTTCCTTATCTCAGTGAATCTCACATTGGGATTTCAATATCTCAACAAATCTCAGATTTGTGGTTTCCTAATAGCTGCTATAATTCTTTTATAAAATAGAGCTTACCTGAAAGAAAAGAAATTCTTGCACAGAGGCTGAGGTAGGGATTCCTTCAGGCCACATTGGTATGACTACATAAAATGCAAATCGTTCGCCAGCTCTAATACTGGTTGCAATTTTGAAGGCCAATTCCATTAGTATTAGATTGTAGGAACCTGCAACATCCCAAGGGATCAGAATTTCAGTTTGTGCAAATCATGTCGTAACATTAAACATCAATTTTCAATTTACACGATAGTACCGTCAGCAACAGAGGCATGAATGGAACAAAAAGAATGTACCCTATCTAACAAAAGTAGGAAGAGCAAAATAAAAGCATGCTCTCCCTGCAATGTAGCCTATCTAATAAAAAAAAGAAAAGAAAAATAAATCTATGCTCTCCCTGCATTCTGTGGTGCATGTTTTGCCCTATCTTACCAGCAGAAGAATATGCATGAAAATGTGGAAGTTAAGCTATGCCTAACAATCATATTCCAAGTTTCAGACATGATACATAGGAAGGACCCAGACCTGAATTCACATAGGATGGCCACTCATACGAAGAACCAAGAAATTACTGATTTTAAATATAAATGAAATGGTGTTTTAATCTAATTGCCCAGACATATGTTGTGCGAATGCTCTTATTGATTATGAGGTTCTTTCGGATCAAAAGATTCTGCACAGGTCCATTTAATGGTTTAGTAGTTTATACAAGAAGAACGTAGTTTCAAATGGTACATGACAAGAAGATGAAAAATAAATAATACAAAACAGCACCACAAACTTCAGCATAGCTGTACATTACTGAACATTGCGAAGGAATACAAGGAAGATGTGCCAAACTAGCCTGCTTTGAAGCTTCTTTGCAATCACTAAGAAATCCTTTTAGAGAGCCCGAGTCAATTGACCAAAATACCTGAAAAATTAATATCTTAACCAGTGCCTATAATTCACAAGTATTAACATAAGCACAAATTAAAGAGCAAGTGCTAAAGCCTAAACATGCCAATTTTCATCTTCTTCTTTTGAAACCTACAAACTAACATGATCATTTGGAACATTAGGTGAACGACTAAGTATCCTGAGATATGTTCCAACTTTATCAGGGCATCATCTTTCCAACGAGATACTTTCCTAAGTTGATTACGGAATTAAAACTCAACAAGATAGGAACATTAAAACTCAAAGAGATTAATTATTAGCAGTTGACATCCATTCTCTTGCATTCTCTTGCCGATGCCACCCATCTATATAAATATACTGCTTCTACTGTTTATACATGATTACATTCACACAAACGAGCCAAGCCCAACAGGAACCATAGATACTTGCACCTCCACCAAACTAGTCAACAAAGACATGGCATCATCATGCATATCTAAACATCATTTGCAATCAGTTTTAGCAAGGAACCATATATAAGCACATCTGTAAACAGGCGCATCAGAATTGCATTGCATTATCATTTGTAACTATAAAACCAGTTAGCAGAGAAATGTCGTAAAAAAGAAGTCCCTAATCAGACCAGAAATGCAGAGACAGACTATGGAGGACAAGAGGGGAGAAACGTGGGATGAGGAGGGTTTTATATAGAAGTCCCGCTCGCTGCTGCCACCGAGAGCAACGGAGCTTCTCGCGCCCTCCAACATGTCGTCGCCCAAGAGCTGCCCTGGATGCCTAGTGGTGGTCAGTGACGGGCGTATCTTGGCAAGGGTACCTGAATCTGAATCTGAATTGTCGATGGCGCCGTGGCGGGGAGGGCCGCGGGAAGGGGGCGGCGCCGTGGCCTAGCTCGGTGGAGGGGCTGGCTGCGGTGGCGGGAGGGCTGGGGCCGCCCAGGTGGCCGGGAGGGCAGCTGGGGGGGCGGCGCCATGACTGGAACAGTGGAGGGACGGGCGAGGGCGGGCTGCAGTGGCGGGAAGGGCGGGGGCTGCGGTGGCGGGGAGGGCGGGCTGGCGGCGGTTTGGCGGTGGCGGGCGGGCGACGGTGTTAGGGTCGTCCGGTGGGGGTTGTGGTGCGGTTTGGGGTTGGGTTTTTTTTAGACAAGTGGTGGGTGGGTGAGGTGGGAAGAGAGAGAGAGGGGTGGGGCCGGGCTGGGAGAGAGAG
Source organism: Aegilops longissima (assembly GCA_021605205.1). NCBI lineage: Eukaryota > Viridiplantae > Streptophyta > Magnoliopsida > Poales > Poaceae > Aegilops > Aegilops longissima. The sequence goes on from CM038680.1 coordinate 651,096,394, forward strand.
AGAGGGGTGGGGCCGAGCTGGGAGAGAGGGGAGGGGAATTTTTTTAGAAGAAGAGAGGGGAGGAGATAGTCCGACCTCTTTGCCATCAGCCAGCGGATGGCAAAGGCCCATATCTTTGCCATCAGCCAGCGGCTGGCAGATGGCAAAGAGGTGGGGCTACTGGGCCATTACAGCGCCGTCATCCATTGGGCCCCACCCACTTCTTTGCCATCTGCCAATAGACGGAAAAGATTCTTTGCCATCTGCTGGCAGATGGCAAAGAGGTGGGTTGACAGGCCGTTACAGCACTGGAGACCTACCCACCTCTTTGCCATCTGCTGGCAGATGGCAAAGATTATTTGCCATCCACTAGCAGATGGCAAAGAATTGGCTGATGGCAACCATGTTCTTTGTCGTCTGTCAGTTCTTTGCCATCTGTTTTTTATAAGCAGATGGCAAAGACGTTCTTTGCCATCAGCTGGCAGATGGCAAAGAGTTGGCTGATGGCAAATTCCCAGTTTCCAGTAGTGTCTCCGGTGCTCCGTGGGCTTCTTCTGGTCCAAAAATAATCTCCGTCAATTTTCAGGTCAATTGGACTCCGTTTGGTTTTCCTTTCCTGCGATACTTAAAAACAAGGAAAAAAACAGAAACTGGCATTGGGCTCTAGGTTAATAGGTTAGTCCCAAAAATCATATAAAATAGCATATAAATGCATATAAAACATCCTAGATGGATAATATAATAGCATGGAACAATCAAAAATTATAGATACGTTGGAGACGTGTCACCCGTACTTCTCTGCTTTGGTATCGTCGAGCCTGCTGTTGATAGAATGCGGAACGGGCCTTCGCGACATCGCGGTCCTCCTCCAGGCCGTTCAGGTCGTCCTGCCGATCGAGCTCGACTTCTCTCTCTTCATACATGCGCACTCGAGGTGAGTCATGAAGAATGTCGGAAGGCAAGACTACCTCCGCACTGTACACCATGAAAAAGGGGGTATATCCAGTCATGCGATTGGGCGTGGTCTGGAGCCCCCAGAGTACAGAATTGAGTTCCTCGACCCAGTGTTTGTCTGATTCTTGCAAAGATCACACTAGCTGGGTTTGATGCCGCTCATTATCATGTCGTTAGCCCGTTCGACCTGACCGTTTATCTGAGGGTGGTATACGGAGGCGTAATCAAGCTTGATGCCCAAGTTGGCGCACCAAGTTCTCACCTTGTCGGCTGTAAAGTTAGAGCCGTTATCAGTAATAATATTGTGCAGGACACTGTAATGGTGTACGATGTTGGATATGAAGTCTATCACCTGTCCGGCTTCAACCGTTTTAACTGGTTTGGCTTCTATCCACTTAGTGAACTTGTCGACCATTACCAACAAGTATTTCTTCTTATGGCTTCCCCCTTTAAGAGGTCCGACCATATCGAGCCCCCAGACCACAAAGGGCCAAGTAATGGGGATTGTTCGGAGGGCAATAGGCGGCACATGGCTTTGGTTAGCGAAAAGTTGGCATCCCATGCAGTGCTGCACGAGGTCTTGTGCATCTGCCCGGGTTGTGGGCCAAAAGAAACCCGTGCGGAAGGCTTTACTTACAAGGGCCCGGGCTGCGGCATGATGGCCGCCAAGACCAGTGTGTATTTCAGCCAAGAGCTAACGTCCCTCGTCTTCGGAGATACATCGTTGAAGGACCCCGGTAGTATTTTTCTTGTATAGTTCTCCTTCATGAACTTTGTAGGCTTTTGAACGTCGAACGTTGCGACGGGCCTCAGTCTGATCCTTAGGGAGCTCATTCCTAGTGAGGTAGGCAAGGAAAGGCTCGGTCCATGGGGCAACTACAGCCATAATTTCGTGGGCCAATGGTGTTATTTCGGTGTCTGAGCCCCCGATGATATCGGGACTGTGTTCGGAATCGGGGGGTATGATCGGCTCTGGGTCGGTGCTCCCATTTTTGTCCTGCCACACCACGGATGGCTTGAAGAGCCTTTCCACAACGGTGTTAGGTGGGACGGGGTCGCGTTTAGCGCCCATGCGAGCAAGAATGTCCGCGGCTTGATTACTCTCTCGAGCTACGTGATGAAACTCGAGACCCTTGAACCGAGCTGATATTTGGAGTACGGCGTTGCGGTAAGCCGCCATCTTCAGATCTTTTGCATCAAAGTCTCCATTTATTTGGGATATTGCGAGGTTGGAATCCCCGCGCACCTCAAGGCGTTGTATGCCCATGGAGACAGCCATCTGGAGACCATGCAATAGGGCCTCATATTCGGCTGCATTGTTAGAGTCTGTATACAGTATTTGGAGCACGTAACGAACTGTGTCTCCTGTGGGGGATGTCAAGACGACACCAGCCTCCAGTCAGGCTAACATTTTAGAGCCGTCAAAGTACATCACCCAGTTGGAATACGTGACATACTCTTTCGGGAGTTCGGCCTCTGTCCATTCGGCGACGAAGTCAGCCAACACCTGGGATTTAATGGCTCGGCATGGTTTGTACGTTATTTCAAATAGTAGGAGCTCAATGGCCCATTTGGCAATCCTGCTGGTGGCATCCCGGTTGTTTATAATATCATTGAGTGGTACTTCGGAAGCCATCGTGATTGAGCACTCTTGGAAGTAGTGTCGTAGCTTGCGGGATGCCATAAAGACCGCATATGCTATCTTCTAAAAATGCGGGTATCGGGATTTGCATGGTGTAAGGACCGTCTAAACGTAATATACTGGTTTTTGGAGTGGCAATTTATGTCCCTCCTCTTCTCATTCGACGACAAGCACCGCACTCACCACCTGGTGAGTTGCCGATATGTAAAGCAGCATTGGTTCGCCGACATTTGGCGCGGCCAGGATGGGGTTGCTTGCTAGCAAAGTTTTTATTTCCTCCAGTCCGGCTGTTGCCGCATCTGTCCACGCAAAGTGGTCGGTGCGTCGAAGCAGGCCATACAGTGGCAGTGCCTTTTCTCCTAGTCTGGAGATAAAGCGGCTCAAGGCTGCCACGCACCCGGCTAATTTTGGGACCTGTTTGAGGTCAGTTGGTGTTGCCAATTGTGACAGGGCTCGGATTTTGACTGGGTTTGCTTCGATTCCTCTATTGGAGACAATAAACCCGAGCAATTTGCCGGCAGGAACGCCGAAAACTCACTTTTCCGGATTGAGCCTTATGTCATATGTTCGGAGGTTGTCGAATGTGAGGCATAAGTCGTCCACCAATGATTCAACATGCTTGGTTTTGATGACTACGTCATCTACATATGCCTCCACAGTCTTGTCGATTTGCTTTTCCACGCACGTTTGAATCATGCGCTGGTAAGTGGCGCCAGTGTTCTTGAGCCCAAAAGGCATAGTGTTGAAGCAGCAGAAAGGCCCATACGGGGTGATGAATGCCGTTGCAGCTTGGTCGGATTCCTTCATCTTGATTTGATGGTATCAGGAGTATGCGTCGAGGAACCACAGCGAATCGTGTCCCGTGGTCGCCTCGATAATCTGGTCGATGCAAGGTAGTGGGAAGGGGTCTTTAGGGCAGGCCTTGTTAAGGTCTTTGAAATCGACACACAGGCGCCAGGATTTATCCTTCTTTGGTACCATGACCAGGTTCGCTAGCCAGTCCGGATGTTTGATCTCTCTTATAAACCCGGCTTCGAGTAGCTTGGCTAGCTCCTCCCCCATAGCCTGTCGTTTGGGTTCGGAAAATCGGCGGAGCGTTTGCTTGACCGGCTTGTATCCCTTTAGTATGTTGAGACTATGTTCGGCCAGCGCGCGTGGGATTCCTGGCATATCCGAGGGGTGCCAGGCGAAGATGCCCCAGTTTTCGCGCAAGAACGCGCGTAATGCGGCATCGGACGTCGGGTCCAGCTGGGCCCCAATGGAAGTTGTTTTCTTGGGGTCCGTCGGGTGGACTTGGAATTTGACTATTTCGTCCACTGGCTTGAAAGAGGTGGATTTGGACCTTTTATCAAGGATTACGTCGTCCCTATCCACTATGGAATGCAGTGCGGTGAGTTCCTCAGCCGCTAGGGCTTCGGATAGTGCCTCAAGGGCCAGGGATACGATTTTATTTTCAGCGCGGAGTGCTATGTCCAGATCACTGGAAATAGTGATAACACCATTGGGCCCGGGTATTTTGAGCTTCATATACCCGTAATGAGGTATAGCTTGAAAGCGTGTGAATGCGTCTCGCCCTAATAGGGCATGATATCCGCTGTTGAAAGGAGCCACCTGGAAGATTATCTCTTCGGACCTATAGTTTTCTGGTGTGCCGAATACCACATCCAGCTTAATTTTCCCCGAGCATCTTGCTTCCCTGCTGGGAATGATTCCCCTAAAGGATGTGTTGCTCTACTAAATGCGACTCCTATCCATTTGCATTTTATTGAGCGTGTCCTTGTAGATGAGGTTCAGTCCGCTGTCGCCGTCCATTAGCACTTTAGTAAGGCGAAAACCATCCACAATTGGGTTGAGGACCAGAGCGGCTGGTGCTTGGACAGAGCGGGATCTTGGTTTGTTATCGACATTGAAAGTAGTTGCCGTATCGTTCCAAGGGTTTATTGCTGCTACATGGAAGACCTCGGCAAGGTCGTGAAGTGCCCGTTTGCGCCGATTATTTGATGAGAAGGTCTCGAAGACTGTGAGTACTTCGGGATCGTGTTCCGAGAAGTACTTTTCTAGTGTAGTGTTGGTGAGGATACCCTCGCCGCTTTTGGCCACCTGCCGGAGTATCCAACATGCCCATAGGCCGTGCGTTGGTTCGGTATTCAGCGTCATGTGTATTTGACAGGGCCTGTCGAGCCATTCTTCGAAGACAGTTTTGTGTCCCGTAAAGGGCATGAATTTCTTGTCCACGGGATGATGATTAGGTGCCCTGCGAGGGTGCACCCTTTTTGCCCGTCCGGGAGATGGCTTAAACGATTGCAGTTCCCAGCGGGCTGTCTGAGTTTTCCAGGCGCTTTCCATTGCGCAATACTTTTGTACTATGTGTGCCAAATCTACGAAGTGCAAGACATGACGGCGATCGAGGGTGTTAAGGATTCCCTCGTCCATACAGTTGTTGCCAAATACTGAAATTGCGTCATCGTCGTAGCAGTCTTTTATCTTGTTTTTAACATGGAGGAATCTAGCCCAAAAGTGATGGACTATCTCCCAAGGCTGCTGCCGCACATACATTAGGTCACATATGTCCGGAGGGCCAGAGTTGCTAGGAGAATATTGCTTGTGGTGGGTGGGCGGGCTCGAATTCGCACCCTGACCCGCCGTGGAATCCGGAGTTTGAAGAATTTCCGAGGTTACTGGCCCAGGCTCCGGAGTGTCCAGGGAATTCTTAGACTTAAAGTCCGATCTTGTGTTCGGAGGACAGGGAGTGTCCTCTCGAGGGCAGGTATCCGGTTCTCCGGGTTCGGAAATCCAAACATAGTTGGTTCTCAACGTAGGAGAGGAATTATTGTCAGCCTGTTCTTCCACAACCGCTACCTGATGGGTGATCGGCGGAGATTTAATTTCTCTCTGATCGGGTTTAAGCCCGATCCGACCATAGTCAGTTGAGACTCCTAGGGCGCCGATGCGATCTAGCAGCTCGTTCAAAGATGATAGATCTACCAGATCCATCTTGTCGGAATATTCGGGGCTGATACGAAGGGGATTTTCGGCGACTTGGGGGGTTGCCTTTGGCTTAATGGTCGGACGGGCACCCACAGTGAAGTCGCCGAGCCGGAGGGTTTTCCCTAGAACTAGGGCTCCTTCGGAAGTGATAATGTCATTGATGACAAGGCGAGCCATCGGTCCTTCAGTTGACTCCACAGAGGAACTCTCAATGAAAGCACCAATGTCGGTGTCAAAACCGGCAGATCTTGGGTATGGGGTCCCGAACTATGCGTCTAAGGATCAAAGGTAACAGGAGACATGGGACATGGTGTTTTCCCAGGTTCGGGCCCTCTTAACGGAGGTAATACCCTACGTCCTTCTTGATTGACTTTGATGAGTATAGGGGTTACAAGAGTTGATCTACCACGAGAACGTAATGGCTAAACCCTAATTGTCTAGCATGTATGATTATGATCGCCTCTACGTACTAAACCCTCCGGTTTATATAGGTGATACGTCTCCAACGTATCTACAATTTTTATTGTTCCATGCTATATTATATTCTGTTTTGGATGTTTAATGGGCTTTATTATACACTTTTATATTATTTTTGGGACTAACCTATTAACCGGAGGCCCAGCCCAGAATTGTTGTTTTTTTTGCCTATTTCAGAGTTTCGCAGAAAAAGAATATCAAACGGAGTCCAAACGGAATGAAACCTTCGGGAACGTGATTTTTGAAACGAACGTGATTTTCGAAACGAACTTTATTATACACTTTTATATTATTTTTGGACTAACCTATTAACCGGAGGCCCAGCCCAGAATTGTTGTTTTTTGCCTATTTCAGAGTTTCGCAGAAAAAGAATATCAAACGGAGTCCAAACGGAATGAAACCTTCGGGAACGTGATTTTCGAAACGAACGTGATCCAGAGGACTTGGACCCTACATCAAGACATCAACCAGGAAGGCACGAGATAGGGGGCGCGCCTACCCCCCCCCCCCAGGCACGCCCTCCACCCTCGTGGGCCCCACGTTACTCCACCGACGTACTTCTTCCTCCTATATATACCTACGTACCCCCAAACTACCAGATACGGAGCCAAAAACCTAATTCCACCGCCGCAACCTTCTGTACCCGTGAGATCCCATCTTGGTGCCTTTTCCGGAGCTCCCGGAGCTCCGCCGGAGGGGGCATCAATCACGGAGGGCTTCTACATCAACACCATAGCCTCTCCGTTGATGTGTGAGTATTTTACCTCAGACCTTCGGGTCCATAGTTATTAGCTAGATGGCTTCTTCTCTCTTTTTGGATCTCAATACAATGTTCTCCCCTCTCTTGTGGAGATCTATTCGATGTAATCTTGTTTTATGTGTGTTTTTGAGACCGATGAATTGTGGGGTTTATGATCAAGTTTATCTATGAACAATATTTGAATCTTCTCTGAATTCTTTTATGTATGATTGGTTATCTTTGCAAGTCTCTTTGAATTATCAGTTTGGTTTGGCCTAATAGATTGATCTTTCTTGCAATGGGAGAAGTGCTTAGCTTTGGGTTCAATCTTGCGGTGTCCTTTCCCAAAGTGATGAGGGGCAGCAAGGCACATATTGTATTGTTGCCATCGAGGATAACAAGATGGGGTTTATATCATATTGCATGAGTTTATCCCTCTACATCATGTCATCTTACTTAAAGCATTACTCTGTTCTTATGAACTTAACACTCTAGATGCATGCTGGATAGCGGTCGATGTGTGGAGTAATAGTAGTAGATGCAGTCAGGAGTCGGTCTACTTGTCTCGGACGTAATGCCAATATACATGATCATACCTAGATATTCTCATAACTATGCTCAATTCTATTGCTCAACAGTAATTTGTTCACCCACCGTAATACTTTTGCTCTCGAGAGAAGCCACTAGTGAAATCTATGGCCCCCGGGTCTATTTTCCATCATATTAATCTTCCAACACTTAGCTATTTTTATTGCCTTTTATTTTACTTTGCATCTTTATCATAAAAATATCAAAAATATTATCTTATCATATCTATCAGATCTCACTTTCGTAAGTGACAATGAAGGGATTGACAACCCCTTTATCGCGTTGGTTGCGAGGATTTTATTTGTTTGTGTAGGTGCAAGGGACTCGTGCGTCGCCTCCTACTGGATTGATACCTTGGTTCTCAAAAACTGAGGTAAATACTTCCGCTGCTTTACTGCATCACCCTTTCCTCTTCAAGGGAAAACCAACGCAGTGCTCAAGAGAGGTAGCAATAGGCACCGGAGGGGGTTAGGGTTGTACAGAGTTGGTTTACAGAGAAAGGAATATTCATATCCGCATGCCAAGCTTGCCTTCCATGCAAAGGAGAGTCCCATCCGGACACGGGGGGAAGTCTTCTATCTTGTATCTTCGCGGCCCATTAGTCCGACCTATATTGCATAGCCTGGATGCACAAGGACCCCGTACTCCAGGACTCCCTCAGTTACAACAAATGATGACCTTCCTAATTCAAACCTTGGCATAGTCGTGCACCACCGTGCCGGTTTAACCATTTTGCACAACCAGGAGAGCACACAATCCAGCGATGCATTCGCACCCAAGGAAACCCGCCACCACGCCCAACTTCGACGAGCCCCAGCCATCAACTGCATCGTCCCCAAGGGTAACCGCTGCCACTAGGAGCTCCACCGCGTCGAGCTGGTCACCGCCATCTACTCAATTATCTAAGGAGACCACTATAGCATAGGGTTCGTCTATTCCCGAGCCACACTTCTACGAGAATGGCTACTAGTGGTGTGCACCAAAAGCCCAGCAGTGCCAGGCAAGGCTCTCAGGGCCACCCCCACCACTAACATGGCATTCCAGTGGTAAAGACCTAGCAGTGGCGGATATTACCTAGCACCCGCCACTAGTAATGACCACTGATGGCACACACTACCAATGGCTGGCGTCAATATTTACCCTTCACTGGTATAATTCTATAAAATAAAAAACAAATGTGCCAGCCGGCGGCGCAGTAGCGGTGGTCCACCCCACGCACGCTGGATCCACCGCCGCACACACGTCTGTTGGTTTCGCCGCCACGAGCCGACTAGATCCGTCATTGCGAGCGTTGCGCCCGCTAGATCCACCACCCCGCCGGATCCCCCGCCGTGCCCACTGGATCCACCATGCTTGTTCAACGACGAGAGAGAGAGAGAGAGAGAGAGAGAGAGAGAGAGAGAGAGAGAGAGAGAGAGAGAGAGAGAGAGAGAGGAGAAGGGAAAGGATAACGGGGAGATAGGAGAAGGGATTGACGGTGACGATCTGTGTGTGCATGTTGGGTGTGGATGGTTGGATCATAGCCCCCTCATCAATCTGTGGGATATTGGACTGGCCAATTAGAACGCAAGCGGTACCAGTGGTGGGCCCTAGATTATGCCCGCCACTGCTATGTTTTTTTCTATTTTTTGCTATTATTGTGTAACACAATATATTACTTACTCTGAGACTTTTCCACAGTTGCCCCATAGTGCATAGCAGAATCTAGTTGTTAGTGATCCTTATTGGGTCGTGGCTCCGAGTCCTCGAGGTGGTGTATCTACTCGTCTACTTCGTGAGTTCGCTAGTTGCTTCGTCTTGGCTTTGAGATGTGGTTCAACGACGTTGGCAGCATACAGATGTCTGCAATATGGTCTCGGTTGAGTAGGTCTTTTGACGGCGTTGACTGCTTACCTGTTCAGGCTCTAGGTGTCATTTTCTTCAGGTTGTTGGTGTCGAGGAGTTCGGGTGGCTTCTGTTGCCAACCTTCCCTCTCATTTTGATCTTCTTTTCTTCTTATGTCATGTGCTCTGGCTCAGCTTGATGTGTGTATGTGAGAGGGTGGGGCTGATAATACCGGCCATTGCTCCACCCCTGCATTCTGCAACTTATCTTGCCAAATTACATTTGTTGGTAATAAATGTTCAGGTGGGAAGTTTCTGCCCCCCCCACCCACACACACACCCCTAAGATGTTTAAAAAAAAAGTATATATGTGTGATTCTTGCTTATGGTCTGGCGTGTATTCATCATTGGTAACAATGTCATCGCATGGAAAATGTTTCCACTACGTGAAATTGACATTAGGAGCAAAACAATAAGACATGGAAGAGTAAAATCCCATAGAAGTGGCTATGCCACATGTTGTTTGGTTGCCCCTTGTATTGATATGTTGCAACCACTGTAAAAAATAGCACGCTATAACCTTGCTAATAGCACGCTATAGCATATTAAGAATAGTCTCGCTAAATTTATCAACCTACAACGTCTCGCTAATAGCACGCTATAAAGCGATATAGCATGCTAATAGCATATTTTGAGGTCGGCGCTATTTTGCTGTAGCACGCTATTTTTTTCATTGGTTGCAACGCATTGCGCTATCAGTGCCATGGTTTTCTTCCAACTAACATCGTCGTCTAGAAACTCTATGGAGTTCCAAATCCAAACCTTAGTTTTCAGTCTACATGACTTGTGAATGATAAACATCTGATCCGGCCACCGCGGGGGGGGTGTTGCCTCGCTCAGCAACGCCGAAGGGCCATTTCATGCAAGGAGGTGGCGGCTCTGAGGTTCGCGGTTGTGGTGGATGGGGAGCCAGCCGACGCAAGGAAGAAGAGAGGGTCCAGATGTTCACACACGACAGCGCGGAAACGAAAAGCAAATCGTTTTCATATTGCCATAATCATTTCCCAAATATACCTTATGTTTTTTCCTCATAAATGCGCACCCTGGCACATTTTTGTATTCGGGGCGACGGGCAGCTGGCACATTTGAACGGAGACGGGGAGGGGGGTCGCCAACAATAGAAGGAAAGAAACCCGCAGCGTGACAACAAAAAGGGAAAGGAGTTACGTCGATCCCCAGCTAGCGCGAGCCCAAGCCTACCCAGAGGAAATCGCCCTCGCTCCCGCCCAGCGGCCTCGCTCGGAAAATCCAACTGCAAACCCGCGCCCTCTCTCTCTCTCGCCAGACCGCGGCCGCCTGTATTTATACCCCCGCCCCGCCTCCATTCAAATCCTCACTTCTCTCTCTCTCTCTCGCTCTCGCTCGTCGCTCCCTTCCGAACCTGCGAGGCTAGCTAGCTGACGAGACGAGACGCCTCCTCCCTCCTCCCCCGCTCACGCTTTCTTCTCTAATCGCCGGTGGCCGGAGGGACTAGCCGGCCGGTGCCTTCCTCGCCTGCCCCGGTAAGACATATCACCGCGTACATGCGGCGCGTGCTTTGCTCGCCGTCTTTTGTCTGCTTCGTCGTGTGGTTTGGTTTTGGTTTTTGCGGGAGGGATTTGGGCATTTCGCTCCGGACTTGGTTTCTGGTTTGCTTTGCTGATCGCGTCGGCGTGTACTCCTTGACGCCACGCGATTTCTCCAAATCTTTCCGGGTGGGTTCTCAACTTTTGATCGTGGATCTTGCCTGCCTGGTGTGCGTACGTGTAGCCAGCCGGTCGGTGGATCGTTTTGCCGATGGTCTTTGTGAGGCTCGACCAGGGGCTTCGTCCGCGTCCTCTACCGGTTCCTACCGGCCGCCGGTGTTTTCTAGCTTGTTCACGTGCTCCCGACGCCATTCTTCCATCCTGATCTTTTCTTTGGATGAATGATAGCCGAGACCAGGCAGGGGAGGCTGGAATCACGTCTTGTGTCTGGTTTTCTCCGATCTTTCTTTTCATGAGTTTTAGTCGAGGATCTCGCGTATGTTCTCGCCTCCATGGTGGGTGTAGATGGGATTCGTCCGCGTCCTGCTGAGGTTCTTCACACCCCGGTTTTACATGTAGTTCTCTACCTCCTTTAGGTGCATGTGCCATACTTTTGTCCTAGCCTTGGATGGATCATGATCACCAACCGAACGGCCAGTGCTAGGATCATGTTTATATCGTGTTGTTTTTTTTTTCTTTTGGCTTGATCTTGCTTTGTTCTGTGGAGCCGTGTCATCGGCGCCTTATCCCCATTTCCGTCAACCTGCCCTTGCTTGCTTGGCCTACTCATCTCGTTTGGTTTGAATCCGGGTGACGGCGTTTCTATGACTTGATTTATAAATGGTGGCATCGCTGTTTGTATTTGTGTGGTTTGAAACAAAATGAACTTGCTTCTATGTCTAATTCATGCTTACATCTAGTTGTATTTGCATAGATCCATGTTTCCGCATCTAGACTTTTGATTAGGATGCTTCTCTGAAGGTCTATTCCATCGTTTTGTTGTGCAAGAGTTTCGACCTTGGTGGTGGATCTGTGGTCTGTCCTTGGTGAAGATGTAGATTGCACCGCCGAGGTAATTAATGCTCTCACTCTGTTGTTCAACTCATAACCAATGGTTGATGGATATTTCTTGCAAATCTCTAGATCTTGCTTTCTTATGTGGAGTTGTGTGCCCAATTGCCCATAGGTTGCATCGGCGCGTCTCCCCATTTTTGTCCATCTGCTCTTGGTTGCTTTATTTCTTCTGATCGCTTTGTGTACTTGGCATTTCATCACCCCTTTTGGTTTGCATCCGGCTTACTGTGATTCTATTTTCGATTTATACATGGTGACGTCTCGTCACCTATTAGGTTTGAATCTGGGTGAAGCTTCTACGCTCGATCTATGGTGACATCGCTAGTTGTATTTGCGTAGTTTGAATTTGGGTGGATGTGCTTCTATTTGATTTATGGTTGCATCTCGCTATGTTTGCCTAGATTTGTATTTTCGCATCTGAACTTCTAATTAGGATGTTTCTTTGATGGTCTAATCTATGATTATGTTATGTAGTAGTCCTCGTTTCTGTGGTGGTGAATCTCGGATCTGCCCTTGGAGGAGATCTGTAGATTGCACCGGCGAGGTAAGTTTCTTTCCCTCCACCCCTCCCCATCATTTTTTGTGTTCACCCATCTAGTTGCGCCACATACAGGGGAGCGTATATATAGAATATAGTTTACCTAGTACACAACCGACTCGAACTAGTCTAAAAGTCCGTACCAGACAAGCTAGCCTAATCGTGATTATTTCTAACATCCCCACCCCATCATTTTTTGCGTTCACCCTGTCTAGCTCTATACCACTGGAACTATATATGTCCTCGTTTGAAAATGTGTTAACAAATTGTTGCTTTGTGGTGTAACCGCTAAACTCTTGATATTGTAGTTTGATTGCTACATTTATCTAAACTTTTAATTAACACATCTACTTGATTCTAAACTTTACAGGGGAATTATGCCGAACTCTCCACATTCTGCTGGTACTGCAGGTATATATGCTTACCTTGCTATTTTTGTTCCTAAATTTTAGATAAACTTATTCCTGAAAATGCTATAGTTTCCGCAACATTGCACTTCTCCATATTATCAAATTACACGGTCATAATATTATTATTTTTATAAGTTTGATGTGCGGTGTAGTATATGAGACTATGGATTGGGACACCATTGTTGTTTGTTGGTACATTTGCCATCATATGCATTTAACTAACCATTCAACAATATGTTTTACAAGGCCACTATGTGTAGTAAGCGAGCATAATCATATTGGGTCGATCAAAGAATGAGTAGTTAAAAACCGTGTTAATATTTTTTTGTATGGGATTCATCTCATGCATACATACTTGCACTGCATTCAGTTCTCTCAGTGTGTCCAACATTTTGTTGAAAAATGTGTAACATTTTTATCAAAAATGGTGTCCAACATTTTTGTCGCTTTCAGGAACAAAGAGGCGCCAAGCAAAGCCTAAAAGCAACAATGAGAATATAATTGAGGAGAGCAATGTTACCACCAACATTGATTACGATGCCATTGTTTGCAAGAGACCAAAGAGAGAAGTTGGCTGTTCCTCACTATTAGACCTTCCTCTCAACTTGCATAAAAATTTAAACTATTCCAGGTACAAGTTACCCCAACCAACGAAGCAGTATGCGCCATGGTGTGACAATGTCCTTAAAACAGCAAGACTGGCTGTTAGTGTCATTGCCATTATAAAAGAACAAACTCGCGCTTCAAAACTTTCTTTCGCTGATGTTACCAAGAGAGTAGCAGAATTTCATAGAGGGCACCATGCATTCATTTCAAAAGATGCGACACTTGTTGAAAGATACGTTGTGGTGCATGGACAGATAATCCTTCAACAGTTCGCAAATTATCCAGATGAGTACATTCGACGATGCGCCTTCGTCACAGGCCTTGTCAAGAAGATGGAAGAAAGAGATCACACGAAGCTAGAAATGAAGAAGAAATCTCAAGTGGCGAGAGGAGAGAACACAAGTGCAAAAATGGCCCCAATATCAAAACAAAATCTTATGCGTGCGACAACCACAAAGTTGGTTAGCAGGATATGGGGTGATTACTATGCAACCCATTTCCCAGAGGACTCAAAGGAGGGGGATGGGAATGATGAGCAAAAGGTATTTGAGGAGGAACAGGAAGAAAATGAAGAAGATGATGTTGAGGGGGAGGTTGAAGTTGGCGAGGAACATGTTTCGAGGACCTCGCCATCAACAAGGTCTAGAAACCCATCATCGGATGCTTGCAAAGAAATCAAATGGGAAGGTCAAACAGTTGGGAAAACACTCTCTGGAGAAGCTCTGTACAAAAGTGTTAGAGTTGGAGATTTCAGTATTGCTGTTGGTGGGGCAGTCACATTGGAAGGTGATTCAGGGGAAGCCAGCATGTGCTTTGTTGAGTATATGTATGAGACACATGATGGCACACAAATGATTCATGGAAGAGTTCTGCAAAATGGTTCACACACTGTCCTCGGCAACGCCGCAAACGAAAGAGAGGTGTTCTTTACCAATGATTGTTTACAGTTCAAAGTAGGTGACATGAGAGAATCAGTTACTGTCAACTTCCAGCTGATTCCCTGGGGTCACAAGTGCAGAAAAGAGCAGTTGGAAGCTATTAGGCTGGAGAGGGCCAAGGCAGGGGTTAGGAAGAAGAAAGGTTTGCCGGTGGAGTATATCTGCAAAAGCCTATATTGTCCTGAGAAAGGTGCCTTTTTCTCCCTCCCTTATGAGAAAATGGGCGCGGGACCGGCGCTGCAGTTCATGTGAGGAGCGAGAGCGGTCCGTGATGAGTTCAAAATACTGTCAGAGACCAGCTTTGTCCTCAAGAATGTCACATACAATATTCATGACTTCCTGTATGTCAGGCCTGAGTTTTTCTCTTCTGTCGAGGGTCGTGGGACCTACAGGGCTGGAAGAAATATGGTCCTGAAGCCCTATGTGGTATGTCGTTTGCAGAGTGTCAATGCTGCTGCTGGATCTCATAAAGCTAATCTGAAATCAACAAAAGTCAGTGTAAAAAGGCTATACAGGCCCGATGATATTTCATCGGATAAAGCTTACTCTTCAGATATCAGAGAGGTTTGGCACTCTGCCTTATGTTTACCACTTTTTTATGTGCATCATTACCATCATATTGTGCCTGTGATTCCACCTAACTTTATGTTTTTTACACTTGGACTTTAATCTAGTTTTCTTTGTTGTTTGATACAGGTGTACTACAGTGAAAATATAGTTAGTGTGCCTGTTGCGATGATAGAGGGAAAATGTGAGGTCACAGCAAAGGATGACCTTCCAAATTCAAATCTTCCAGTAGTAGTTGAGCACGCCTTTTACTGTGAACATTTATATGATCCTGGCACTGGAGCTCTCCAGCAGGTCAGAATGATATTGCCAAATTTAATTTTGTGTTCATCTCATCTTGTTGACAAGCTTCTTCATATAGTTGATTGAGTTTGCCTTGTCTATGAACCAGCTACCGACCAATGTTAAGCTCACCCTGGCCAGGAAGGCGCCTGCTTCAAGAAAGAATAAAGGGAAGCAGATTTGTGACGATGAGCAAGCCGGTTCGGATAAACACAAGGATGAAACACCAGAGAACTGTCTTGCAACCCTTGATATTTTTGCTGGCTGTGGAGGTTTGTCTGAAGGGTTGCAGCTATCTGGTAATGTGTTTCCCATTAGCATATGTTCTTCATAAGATGCGTGTGCATTTTCGTAGACAGGGCACCTTGGCCACCACATACCTTCTGATCATTCAACTGTACAGGCGCTTCACGTACAAAATGGGCGATCGAATATGAAGAACCTGCTGGGCAAGCATTTCTTCAAAATCATCCTGAAGCAGCAGTGTTTGTGGAGAACTGCAATGTGATTCTGAAGTATGCAAAACCCATTTCCCCCTTTGGATGTGCTAAACTCATTACTTATTTCTAACTATTCTCATCTTCAGGGCGATAATGGATAAGTGTGGCGATGTTGATGACTGCGTCTCCACTTCCGAGGCTTGTGCGGGAGCAGCAAAACTTTCAGATGAGATGGTTAAGAATCTCCCTGTGCCCGGTGAAGTAGAATTCATCAATGGTGGGCCTCCATGCCAGGTCAGATGCCTCACCTATACACCAGGAGAATGCTCGACGTTTTGTCAATCCTCTGCGTTGTTGCTTGACACTCTCTGTGCATCTTTTCTCAGGGGTTCTCCTGGATGAACAGATTCAAGCAGAGCCCATGGAGCAAGGTTCAGTGCGAGATGATTCCGGCATTCCTGTCCTTCGCAGAGTATTTCCGGCCTAGGTTATTCCTTTTGGAAAACGTCAGGAACTTTGTTTCGTTTAACAAGGGCCGGACCTTCAGACTGACACTAGCATCGCTCCTCGAGATGGGGTACCAGGTGCTTGACGCTTGCTCTTCTCTGTTTGTGCTATGCCCTTCCTTGACCTCCATATGTTCTGAACTTGTCTGCATGTTCCTAGGTTCGATTCGGCATTCTAGAGGCAGGTGCTTATGGTGTCGCGCAGTCCAGGAAAAGGGCGTTCATCTGGGCCGCCGCGCCTGGGGAGACTCTTCCTGGCTGGCCTGAACCAATGCATGTCTTCGCTAGCCCTGAGCTGAAAATAAAACTGCCAGGAGGTAAATACTATGCTGCTGCCAGGAGCACAGCTGGAGGAGCTCCTTTCCGCTCTATAACAGTCAGGGATACAATCGGCAATCTACCACCGGTGGAGAATGGCGCCAGCAACCCAACAATAAAGGTGCGTAGAATCTGAATTTCTTGTGTCAGTCAACGCTCTTGATCAGTACAAGCTGAATTTTCTTTCTCCCTTGTGTGCTGTAGTACGGAGGCGAGCCCATCTCCTGGTTCCAGAAGAAGATTCGAGGCGATACGCTTTCGCTGAGTGACCACATATCCAAAAAGATGAACGAGCTGAATCTCATAAGGTGCAAGCACATCCCAAAGCGCCCTGGCTGTGACTGGCATGACCTGCCAGATGAGAAGGTAGCATTCAGTCTCATCCATCTTATTCACATTCTCTGCTGCTCTCTACATTCTTGGTAAGCAACCATGTGATGTACTAGCAGCTAATTTTCATCATGTGGATACTACAGGTGAAGCTATCCAGAGGGAAAACGGTGGATTTGATCCCTAGGGGCTTGCTCAAAACAGCCAAGACGAACAATCAGTGGAAAGGCCTGTGTGGGAGGCTGGACTGGGAGGGCAACTTCCCCACATCAGTGACAGATCCCCAGCCAATGCGCAGGGTCGGCATGTGCTTCCACCCTGATCAGGACAGGATCATCACTGTTCGTGAATGTGCGCGATCCCAGGTAAGCAAGTACTCTTGCAGATATCCCTATCAACACTCTCTCGAAATTGCTACTGCATAGTGGGTAGTATATACAGTAATGCATCCACTTGTGCCTCGGCAACTACACTTGGCTAAAATGAAGCATAGTTGACAGTAGATTTTGTTCCCACCAATGCTACTTGAGTAGATTGAGCTATTTTATCAGAGTCAGATCATAGTTCTGCGCACGTGCAAGCACAATTGCCTCGCTCGTCTGCCGTCTGACTTAACCTCCAGGGCAGGCACAGGCAAATCAGAATCCAATGCACGTTGCCATGAATCGGATCTGCTGTTATCTTTTTGAAGACTCTGATCTGATCCCACAACATGACATGAATGCAGGGCTTCCCTGATGGCTACCATTTCGCTGGCAACATCCGGAGCAAGCACAGGCAGATCGGGAATGCGGTACCGCCTCCCCTTGCATACGCGCTAGGGAGGAAGCTCAAGCAAGCCATCGATGCCAAGCCGCCTAAGTTAACTGAAGACATGGTCCAAGTGGGACTTAATTTATCACTGGGCCCTATATAAATTCTGGGAACAGTTGACTCTGAAGTTAGTACAGGCTGGTGACATGAATCTTTCACTTCTTCTTCGGTACAACCCCCCTAGACACATCAACGGTTCAGATCGTCCTATACCTCTTCATGTAAAAACTTAAAAAAGGGTAAGATGGTCATTCCCCCCAGCCCCGCTCCCGCGACGTACCCGCGCGCGAGGCGACGGCGTATTTTTGTACAGTGGGACAACGTACGTACGCGCCCGTCGGTGGTCAAACAGTGTCGGTGGTCGCCCGAAAAAAAAAAGCGTCGGTGGTCAATGCGCGACGCGTCGCCCGCGGAAAACGCGTCGTGGCGCGTGGATAGCGGCCCCGCCGTCCCGTCCTGTCCGTCCCCTCGACTGCCGCAAAGCCGCCCTCGACTGCCGCCCCGCCGCCTGCCGCCCCGTCGTATCCCGTGCGCATGAATGCCGTCGACCCACCCGCCCGTCACCATTACTGCCCGTCCGCCCACCGCCCCGCCGTCTGCCCTATAAAAACCACCCCCGTCCGCCCGTCGCCGCTCACACCGTTTCTTCCCCCCACCCGTCGCCACATCCACCCCTCAAAAGCTCGCCGGCGAGATGTCGTTCCACCGCGGCAGCAGCTCCGGCACCGGCGGCGGCGACGGATCGAAGCGTGGCTGCCGAGCTCGAGCACGCCGGAGACAGAGGAGCTGTACCGGTTTGGGCTCCTCGTAACGCCGGGTTGCCGTCTGCCGCACGACTGGAAGCTCGACAAGGATGGCTACCTGAGGCGCGGGCCCGGCGCCACCGCGGAGGAGAAGCGGACCGGCGGCCGCAACAACATCGCCGGCCGTCACGCGTCGGGACGGGGCGGCAAAGACTACGCCGCCGTCATTCGCGCGGCCGCTCGCGGAGTCCGGCGGCACGGCAGACCTCGCCTCGCGCCCGCCGAGAAGCGCGGCCGCCGGGCCCTCCACCACCTGCGCCGGCGACCGCCGATCCCCCCGCCCCGCCGGAGGTGGAACTGCCGCCGGAGCAGTTGGTTCTTCGGGAGGACGGCGATCCCGACGATCGCTGGTTACCTCGCCGCTCGCTGGCGTCGGTGGCTGCAGCGGCGGCTGCAGAGGCGGCGGCGGCTGCGAGGGAGGCCGCCGAGCAGGCGGCAGCGATCCAAGCGGCGGCGGCGATTCCGCGGTTATCTCCGCAGCGAGGCGGAGGCGGCAGAGTCGTTGGACGAAGACGACATGTTTTGGGAGCGGCTAGCCCAGAGAGCGGCAGCAGCGGCGACAACGACGGCGGCGGTGACGGCGGTGACGGTGGGCGGAGGTCATCGATCTGCTGGGTAGCGACGACGAGGAGGAGTAGTTGTTTTTTTTTAAATGTTCTAAGTATGAACTATGAATCGTTTATGTTCGGATGAACTCGTTTCGTTTCCGTAGTGTTTAATGGACTATGTAAAATATATCTATGTTCAATCAAGTTTGTTCGAATGTTGTTTTAATTTGTCTTCAAAGTTTGTTCAAAAAATAAGTAAAATATTGAACGCTTATTTTGACAAAAATTTGAAAATTTTCCGACCCATGCATATAAATGTTCACAATATATTTACAAAATTTCCATCGAATATACATAGCACTAAATAAGGTATGCAATTATCGAAAAATTGTAGCAAAACAAATCATGCAAACACATAAAATATAAAAGAAAACTGAATAAAAATCAAAAGTGTTTCTAAATGTTTATAAAGTGTTTTAGAAATGTTCAGATGTTGTTAAAATATGTGCATATAGTAAAGCCGAGTGGATGAAAAAATGAAAATTAAGAAATAAAAAATTTAACAAATAAAAAATATTCAAAAAGGTGAGATATTTTAATTCATTAAGTAACATTTTCTGAAATATTTTTAAATTCATTAACATTTATATTGTGAACATTTTTATGTATGGGTCGGAAAATTGGGCACGTTTGGCGGATGCGAAGCGGAGACGTGCGACCGAGGGTCCCCTCCGGCCATACCGAAACCACCCCCTTGCACAGCAAGTACCTGAGCGGTTTCACAGAATGCACCCAACTTTTGCCAGCGTGTGTGGGGCCACACCCGGGCACCCCACGCCTAAAATGAACGAAATCCGACAACGAACGCAAGTTGCGTCACGTCCGGGCAGTATTTTAGGGGTTTTCGCCTCGGAAAATCGAAGAAAATCCATACGGACTCGAAACGCATCAAATTTTTGCGTGCGTGCCCTGCATGGTCACTGTGGCCCGTGGAAAAAAATTGGGCACGTTTGGCGGATGCGAAGCGGAGACGTGCGACCGAGGGTCCCCTCCGGCCATACCGAAACCACCCCCTTGCACAGCAAGTACCTGAGCGGTTTCACGGAATGCACCCAACTTTTGCGAGCGCGTGTGGGGCCACACCCGGGCACCCCAAGCCCAAAATGAACGAAATCCGACAACGAACGCAAGTTGCGTCACGTCCGGGCAGTATTTTAGGGGTTTTCGGCCCGGAAAATCGTAGAAAATCCATACGGACTCGAAACGCTACAAATTTTTGCGTGCGTGCCCTGCATGGTCACTGTGGACCGTGGAAAAAAATTGGGCACATTTGGCGGATGCGAAGCGGAGACGTGCGACCGAGGGTCCCCTCCGGCCATACCGAAACCACCCCCTTGCACAGCAAGTACCTGAGCGGTTTCACGGAATGCACCCAACTTTTGCGAGCGCGTGTGGGGCCACACCCGGGCACCCCAAGCCCAAAATGAACGAAATCCGACAACGAACACAAGTTGCGTCACGTCCGGGCAGTATTTTAGGGGTTTTCGTCCCGGAAAATCGTAGAAAATCCATACGGACTCGAAACGCTCTGTCCCCTGCACCTGCCCATCCCCACGCAAACAGATCGCTAGTGCGCTTCATGGGAAGTCCACCCCTTGCAACTTGGCTCAACCTCCGCAGTACTAAACGCTTAGGTATCTCACGTAAGCGTAGCTGAATCAGAACGTGAAGAATATGTTTGCAAGGAAGTCCTTTGCGATACATGCTTCTGCAACTGCACTTCACAGTTTCTTCTAAGTTAGTTGGGGTGTAATCCACAGTGAATCTGATATCTCTATTTTCCTTCCATGTCAGTATGAATCTGTGAGTGTCTGCTCCTCTCAGTATCTCAAGGACCTCAAGCTCCCGTGCCTTCTTCATATCTTCCTGCAAGATATAAAAGTTTGCCGCAGTGAACTCACGGGCAGCTGATTTCTCAATATCTTTACACTCATCCAATACTGGTACTGGAACTGTCTGTGAGTTTGTGTAATCCTCATGCGCCTCATTCTCACGGAGACGAACTATGCAGTTCTCATAGTGCACAATCATATCAACAATAGTCATACCGGAGTCTAGATGCAAGTGAAGGCATGAATTCAGACTCTCACTTCGCTGGTTACTTCGCATACCTAAGAAAAAGCCACCTGAGAGATATGATGCAGCCCAAAGACTTTTCTTCTTGTACATCCTACGTAACCATGTCTTTGTTTTCTCCGACTGCCATTTGGCGTAAACGCTGCCCATCTCTCCTCAAATACCTTTTTGAAGTGGCATAATAAAGTAGAGACCTGAACTCCTTTAGAGACTTATGATGAAGGTGTTTCTGCATGTTCTTCTCAATATGCCACGAGCAAAGACGGTGCCAAACCTCCGAAAGTACCTTTCTTATGGCCTTAATCATAGCTGCATCTCCATCAGTAATTACTGACCTGGGCCTCTTCTGACAGTGAGCCCTCAAAAACGTCTGAAGCAGCCAGACATATGTATCTTCCGTCTCGTCAGACACAAGAGCACAACCGAATACCTAGGTGCAACGGTGGTTGTTCAGACCGACAAAAGGCATAAATGGCATGCCATACCTATTCATCCTGTATGTGTTGTCGAAGACTGTCACATCACCGTAGTCAACATAGTCTCGACGTGATTGAGAATCACACCAGAATATGTTTTTCAGCCTTCCTTCATCATCGACGGTGTGCTCAAAGAAGAAATCTGGATCTCTCTCTTTTCTGGTCATCATGATCCCAATGGCAGTGTCTGCATCACCTTGTGCAAGCAACTTCATTTTTTCTCTATAACACATGTTATAAAGCTTCTTCCTCCCAAAACCAGCCTTTGCATATGACCCGTACCTACTGACGAGTTGATCATAAATCATATGTTTCCTGATTCCATCACCTGCCATGGTTAAGATCTCAGCCTTCTGATATTCTTTAATCTGATTGTGAGACCGAAGAAACGTGACTTCATCCGGTGTAGCTAGAACGTGACTGTGATCATCATTGAAACTGCTGACATACCAAACGTCACGCTCTTTATCAAGTTTCAAAGTTATATGCGCATCGCAGAAGCAACGAGTCTCCCCTCTCAGCCTGCGGGTCCTGCCTTCCATTGTACAAAGTTTTGCCTGTCGTTTCCCAGCTCTCGCACACACATACTTTCTCAAGCGCTTAGTTGCCTCAGGACCTTTCGAATATTTCAATGAGTCCTTTCTTACGCTGAAACCACGCTCGTAAGCATACTGGTTATAGAAAAATGTAAGCCTCTCCTAGTGACTTGAACGTCTTCCTCATGACCTTCCAATGCATGTCCAATGATTCTTGCTGATATTCATCAAATCCGATGTCAAAATTAAACAGATCATCACCAACATGCTCATCATTCCCGCTTGTACCATCTACATCTCCCTGTAAATAAATGCATTAAACCATTTATGTCAGTCAGTTATAATTTTAATATGTACTGTAGTGATGTAAGTTTCAAAACTTACTTTGCTGGAGCTGTCATCATGAGATGCATCAACGTGCGATTTGTCACTTTCATCGTCCACGATATTCCTCACAAAGTCCCCATCCTCGTCCATCTGCGCGCATTGAAAAAAAAACATGTAAGCGCTCATATGGTTATTATGTCATTTCTTCTATGATTTTATTAATAACATACCCGGAGTGCACTTTCAGCAAATGAATCATCTACATCCATATCATCATCATCATCGCCATGTCGCTGCATCATGCAAAAAAATATTAAATTTTTCGTGTGGTCTATCATATTTACCCCCTCATATTTATTGTTTTATCAACATTGATCACACTTACATTGCCACTATAAGATTCATCAAACTCATGTAGTTCTCCTCACAAGGTTCATCCATATTCAGTGACGAGGTTTCGTTGTCCTCGCCGTAATCATCGCCATCATAATCTCCCTCCTCCTCTAACTATATATAGTTAAAAAAATTGTACGATGAATCAAACGCCGTGTAACATCATCCCTAAAACAACTATCTTATCAAGCACAACAATGTCTCAAACCAACCTCTTGCACGGCGGCGAGGATTTCAGCCGGATCCATTTCCTCCGATGACGAAAGTGATGACAGCGAGACGTTGCTGGCCGGCGGAGGCAGGTGTCGACGGCGTGAGGACGATGGCTGGCCGTAGCAGGCGTAGTCGCCGAGGGAGGCGGCGACGAGATCGCGGTGGGCGCCATCTGGGCGACGGAATGGAATCGGTGGCGGCACGCGCGCCGGCAGCGGTAAGGCGCCGGCGCGCGCGGCGGCCTGTTTGGGCCGCGACTCGGGCGACGGCGACTTCGTGCAGATGGGGGCCAACGTGGAGACGGCATGGATGCGCTAGGGTTCAGGGTTTCGACGGCGGGCGTCGGCGGCTACCGTGTCTTTTTTTTCCTCCAACAACTGTCGACGCCAACGTGGAGACGTGAGGGCGTACGACGGCGACGTATGGCGACGGGTGCGGGTACGCTGGCGAGCGACGAGAAACAACGGTGCGACATACTGTGGCGGGCGATGACGTCAATACGACGTCTGGCGTCGGGTGGGTATTCCTATACCTAATGTGCAATTACCATACTACCCACTATACGTTTTAGGGGGGGGGGGGGGGGGTTGTACCGAAGCACTCCCTGAATCTTTATGTGCATCTGTTGCAAGGAGGATTAAAAACATCAGGATGTTGGTGGAGGGAGCATGCTCTTAGTAGTGGGGGTATAATCTTTAGTAAACTTAGGGAACATACTCTTGGAATTGGGGGTATAATCCTAGTAAACAGCAACTGTAAAACAATACCAAGAGGGTTATATGATTGAATAAATGAATGCAGTTTCCTGTTCTTTACAAGTAAGAATTACCACCATCAAAATCTATTGTTGTTTCCCAAAGTTGTGAAGAAAAGAAAATACAGTAGCATTCTACCTTTTTTACTAGTAACATGATACCAACTCTTGAGCTCACTTTGTCACTTGATCTCTTTCATGTATCCATTTCTTACGAATCTCCTGTGCTGACCTGTTACTCTGTTAGTGTAGTCATACATAAGAATTTACGAGCGAGGATTATCGTCATAAAAAACAATTGTTGTTCTCCAAAGTTGCGAAGAGAAGAAAACATAATAGCAATATGAACCCACCTCATGTATCAGCTTTCCTAAGAATCTCCTGTGCTGACCTATTACTCTGTTAGTGTATATTCACATAAGAATTTACAAGCGAGGATTACCATCGTCAAAATCAACTGTTGTTCTCCAAAGTTGTGAACAAAAGAAAATATATTAGCAATATGAACCCAACTCTGCACCTTACCTGTCAGCTGATCTCTTTCATGTATCAGCTATTCCAAGAATCAATCTTCTGTATTGGCCCTGTTACTCTGTTAGTTAATTCAAAATGGTACATAAGAACATAGTAAGATACACTGAATTTCACAAGCTTTATTTCCACAACTAGTCAGTAGGAGGGATGATTTACATCTTGGAGCAACATCTTACAAAATTTCCCTTGAAAAACAGCTTTAGATCATCACAATCAGCTTGGATAATTTCTGGTTTAAACATATCAGGTGAAATCCGTCCAGCGTATTTTCATATTACATAAAAATCTCTTTAAAAGAAGCAATTACTCCGGCTTGCGGTATTTTTTGATGCAGGACAGGTATTCACTGTAAGAGCGATGGTCATGCCATGGATATCATAACCCGCCATAATGCTCAACGAATATATGAGCAAGTTGCCACCTTCGCAGTCCAGTTGTTATCAACATAACGAGGCCAAACCGCCCGTCCGCGCGGTTTTACCGTGCGTGCGACTGACTCGCCCATCCGTACCGGCTTACAATGCCACGGCCGGTTTATCTGTCCGTGCCTGCGGCCGACTCGCCTGTGTCTGTGATGTTTCTAATGACCAATCGTCTTTGCTGTCCGTCTCTCGCGGCCTGGTCTACATCAACATACCGAGCCGCACCTGTCTGCATGAGCTGTTTATTGAGTATGAGCAAGTCACAGTTTGGGTAGCCTGGTTTTCTTTCAACAAAATGGAGGCAAATTATCATATACTATAAACCGCAGTCTACACTGGGTGGTTCAATGGGCAGGCGCACAAGTTGCCGCCACTACAGTTTGGTTAACTTCAAATCACCAGTTGGAAGGAACCATTGGCCGAGTTGTTGACACAGCTCATACGGGATCATTTATAACCCACTGCAGTCACCTCAACCTTCTGTTGATTCACATCGTGCTATCAACACCGATGGTATACGAGTTATGCCGGTTTATATCACGGTCAAATATGGAGAGTGTCAAGCCAACTCCTCGAGTCACCTTTGAGACTCAGGGGCTACGCTCAGCAAATCTTACCAGTTTCAGCAAATTTAAGAACCCCAGGACGATGGAGGGAAAGATAACCCGGTCCCGGAGGCTACTGTTATATTGATGAAAATTTAAAGGCCGTCAGAAAATTTCCGGCTTAGAAAGTATATGGCAGTTACAAAATCCCGGCTCAATGAAGAAGTTCCAGGTCATCAGAAAGGATTCCGGTTTAAAATTCGGCTCAAGGGACGTCAGTCTCACTGAAGTTCTCAAATATCCGGTTTACAGTCTGGTTCAAGGGAAATCTGTTCTCCGACAAAGCTCTGAAGCTCTCAAATTCGGTTTAAAAATGTCCGATTCAAAAAGGAATTAACTTCTCGCAAGTTCGAGTTTAAAGGCCGTCAGAAAATTTCCTGCTGAGAATGAAGATTCTGGTTTAAAATCCGGTTCAAGGGAAAGATGTCTCCCACAAAGCTTTGAAGCTCTCAATATCCGGTTTAAGACTTTCCGGTTCAGAAGAATGATCTCTCGCAAGTTTGAGTTCTCAGAAAAATTATAGGGACCAAAGAGAGTTGGATGCACAGCACAACTCAAACATAGGTACCCGGCGAGCACAGCTCACGAACATGTCACTTGGGGGCTTCCTGTTCAAACATAGGTGTATTCACCAAAGAGAACATAGTGTTACTACCCTTTTGAATGGGTTATCTTGTTCAAACATAGGTGTATTCACCAAAGAGGACATAACCCTTCCGGGTCATCCTGCCTGTATACCAGCTGCTTCTTCATCAGGTAATCCTGATTGGCCCGGCGAACTCTTAACAGCCAATCTTTAAAACAAGACCCTGAGCTCGTTAAGGTTAAAACGCTGGTTTGTCATGTGAGGGCACGGCTTACAGATAGCGAGGATGAACCCAGGCTACTAAGCCGCCTTCATTGAAACTTGGTTAAACCTGCTTGTTTGCATGATGCTACTCCAACCTCATGTACCCTCGATAAGTCAATCTTTACACAAGACCCTGAACTTATCCAGGTTAAAACATTGATCGGGTCATGTGAGAGCCGGCTTACAGAAAGCGAGGATACTCCAGTGGCTATCATGCTAGTTTCATTGAAGTATTTTGTTATCATACACATACATAATCATATATTGCATCATACATTGCATCATAATTACATCATCATAGCATACATCATATCTGCATGGATATACTGGTTTATATTGCAGGAACCGGTTTTCAAGCCGGGTTATATTATTCAAATTTTTAATAGCCAACATGGCTGGATTTTTATTATGGTTATCAATAACCAGTATTATTATTGAGGTTTTCAAAGTCTCTTTAGCACAATGGCTATTATTTTATCAATGGATATGATTTATTCTACAATGGAGGGAATAGTCCCGAGTCGCTGCAGGTTTACGACCCGGCACTTGGGGGCTACGTTATTCAAGTTGAGATTATATCAAATATGCAAGTCTCATGTCACTGCAAGCATGCACCATGACACTTGGGGGCTAATGCAAAGTCATTTTTATTAGCCTTATTGAAGACCCGACTCATCACATCATAACGAGCCGGCCCTTGGGGCCTACCAATTGCTCCTGTCAAAAATTCAAGGTACACAAGCCTCAGTCCATTATATTGAAAGATCCACTACGGTAGAGTACAAAGCTCTTAACCTTATGGACGTGGGTTCAAGCCCCATGGTGGAGATTACATCATATGATGTTATTATCAATGAATTATATACACAAGTCCCAGCTCAATATTATCTTATCGAGCCGGCCCTTGGGGGCTGTACGTTGCTGCTCAAGTTTACATGATCATATTTACAAAGTCCCTGCTCATTATCGCATAATGACCTGGCCCTTGGGGGCTACACTGTTTGATTTTTTTATGAGCATAAGGCAATTACAAGTCCCAGGTTGCTGCAAGCATGACAACCCGGCACTTGGGGGCTAGAGGTGATATGCATATAAGGGAGGTATAACTTCAAATTCTCAGTTTTGAGCAAATCAGGTATTATATTATTATCGGAGAAATCTGTAAAGTTTATGACTCGAAGTCATCATAAGATTAACGCGACATCGGCAACAATCACGACCCGGAATTATCAATTTTTATAACCCGACAATGGTGGTAATCATAAACCGGCGAGTTCTACATCTTCAAGCCAGCTGAATATCAGTTGAATATTTGAAGACCAATATTTTTGTCAAATCAGAGCATTGAAGGCCGATTTAAATGGATTCTTTATTTGCAATATTTCTTCTACAAGAAAATTGATTATGAAGCTGGTCTAATAACCCGGATTTTCTAGAAGAAGGAAATAACAAGGACTTAAGGATGATCAGATGCCGGCTTACAAGAATATTTAACACGGGTCGCAACCTGTCAAATTCGTTCTTGTGTTTATGTTGCAGGATCAGTTTAACATGGATAAACCCAAATTAAACTGGGGGATAATGTCGGGGATATACCCCGCGGCGTAACCCGGCCGGAAGTATAACCCGGCCGGACTTGACGATTCACTGGCGACCCGTTTGGACCTGGCGGTTTACGATTCATTGGTAATCCGGCAGGCGGGTCAGAGGAGTGACAAGACCCGGTGGCCCAACAGGCGGTTCATGAAAGGCCGACTCATGTTACGGTGGGCCAATTTAAGAGGAAGACATAAGGAATATTCTCCTACAAAGGAAGCAAGACTAGGACTCCACTTGTAATAGAGTAGTCCTAATCCAACTAGCACTAGTCATGTAAACCACCCCTTCAACATATATAAGGAGGGGCAGGGCTCCCCAAAGAGGGACAGGAAAGAAGCAATAATCTCTAGGGCTAGACACAACTAGATGAGCCGGTTTACGGCGACTCCCTCATGATCATAATGAGGCCTAGCCACAAACAGCATGTAGGGCTATTACCGGATGATGTTTCCCGGGGCCCGAAGCTGTCTAAATGCTTGTCTTGTGTTGCATCTCTCAATTCCGCTCAACCCCTCTCAAGCTACTACAAAGATGCATTGGCCTCACGACTAAGTCCTGACACTAAGGACATCTGTCGTGACAAATCCACGACACTTTCTGATCGATCTATTCAAGAGTCTGTAGTAAAATAACATGCAACTATTCTTTCCGTTTGATCTATCATAGAGTTCGTACTAGAATAACACCTTAAGACACAAATCAACCAAAACCCTAATGTCACCTAGATACTCTAATGTCACCTCAAGTATTCGTGGGTATGATTATACGGTATGCATCACACAATCTCAGATTCATCTATTCAACCAACACATAGAACCTCAAAGAGTGCCCCAAAGTTTCTACCAGAGAGTCAAGACGAAAACGTGTGCCAACCCCTATGCATAGATTCCCAAGGTCACGGAACCCGCAAGTTGATCACCAAAACATACATCAAGTGGATCAATAGTATACCCCATTGTCACCACGGGTATCCCACGCAAGACATACATCAAGTGTTCTCAAATCCTTAAAGACTCAATCGATAAGATAACTTCGAAGGGAAAACTCAATCCATTACAAGAGAGTAGAGGGAGAGAAACATCATAAGATTCAACTAAACTAGCAAAGCTCGTGATGCATCAAGATCGTGCTGAATCAAGAACACAAGAGAGAGAGAGAGAGAGAGAGAGAGAGAGAGAGATCAAACACATAGCTACTAGTACATACCCTCAGCCCCGAGGGTGAACTACTCCCTCCTCGTCATGGAGAGCGTCGGGATGATGAAGATGGCCACCGGTGAGGGTTTGCCCCTCCGCAGGTGCCGGAGCAGGTCTAGACGGGTTTTCGGTGGCTCTGAGAGGCTTGCGGCAGCGGAACTCCTGATCTAGGTTATGTTAAGGGGTTTCGTATGTATAAGAGGTTTTGGCGCGGGAACAAGTCAGGGGGTCTCGAGGCGGCCACGAGGTAGGGGCGCGCCCAGGGGGTAGGGCGCGCCCCCACCCTCGTGGGTTCCTCGGGACTCCTCTGGCCCATCTCCGGTGCTCCGTGGGCTTCTTCTGGTCCAAAAATAATCTCCGTCAATTTTCAGGTCAATTGGACTCCGTTTGGTTTTCCTTTTCTGCGATACTTAAAAACAAGGAAAAAACAAAAACTGGCACTGGGCTCTAGGTTAATAGGTTAGTCCCAAAAATCATATAGAATAGCATATAAATGCATATAAAACATCCTAGATGGATAATACAATAGCATGGAACAATCAAAAATTATAGATACGTTGGAGACGTATCACCCGTACTTCTCTGCTTTGGTATCGTCGAGACTGTTGTTGATAGAATGCGGAATGGGCCTTCGCGACATCGCGGTCCTCCTCGAGGCCGTTCAGGTCGTCCTGCCGATCGATCTCGGCTTCTCTCTCTTCATACATGCGCACTCAAGGTGAGTCATGAAGAATGTCGCAAGGCAAGACTGCCTCCGCACTGTACACCATGAAAAAGTGGGTATATCCGGTCGTGCGATTGGGCGTGGTCTGGAGCCCCCAGAGTACGAAATTGAGTTCCTCGACCCAGTGTTTGTCTGATTCTTGCAAAGATCGCACTAGCTGGGTTTGATGCCGCTCATTATCATGTCGTTAGCCCGTTCGACCTGACCGTTTGTCTGAGGGTGGTATAAGGAGGCGTAATCAAGCTTGATGCCCAAGTTGGCGCACCAAGTTCTCACCTCGTCGGCTGTAAAGTTAGAGCCGTTATCAGTAATAATACTGTGCAGGACACTGTAATGGTGTACGATCGGATATGAAGTCTATCACCTGTCTGGCTTCAGCCGTTTTAACTGGTTTGGCTTCTATCCACTTAATGAACTTGTCGACCATTACCAACAAGTATTTCTTCTTATGGCTTCCCCCTTTAAGAGGTCCGACCATATCGAGCCCCCAGACCACAAAGGGCCAAGTAATGGGGATTGTTCGGAGGGCAATAGGCGGCATATGGCTTTGGTTAGCGAAAAGCTGGCATCCCATGCAGCGCTGCACGAGGTCTTGTGCATCTGCCCGGGCTGTGGGCCAAAAGATACCCGTGCGGAAGGCTTTACTTACAAGGGCCCAGGCTGCGGCATGATGGCCGCCAAGACCAGCGTGTATTTCAGCCAAGAGCTGACGTCCCTCGTCTTCAGAGATACATCGTTGAAGGACCCCGGTAGTACTTTTCTTGTATAGTTCTCCTTCATGAACTTTGTAGGCTTTTGAACGTCGAACGTTGCGACGGGCCTCAGTCTGATCCTTAGGGAGCTCATTCCTAGTGAGGTAGGCAAGGA
This sequence comes from Aegilops longissima, assembly GCA_021605205.1. Classification (NCBI taxonomy): domain Eukaryota; kingdom Viridiplantae; phylum Streptophyta; class Magnoliopsida; order Poales; family Poaceae; genus Aegilops; species Aegilops longissima. The sequence goes on from CM038680.1 coordinate 651,126,954, forward strand.
AAGGCTCGGTCCATGGGGCAACTACAGCCATAATTTCGTGGGCCAATGGTGTTATTTCGGTGTGTGAGCCCCCGATGATATCAGGACTGTGTTTGGAATCGGGGGGTATGATCGGCTCCGGGTCGGTGCTCCCATTTTTGTCCTGCCACACCACGGATGGCTTGAAGAGCCTTTCCACAACGGTGTTAGGTGGGACAGGGTCGCGTTTAGCGCCCATGCGAGCAAGAATGTCCGCGGCTTGATTACTCTCTCGAGCTACGTGATGAAACTCGAGACCCTTGAACCGAGCTGATATTTGGAGTACGGGGTTGCGGTAAGCCGCCATCTTCAGATCTTTTGCATCGAAGTCTCCATTTATTTGGGATATTGCGAGGTTGGAATCCCCGCGCACCTCAACGCATTGTATGCCCATGGAGACAGCCATCCGGAGACCATGCAATAGGGCCTCGTATTCGGCTGCATTGTTAGAGTCTGTATACAGTATTTGGAGCATGTAACGAACTGTGTCTCCTGTGGGGGATGTCAAGATGACACCAGCCCCCAGTCCGGCTAACATTTTAGAGCCGTCAAAGTGCATCACCCAGTTGGAATACGTGCCATACTCTTTCGGGAGCTTGGCCTCTGTCCATTCGGCGACAAAGTCAGCCAACACCTGAGATTTAATGGCTCGGCGTGGTTTGTACGTTATTTCAAATAGTAGGAGCTCAATGGCCCATTTGGCAATCCTGTCGGTGGCATCCCAGTTGTTTATAATATCATTGGGTGGTACTTCGGAAGCCACCGTGATTGAGCACTCTTGGAAGTAGTGTCGTAGCTTGCGGGATGCCATAAAGACCGCATATGGTATCTTCTAATAATGCGGGTATCGGGATTTGCATGGTGTAAGGACCGTCGATACGTAATATACTGGTTTTTCGAGTGGGAATTTATGTCCCTCCTCTTCTCATTCGACGACAAGCACCGCACTCACCACCTGGTGAGTTGCCGATATGTAAAGCAGCATTGGTTCGCCAACATTTGGCGCGGCCAGGATGGGGTTGCTTGCTAACAAAGTTTTTATTTCCTCCAGTCCGGCTGTTGCCGCATCTGTCCACGCAAAGTGGTCGGTGCGTCGAAGCAGGCGATACAGTGGTAGTGCCTTTTCTCCTAGTCTGGAGATAAAACGGCTCAAGGCTGCCACGCACCCGGCTAATTTTTGGACCTGTTTGAGGTAAGTTGGTGTTGCCAATTGTGACAGGGCTCGGATTTTGGCTAGGTTTGCTTCGATTCCTCTATTAGAGACAATAAACCCGAGAAATTTGCCGGCAGGAATGCCGAAAACACACTGTTCCGGATTGAACCTTATGTCATATGTTCGGAGGCTGTCGAATGTGAGGCGTAAGTCGTCCACCAATGATTCAACGTGCTTGGTTTTGATGACTACGTCATCTACATATGCCTCCACAGTCTTGCCGATTTGCTTTTCCACGCACGTTTGAATCATGCGCTGGTAAGTGGCGCCGGTGTTCTTGAGCCCGAAAGGCACAGTGTTGAAGCAGAAAGGCCCATACGGGGTGATGAATGCCGTTGCAGCTTGGTCGGATTCCTTCATCTTGATTTGATGGTATCCGGAGTATGCGTCGAGGAAACACAGCGAATCGTGTCCCATGGTCGCGTCGATAATCTGGTCGATGCAAGGTAGTGGGAAGGGGTCTTTAGGGCAGGCCTTGTTAAGGTCTTTGAAATCGACACACAGGCGCTAGGATTTATCCTTCTTTGGTACCATGACCAGGTTCGCTAGCTAGTCCGGATGTTTGATCTCTCTGATAAACCCGGCTTTGAGTAGCTTGGCTAGCTCCTCCCCCATAGCCTGTCGTTTGGGTTCGGAAAATCGCCGGAGCGTTTGCTTGAACGGCTTGTATCCCTTTAGTATGTTGAGACTATGTTCGGCCAGTGCGCGTGGGATTCCTGGCATATCCGAGGGGTGCCAGGCGAAGATGCCCCAGTTTTCACGCAAGAACACGCGTAATGCGGCATCGGTCGTCGGGTCCAGCTGTGCCCCAATGGATGTTTTTTCTTGGGGTCTGTCGGGTGGACTTGGAATTTGACTATTTCGTCCGCTGGCTTGAAAGAGGTGGATTTGGACCTTTTATCAAGGATTACGTCGTCCCTATCCACTATGGAACGCAGTGCGGTGAGTTCCTCGGCCGCTAGGGCTTCGGATAGTGCCTCAAGGGCCAGGGATACGGTTTTATTTTCAGCACGGAGTGCTATGTCTAGATCACTGGAAATAGTGATAACACCATTAGGCCCGGGTATTTTGAGCTTTATATACCCGTAATGAGGTATAGCTTGAAAGCATGTGAATGCATCTCGCCCTAATAGGGCATGATATCCGCTGTTGAAAGGAGACACCTGGAAGATTATCTCTTCGGACCTATAGTTTTCTGGTGTGCCGAATACCACATCCAGCTTAATTTTCCCCGAGCTTCTTGCTTCCCTGTTGGGAATGATTCCCCTAAAGGATGTGTTGCTCTGCTAAATGCGACTCCTATCCATTTGCATTTTATTGAGCGTGTCCTTGTAGATGAGGTTCAGTCCGCTGTCGCCGTCCATTAGCACTTTAGTAAGCCGAAAACCATCCACAGTTGGGTTGAGGACCAGAGCGGCTGGTTCTCGGACTGAGCGGGATCTTGGTTTGTTATCGGCACTGAAAGTAATTGCCGTATAGTTCCAAGGGTTTATTACTGCTACATGGAAGACCTCGGCAAGGTCGTGAAGCGCCCGTTTGCGCCGATTATTTGATGAGAAGGTCTCGAAGACTGTGAGTACTTCGGGATCGTGTTCCGAAAAGTACTTTTCTAGTGTAGTGTTGGTGAGGATACCCTCGCCGCTCTTGGCCACCTGCCGGAGTATCCAACATGCCCGTAGGGCGTGCGTTGGTTTGGTATTCGGCGCCATGTATATTTGACAGGGCGTGTCGAGCCATTCTTCGAAGACAATTTTGTGTCCCGTAAAGGGCATGAATTTCTTGTCCACGGGATGATGATTAGGTGCCCTACGAGGGTGCACTCTTTTTGCCCGTCCGGGAGATGGCTTAAAGGCCTGTAGTTCCCAGCGGGCTGTCTGAGTTTTCCAGGCGCTTTCCATTGCGCAATACTTCTGTACTATGTGTGCCAAATCTGCTAAATGCAAGACATGACGGCGATCGAGGGCGTTAAGGATTCCCTCGTCCGTACAGTTGTTGCCAAATACTGAAATTGCGTCATCGTCGTAGCAATCTTTTATCTTGTTTTTAACATGGAGGGATCTAGCCCAAAAGTGATGGATTGTCTCCCAAGGCTGCTGCCGCACATACATTAGGTCGCATATGTCCGGAGGGCCGGAGTTGCTTGGAGAATATTGCTTGTGGTGGGTGGGCGGGCTCGAATTCGCACCCTGACCCGCCGTGGAATCCGGAGTTTGAAAAATTTCCGAGGTTACTGGCCCAGGCTCCGGAGTGTCCAGGGATCTCTCAGACTTAACGTCCGATCTTGTGTTCGGAGGACAGGGAGTGTCCTCTCGAGGGCAGGTATCCGGTTCTCCGGGTTCGGAAATCCAAACATAGTTGGTTCTCAACGTAGGAGAGGAGTTATTGTCAGCCTGTTCTTCCACAACCGCTACCTGATGGGTGATCGGCGGAGATCTAATTTCTCTCTGATCGGGTTTAAGCCCGATCCGACCATAGTCAGTTGAGACTCCTAGGGCGCCGATGCGATCTAGCAGCTCGTTCAAAGATGATAGATCTACCAGATCCATCTTCTCGGAATATTCGGGGCTGATACGAAGGGGATTTTCGGTGACTTGGGGGGTTGCCTTTGGCTTAATGGCCGGACGGGCACCCACAGTGAAGTCGCCGAGCCGGAGGGTTTTCCCTGGAACTAGGGCTCCTTCGGAAGTGATAATGTCATTGATGACAAGGCGAGCCATCGGTCCTTCAGTTGACGCCATAGAGGAACTCTTAATGAAAGCACCAATGTCGGTGTCAAAACCGGCAGATCTTGGGTAGGGGGTCCCGAACTGTGCGTCTAAGGATCGAAGGTAACAGGAGACAGGGGACATGGTGCTTTCCCAGGTTCGAGCCCTCTTAACGGAGGTAATACCCTACGTCCTGCTTGATTGACTTTGATGAGTATAGGGGTTACAAGAGTTGATCTACCACGAGAACGTAATGGCTAAACCCTAATTGTCTAGCATGTATGATTATGATCGCCTCTACGTACTAAACCCTCCGGTTTATATAGGTGATACGTCTCCAACGTATCTATAATTTTTTATTGTTCCATGCTATATTATATCTGTTTTGGATGTTTAATGGGCTTTATTATACACTTTTATATTATTTTTGGGACAAACCTATTAACCGGAGGCCCAGCCCAGAATTGATGTTTTTTGCCTATTTCAGAGTTTCGCAGAAAAAGAATATCAAACGGAGTCCAAAAGGAATGAAACCTTTGGGAACGTGATTTTCGAAACGAACGTGATCCAGAGGACTTGGACCCTACATCAAGACATCAACCAGGAAGGCACGAGATAGGGGCGCGCCTACCCCCCCCCCCCTAGGCGCGCCCTCCACCCTCGTGGGCCCCATGTTGCTCCACCGATGTACTTCTTCCTCCTATATATACCTACGTACCCCCAAACTACCAGATACGGAGCCAAAAACCTAATTCCACCGCCGCAACCTTCTGTACCCGTGAGATCCCATCTTTGGGCCTTTTAGGAGCTCACGGGGGGGCATCAATCACGGAGGGCTTCTACATCAACACCATAGCCTCTCCGATGATGTGTGAGTAGTTTACCTCAGACCTTCGGGTCCATAGTTATTAGCTAGATGGCTTCTTCTCTCTTTTTGGATCTCAATACAATGTTCTCCCCCTCTCTTGTGGAGATCTATTCGATGTAATCTTCTTTTGCGGTGTGTTTGTTGAGACCGATGAATTGTAGGTTTATGATCAAGTTTATCTATGAACAATATTTGAATCTTCTCTGAATTCTTTTATGTATGATTGGTTATCTTTGCAAGTCTCTTCGAATTGTCAGTTTGGTTTGGCCTACTAGATTGATCTTTCTTGCAATGGGAGAAGTGCTTAGCTTTGGTTCAATCTTGCGGTGTCCTTTCCCAGTGACAGTAGGGGCAGCAAGTCACGTATTGTATTGTTGCCATCGAGGATAACAAGATGGGGTTTATATCATATTGCATGAGTTTATCCCTCTACATCATGTCATCTTACTTAAAGCATTACTCTGTTCTTATGAACTTAATACTCTAGATGCATGCTGGATAGCGGTCGATGTGTGGAGTAATATTAGTAGATGCAGTCAGGAGTCGGTCTACTTGTCTCGGACATAATGCCTATATACATGATCATACCTCGATATTCTCATAACTATGCTCAATTCTATCAATTGCTCAACAGTAATTTGTTCACCCACCGTAATACTTTTGCTCTCGAGAGAAGCCACTAGTGAAACCTATGGCCCTGGGTCTATTTTCCATCATATTAATCTTCCAACACTTAGCTATTTTTATTGCCTTTTATTTTACTTTCCATCTTTATCATAAAAATACCAAAAATATTATCTTATCATATCTATCAGATCTCACTTTCATAAGTGACCGTGAAGGGTTTGACAACCCCTTTATCGCGTTGGTTGCGAGGATTTTATTTTTTTGTGTAGGTGCAAGGGACTCGTGCGTCGCCTCCTACTGGATTGATACATTGGTTCTCAAAAACTAAGTGAAATACTTACGCTGCTTTACTGCATCACCCTTTCCTCTTCAAGGGAAAACCAACGCAGTGCTCAAGAGAGGTAGCAACAGGCACCGGAGGGGGTTAGGGTTGTACAGAGTTGGTTTACAGAGAAAGGAATATTCATATCTGCATGCCAAGCTTGCCTTCCATGCAAAGGAGAGTCTCATCCGGACACGGGGGGAGTCTTCTATCTTGTATCTTCGCGGCCCATTAGTCCGGCCTATATTGCATAGCCCGGACGCACAAGGACCCTGTAATCCAGGACTCCCTCAGTTACAACAAATGATGACCTTCCTAATTCAAACCTTGGCATAGTCGTGCACCACCGCGCCGGTTTAACCATTTTGCACAACCAGGAGAGCACACAATCCAGCGATGCATTCGCACCCAAGGAAACCCGCCACCACGCCCAACTTCGACGAGCCCCAGCCATCAACTGCATCGTCCCCAAGGGTAACCGCTGCCACTAGGAGCTCCACCGCGTCGAGCTGGTCACCGCCATCTACTCAATTATCTTCGGAGACCACTATAGCATAGGGTTCGTCTATTCCCGAGCCACACTTCTACGGGAATGGCTACTAGTGGCGTGCACCAAAAGCCCAGCAGTGCCGGGCAAGGCTCTCAGGGCCACCCCCACCACTAACATGGCATTCCAGTGGTAAAGACCTAGCAGTGGCGGATATTACCTAGCACCCGCCACTAGTAATGACCACTAATGGCACACACTACCAATGGCGAGCGTCAATATTTACCCTTCACTGGCATAATTCTATAAAATAAAAAACAAATGTGCCAGCCGGCGGCGCAGTAGCGGTGGTCCACCCCACGCACGCTGGATCCACTGCCGCACACACGTCTGTGTTGGTTTCGCCGCCACGAGCCGACTAGATCCGTCATTGCGAGCGTTGCGCCCGCTAGATCCACCACCCCGCCGGACCCCCCACCGTGCCCACTGGATCCACCATGCTTGTTCAACGACGAGAGAGAGAGAGAGAGAGAGAGAGAGAGAGAGAGAGAGAGAGAGAAGGGAAAGGATAACGCGGAGATAGGAGAAGGGATTGACGGTGACGATCTGTGCGTGCATGTTGGGTGTGGATGGTTGGATGATAGCCACCTCATCAATCTGTGGGATATTGGATTGGCCAATTAGAACGCAAGCGGTACCAGTGGTGGGCCCTAGATTATGCCCGCCACTGCTATGTTTTTTTTCTATTTTTTGCTGTTATTGTGTAACACAATATATTACTTACTCTGAGACTTTTCCACAATTGCCCCATAGTGCATAACAGAATCTAGTCGTTAGTGATCCTTATTGGGTCGTGGCTCCGAGTCCTCGAGGTGGTGTATCTACTCGTCTACTTCGTGAGTTCGCTAGTTGCTTCGTCTTGGCTTTGAGATGTGGTTCAACGACGTTGGCAACATACAGATGTCTGCAATGTGGTCTTGGTTGAGTAGGTCTTTTGACGGCGTTGACTGCTTACCTGTTCAGGCTCTAGGTGTCGTTTTCTTCAGGTTGTTGGTGTCGAGGAGTTCGGGTGGCTTCTGTTGCCAACCTTCCCTCTCATTTTGATCTTCTTTTCTTCTTATGTCATGTGCTCTGGCTCAGCTTGATGCGTGTATGTGAGGGGGTGGGGATGATAATACCGGCCATTGCTCCACCCCTGCATTCTGCAACTTATCTTGCCAAATTACATTTGTTGGTAATAAATATTCAGGTGGGAAGTTTCTCCCCCCCCCCCCCAACCCAAACACACACACACACCTAAGATGTTTAAAAAAGAGTATATATGTGTGATTCTTGCTTATGGTCTGGCGTGTATTCACCATTGGTAACAATGTCATCGCATGGAAAATGTTTCCACCACGTGAAATTGACATTAGGAGCAAAACAATAAGACATGGAAGAGTAAAATGCCATAGAAGTGGCTATGCCACATGTTGTGTGGTTGCCCCTTGTGTATTGATATGTTGCAACGCATTGCGCTGCCAGTGCCATGGTTTTCTTCCAACTAACATCGTCGTCTAGAAACTCTATGGAGTTCCAAATCCAAACCTTAGTTTTCAGTCTACATGACTTGTGAATGATAAACATCTGATCCGCCACAGCGGGGTGTGTTGCCTCGCTCAGCAACGCCGAAGGGCCATTTCATGCAAGGAGGTGGCGGCTCTCAGGTTCGCGGTTGTGGTGGTTGGGGAGCCAGCCGACGCAAGGAAGAAGAGAGGGTCCAGATGTTCACACACGACAGCGCGCAAATGAAAAGCAAAATCGTTTTCATATTGCCATAATCATTTCCCAAATATACCCTATATTTTTTTCCTCATAAATGCGCACCCCTGGCACATTTTTGTATTCGGGGCGACGGGCAGCTGGCACATTTGAACGGAGACGGGGGAGGGGGGTCGCCAACAATAGAAGGAAAGAAACCCGCAGCGTGACAACAAAAAGGGAAAGGAGTTACGTCGATCCCCAGCTAGCGCGAGCCCAAGCCTACCCGGAGGAAATCGCCCTCGCTCCCGCCCAGCGGCCTCGCCCCGGAAAATCCAAGTGCAAACCCGCGCCCTCTCTCTCTCGCCAGACCGCGGCCGCCTGTATTTATACCCCCGCCCCGCCTCCATTCAAATCCTCACTTCTCTCTCTCTCTCTCGCTCTCGCTCGTCGCTCCCTTCCGAACCTGCGAGGCTAGCTAGCTGACGAGACGAGACGCCTCCTCCCTCCTCCCCCGCTCACGCTTTCTTCTCTAATCGCCGGTGGCCGGAGGGACTAGCCGGCCGGTGCCTTCCTCGCCTGCCCCGGTAAGACATATCACCGCGTGCGTGCGGCGCGTGCTTTGCTCGCCGTCTTTTGTCTCGGCTTAGCTGCTTCGTCGTGTGGTTTGGTTTTGGTTTTTGCGGGAGGGATTTGGGCATTTCGCTCAGGACTTGGTTTCTGGTTTGCTTTGCTGATCGCGTCGGCGTGTCGCCACGCGATTTCTCCAAATCTTTCCGGGTGGGTTCTCAACTTTTGATCGTGGATCTTGCCTGCCTGGTGTGCGTACGTGTAGCCAGCCGGTCGGTGGATCGTTTTGCCGATGATCTTTGTGAGGCTCGACCAGGGGCTTCGTCCGCGTCCTCTACCGGTTCCTACCGGCCGCCGGTGTTTTCTAGCTTGTTCACGTGCTCCCGACGCCATTCTTCCATCCTGATCTTTTCTTTGGATGAATGATATTGATAGCCGAGACCAGGCAGGGGAGGCTGGAATCACGTCTTGTGTCTGGTTTTCTCCGATCTTTCTTTTCATGAGTTTTGGTCGAGGATCTCGCATATGTTCTCGCCTCCATGGTGGGTGTAGATGGGATTCGTCCGCGTCCTGCTGAGGTTCTTCACACCCCGGTTTTACATGTAGTTCTCTACCTCCTTTAGGTGCATGTGCCATACTTTTGTCCTAGCCTTGGATGGATCATGATCGCCAACCGAACGGCCAGTGCTAGGATCATGTTTATATCGTGTTGTTTTTTTTTTCTTTTGGCTTGATCTTGCTTTGTTCTGTGGAGCCGTGTCACCGGCGCCTATCCCCATTTCCGTCCACCTGCCCTTGCTTGCTTGGCCTACTCATCTCGTTTGGTTTGAATCCGGGTGACGGTGCTTCTATGACTTGATTTATAAATGGTGGCATCGCTGTTTGTATTTGTGTGGTTCGAAACCAAATGAACTTGCTTCTATGTCTAACTCATGCTTACATCTAGTTGTATTTGCATAGATCCATGTTTCCGCATCTAGACGTTTGATTAGGATGCTTCTCTGAAGGTTTATTCCATCGTTTTGTTGTGCAAGAGTTTCGACCTTGGTGGTGGATCTGTGGTATGTCCTTGGTGGAGATGTAGATTGCACTGCCGAGGTAATTAACGCTCTCACTCTGTTGTTGAACTCATAACCAATGGTTGATGGATATTTCTTGCAATTCTCTAGATCTTGATTTCTTATGTGGAGTTGTGTGCCCAATTGCCCATAGGTTGCATCGGTGCGTCTCCCCATTTTTGTCCATCTGCTCTTGGTTGCTTTATTTCTTCTGATCACTTTGTGTACTTGGCATTTCATCACCCCTTTTGGTTTGAATCTGGCTTACTGTGATTCTATTTTCGATTTATAAATGGTGACGTCTCGTCACCTATTTGGTTTCAATCTGGGTGAAGCTTCTACACTCGATCTATGGTGACATCGCTAGTTGTATTTGCGTAGTTTGAATTTGGGTGGATATGCTTCTATTTGATTTATGGTTGAATCTCGCTATGTTTGCCTAGATTTGTGTTTTCGCATCTGAACTTTTAATTAGGATGTTTATCTAATGGTCTAATCTATGATTATGTTACGTAGGAGTCTTGGTTTCTGTGGTGGTGAATCTCCGATCTGCCCTTGGTGGAGATCTGTAGATTGCACCGACGAGGTAAGTTTCTTTCCCTCAACCCCTCCCCATCATTTTTTGTGTTCACCCATCTAATTGCGCCACGTACAGGGGAGCGTATATGTAGAATATATTTTACCTAGTACACAACGGACTCGAACTAGTCTAAAAGTCAGTACCAGACAAGCTAGCCTAATCGTCATTATTTCTAACATTCCCACCCCATCTTTTTTGCGTTCACCCTGTCTAGCTCTATACCACTGGAACTATATATGTCCTCGTTTGAAAATGTGTTAACAAGTTGTTGCTTTGTGGTGTAACCGCTAAACTCTTGATATTGTAGTTTGATTGCTACATTTATCTAAACTTTTAATTAACACATCTACTTGATTCTAAACTTTACAGGGGAATTATGCCGAACTCTCCACATTCTGCTGGTACTGCAGGTATATATGCTTACCTTGCTATTTTTGTTCCTAAATTTTAGATAAACTTATTTCTGGAAATGCTATAGTTTCCGCAACATTGCACTTCTTCATATTATCAAATTACACGGTCATAATATTATTGTTTTTTATAAGTTTGATGTGCGGTGTAGTATATGAGACTATGGATTGGGACACCATTGTTATTTGTTGGTACATTTGCCATCATATGCATTTAACTAATCATTCAACAATATATTTTACAAGGACACTATGTGCAGTAAGCGAGCATAATCATATTTGGTCGATCAAAGAATGAGTAGTTAAACAACCATGTTAATATTTTTTTTTCTATGGGATTCATCTGATGCATACATACTTGCACTGCATTCAGTTCTCTCAGTGTGCCCAACATTTTGTTGAAAAATGTGTCTAACATTTCTATCAAAAATGGTGTCCAACATTTTTGTCGCTTTCAGGAACAAAGAGGCGCCAAGCAAAGCCTAAAAGCAACAATGAGAATATAATTGAGGAGAGCAATGTTACCACCAACATTGGTCGCCACGATGCCATTGTTTGCAAGAGACCAAAGAGAGAAGTTGGCTGTTCCTCACTATTAGACCTTCCTCTCAACTTGCATAAAAATTTAAATTATTCCAGTTACAAGTTACACCAACCAACGAAGCAGCATGCGCCATGGTGTGACACTGTCCTTAAAACAGCAAGACTGGCTGTTAGTGTCATTGCCATTTTAAAAGAACAAACTCGCGCTTCAAAACTTTCTTTCGCTGATGTTACCAAGAGAGTAGCAGAATTTCAGAGAGGGCACCATGCATTCATTTCAAAAGATGTGACACTTGTTGAAAGATATTTTGTGGTGCATGGACAGATAATCCTTCAACAGTTCGCAAATTATCCAGATAAGTACATTCGCCGGTGCGCCTTCGTCACAGGCCTTGTCAAGAAGATGGAAGAAAGAGGTCACACGAAGCTAGCAATGAAGAAGAAATCTCAAGTGGCGAGAGGAGAGAATCTGAACCCAAGTGCAAAAATGGCCCCAATATCAAAACAAAATCTTATGCGTGCGACAACCACAAAGTTGGTCAGCAGGATATGGGATGATTACTATGCAACCCATTTCCCAGAGGATTCAAAGGAGGGGGGTGAGAATGATGAGCAAAAGGTATTTGAGGAGGAACACGAAGAAAAAGATGATGTTGAGGGGGAGGTTGAAGTTGACGAGGAACATGTTTCGAGGACCTCGCCATCAACAAGGTCTAGAAACCCATCATCGGATGCTTGCAAAGAAATCAAATGGGAAGGTCAAACAGTTGGGAAAACACTCTATGGAGAAGCTCTGTACAGAAGTGTTAGAGTTGGAGATTTCAGTATTGCTGTTGGTGGGGCAGTCACATTGGAAGGTGATTCAGGGGAAGCCAGCATGTGCTTTGTTGAGTATATGTATGAGACACATGATGGCACACAAATGATTCATGGAAGAGTTCTGCAAAATGGTTCACACACTGTCCTCGGCAACGCCGCAAACGAAAGAGAGGTGTTCTTTACCAATGATTGTTTACAGTTCAAAGTAGGTGACATGAGAGAATCAGTTACTGTCAACTTCCAGCTGATTCCCTGGGGTCACAAGTGCAGAAAAGAGCAGTTGGAAGCTATTAGGCTGGAGAGGGCCAAGGCAGGGGTTAGGAAGAAGAAAGGTTTGCCGGTGGAGTATATCTGCAAAAGCCTATATTGTCCTGAGAAAGGTGCCTTTTTCTCCCTCCCTTATGAGAAAATGGGCGCCGGGACCGGCGCTTGCAGTTCATGTGAGGAGCGAGAAGCGGTCCGTGATGAGTTCAAAATACTGTCAGAGACCAGCTTTGTCCTCAAGAATGTCACATACAATATTCATGACTTCCTGTATATCAGGCCTGAGTTTTTCTCTTCTGTCGAGGGTCGTGGGACCTACAGGGCTGGAAGAAATATGGTCCTGAAGCCCTATGTGGTATGTCGTTTGCAGAGTGTCAATGCTGCTGCTGGATCTCATAAAGCTAATCTGAAATCAACAAAAGTCAGTGTAAAAAGGCTATACAGGCCCGATGATATTTCATCGGATAAAGCTTACTCTTCAGATATCAGAGAGGTTTGGCACTCTGCCTTATGTTTACCACTTTTTTATGTGCATCATTACCATTATATTGTGCCTGTGATTCCACCTAACTTTATGTTTTTTACACTTGGACTTTAATCTAGTTTTGTTTGTTGTTTGATCCAGGTGTACTACAGTGAAAATATAGTTAGTGTGCCTGTTGCGATGATAGAGGGAAAATGTGAGGTCACAGCAAAGGATGACCTTCCAAATTCAAATCTTCCAGTAGTAGTTGAGCACGCCTTTTACTGTGAACATTTATATGATCCTGGCACTGGAGCTCTCCAGCAGGTCAGAATGATATTGCCGAATTTAATTTTGTGTTCATCTCATCTTGTTGACAAGCTTCTTCATATAGTTGATTGAGTTTGCCTTGTCTATGAACCAGCTACCGACCAATGTTAAGCTCACCCTGGCAAGGAAGGCGCCTGCTTCAAGAAAGAATAAAGGGAAGCAGATTTGTGAAGATGAGCAAGCCGGTTCGGATAAACACAAGGATGAAACACCAGAGAACTGTCTTGCAACCCTTGATATTTTTGCTGGCTGTGGAGGTTTGTCTGAAGGGTTGCAGCTATCTGGTAATGTGTTCCCCATTAGCATATGTTCTTCATAAGATGTGTGTGCATTTTCGTAGACAGGGCACCTTGGCCACCACATACCTTCTGATCATTCAACTGTACAGGCGCTTCACGTACAAAATGGGCGATCGAATATGAAGAACCTGCTGGGCAAGCATTTCTTCAAAATCATCCTGAAGCAGCAGTGTTTGTGGAGAACTGCAATGTGATTCTGAAGTATGCAAAACCCATTTCCCCCTTTGGATGTGCTAAACTCATTACTTATTTCTAACTATTCTCATCTTCAGGGCGATAATGGACAAGTGTGGCGATGTTGATGACTGCGTCTCCACTTCCGAGGCTTGTGCGGGAGCAGCAAAACTTTCAGATGAGAAGGTTAAGAATCTCCCTGTGCCCGGTGAAGTAGAATTCATCAATGGTGGGCCTCCATGCCAGGTCAGATGCCTCACCTATACACCACGAGAATGCTCGACGTTTTGTCAATCCTCTGCGTTGTTGCTTGACACTCTCTGTGCATCTTTTCTCAGGGGTTCTCCTGGATGAACAGATTCAAGCAGAGCCCATGGAGCAAGGTTCAGTGCGAGATGATTCCGGCATTCCTGTCCTTCGCAGAGTATTTCCGGCCTAGGTTCTTCCTTTTGGAAAACGTCAGGAACTTTGTTTCGTTTAACAAGGGCCGGACCTTCAGACTGACACTAGCATCGCTCCTCGAGATGGGGTACCAGGTGCTTGACGCTTGCTCTTCTCTGTTTGTGCTATGCCCTTCCTTGACCTCCATATGTTCTGAACTTGTCTGCATGTTCCTAGGTTCGATTCGGCATTCTAGAGGCAGGTGCTTATGGCGTCGCGCAGTCCAGGAAAAGGGCGTTCATCTGGGCCGCCGCGCCTGGGGAGACTCTTCCTGGCTGGCCTGAACCAATGCATGTCTTCGCTAGCCCTGAGCTGAAAATAAAACAGCCAGGAGGTAAATACTATGCTGCTGCCAGGAGCACAGCTGGAGGAGCTCCTTTCCGCTCTATAACAGTCAGGGATACAATCGGCGATCTACCACCGGTGGAGAATGGCGCCAGCAACCCAACAATAAAGGTGCGTACAATCTGAATTTCTTGTGTCAGTCAACGCTCTAGATCAGTACAAGCTGAATTTTCTTTCTCCCTTGTGTGCTGTAGTACGGAGGCGAGCCCATCTCCTGGTTCCAGAAGAAGATTCGAGGCGATACGCTTTCGCTGAGTGACCACATATCCAAAAAGATGAACGAGCTGAATCTCATAAGGTGCAAGCACATCCCAAAGCGCCCTGGCTGTGACTGGCATGACCTGCCGGATGAGAAGGTAGCATTCAGTTTCAGCCATCTTATTCACATTCTCTGCTGCTCTCTACATTCTTGGTAAGTAACCATGTCATGGACTAGCAGCTAATTTTCATCATGTGGATACTACAGGTGAAGCTATCCAGAGGGAAAACGGTGGATTTGATCCCTAGGGGCTTGCTCAAAACAGCCAAGACGAACAATCAGTGGAAAGGCCTGTGTGGGAGGCTGGACTGGGAGGGCAACTTCCCCACATCAGTGACAGATCCCCAGCCAATGCGCAGGGTCGGCATGTGCTTCCACCCTGATCAGGACAGGATCATCACTGTTCGTGAATGTGCGCGATCCCAGGTAAGCAAGTACTCTTGCAGATATCCCTATCAACACTCTCTCGAAATTGCTACTGCATAGTGGGTAGTATACAGTAATGCATCCACTTGTGCCTCGGCAACTACACTTGGCTAAATTGAAGCATAGTTAACAGTAGATTTTGTTCCCACCAATGCTACTAGAGTAGATTGAGCTATTTTATCAGAGTCAGATCATAGTTCTGTGCACGTGCAAGAGCAATTGCCTCTCTCGTCTGCCGTCTGACTTAACCTCCAGGGCAGGCACAGGCAGATCAGAATCTAATGCACGATGCCATGAATCGGATCTGCTGCTATCTTTCTGAAGATCTCTGATCTGATCCCACAACATGACATGAATGCAGGGCTTCCCTGATGGCTACCATTTCGCTGGCAACATCCAGAGCAAGCACAGGCAGATCGGGAATGCGGTACCGCCTCCCCTTGCATACGCGCTAGGGAGGAAGCTCAAGCAAGCCATCGATGCCAAGCCGCCTAAGTTAACTGAAGACATGGTCCAAGTGGGACTTAATTTATCACTGGGCCCTATATAAATTCTGGGAACAGTTGACTCTGAAGTTATTACAGGCTGGTCACATGAATCATTATGTGCATCTGTTGTAAGGAGGATTAAAAACATCAGGATGTTGGTGGAGGGAACATGCTCTTAGCAGTGGGGGCATAATCTTAGTAAACAGCAACTGTAAAACAATACCAAGAGGGTTATGTGATTGAATAAATGAATGCAGTTTTCTGTTCTTTACAAGTAAGAATTACCACCATCAAAATCTATTGTTGTTTCCCAAAGTTGTGAAGAAAAGAAAATACAGTAGCATTCTACCTTTTTTACTAGTCACATGATACCAACTCTTGAGCTCACTTTGTCACTGGATCTCTTTCATGTATCCACTTCCTTAAGAATCTCCTTTGCTGACCTGTTACTATGTTAGTGTAGTCATACATCAGAATTTGTGAATGAGGATTTAGCATCATCGAAAACAATTGTTGTTCTCCAAAGTTGTGAAGAGAAGAAAACATAGTAGCCATATGAACCCAACTCTGGAGCTTACCTGTCAGCTGATCTCTTTCATGTATCAGCCATTCCAAGAATCAAATCTTCTGCGTTGGCCCTGTTACTCTGTTAGTTAATTCAATCAATGGTACGTAAGAACATAGTAAGATACACTGAATTTCACAAGCTTTATTTCCACAACTAGTCAGTAGGAGGGATGATTTACACCTTGGAGCAACATCTTACAAAATTTCCCTTGAAAACAGCTTTAGATCATCACAATCAGCTTAAGAATTTCACTTGAACACCAAGTGGACTGACTACAAACAAATCAAAACTCCCCACAAAAGGGAAAGCAAACAAGATCCTATACACACTATGAAGATTGCAATCCCAGAGCATTACATCCGCCAAGAACAGAGGATGAGAAGAGGAGCCACACTCAGGAAGAAACGCCTTGGATCGAATCGAATTCCTCATCTCATTTTGGGAGCGTGCTGTAGCCGTAGGTGCTCCCCATGAATGACGAGACAGCGGCGTCCCCGTCGAAGGAGTCCCTCTCGTCGAGGTAGACGTTCATGCGGAAGGCGGCGTGCACGCCGATGAGGGCGGAGGCGAGGACGAGGGAGACGAGCAGGTTGAGGCCGGCGCGGGTGAGCGCGACGGCGAGCACGGTGGCGGCGGAGAGGACGGCGAGCACGACGCGGTCGTCGACGTCGCGGCCGAGGCAGACGAGCGGGCCGGCGTCCCCGCCGCGGCCGAAGTAGAGGGCGAGCCAGGCGACGAAGAGGGCGAGGAAGGCGAGCATGGAGCGCGGGCGGTAGACGAGGCCGAGGAAGACGAGGACGAGCGCCGCGAGCGCGTAGTTGGCGCGGAAGTAGGCGAGGTTGCGGCGCGCCCGGGCGCGCGCCTCGCCGCAGGTCTCCGGGCGGGAGAAGGCCGTGTGGTCCAGCACCTCCCGCCAGGCGCGCGGCCGGCCCACGGCCGCGGCGGCCGCGGCGCTGGCCCCCGCGCGCGAGAAGAAGGCCACCCCCGCCTCCGCCGCGGTGGCCGCCGGCGGGGAGGCGGGGGAGGAGGAGGAGGAGGGCGCCGCCTCGAAGTCGCCGTTGGCGTCGGGCCGCGGCGGCGGGGGCGGGGCCGGGACGGCGCCGTAGCGCGACCAGGAGGCGGTGGAGGAGGACATGGCGGAGAGAGGGAGGAACCCTAGGTGGAGGGGAGGAGGGGATCGGGGGATCGTGCCGTGATTGATTGCTGTTGCTGGGCGTGGGCTGGCTTTGATCGGTCGACGGGTCGAGCGATCGGGTTTTGTCGAGTGGATCTGGCTGGCTGGCTGGCTTGGACGGAGGAGCAGGGGGAGGAGGAAGGGGGCAAAGGGAAAAGTTTGCTTTTGGGGATTTTTATGATCCCAATTGGCTAATTCGCGGGCTAATTTAATGGTGTATCGGAGCGACTAGTTGGGACGTCGGCAGGTCCGATCGAGCGGCTGAGAACGGCTCCTTCGACGAACAAACACACGTCCATGTCACGGTTCATATGCAGCAAACCAGGATGTCCAAATCGCATTTAAGTGTGTGTTAATTTGCGGCGTATTAGCGTGGAACGTGTACAGTGTGCTCACAACGTCCGGGCCGAGCATTCATGTCTTAGATTTAGTAATACAAAACTCCTATTCATAGCTAATTGTTTAGGGCAGCGCTACGCATCGGTCGGGTGATAACAAAAAAACGAACGCCTCCGCTTGTATGGAGCCGCAAATAGCCGTCCATTCTCTCATGTGAGGCATCTCGCCGCTTCGGGAAGGCCTCCCAAGCGATTTTTCCACGGCTACAAAAAAACGCCGTCGTCTTCTCAGAGCCCAATTTTCGCGGCTTGGGCAGCAGCGCCGCGGACCAGCCCGAACCCGGCTATTGGGGCGCCGGGAGCCGGGCGAAGCTGTTTTAGCGAAAAAAGACGCTGGCCACCAGCGTCGGCGACTTCGGCGCCTCGTCTTCCCCTAACGGCCTCGGTTCCATGGGAATCAATAGCAAGGCTGCCGCCGGTCACCTTGCCATTGATTCTCACGGCGGCGCTTCATGGGACGGCGTGCCGACGCCTCTCCTCGCGACGCAGCATACACAAGCGCGGCCCGGCTATAAAGCCGGCGGCCTCCACTCGCTTGTGCCCACACCGCCCGCCGCCGCCGTCCGGCCCTCCCTCTCCTCGCCTCTCCGGCGCGCCGCCACCCTCCTCTACCTCTCCCGAGCCGCCTTGCCCGCCGTCGCCATGGCGTAACGCTTCCCGAGGCGGCGGCGGCAGCAACGGATGCGCCGTTCGCTCGCGAGCAGAGTCCGGCTCTGTTCAGCGAACATCCGCTTCCGGTCGTCGTCTTATGCGGCAGCGACGACGACGACGACGCCGCCGCTTTGTTCGCCAAGGCGACGCCGGCGAGGGTCAGCGAGGGCACCAGCGTCAAGGAGGAGAAGGCCGGCGACGACGATGGCGGCGGCGGCGGCGGCGACTTCAGCCCCTTTCTTTTTTAGATTAGGTTAATGTAATGTTTGGGCGAATTTCACGAAACTTGCCATGGTTGGCGAAATTTAACTAGTTTTTATCATAACTTCGTCGAACGGTTTTTTTTTTAAATACGCGCCTGGGGGCCGACGGCGGGGGACCAACTCGCCCCCAGGGCCATTTTTTGCGCCGGCTCACCCCCAGGCGGCGCTTTTAGACGCCCCCTGGGGGGCCAACGGCTGGAGATGCCCTGAGTATCAATCTTTGAAACAAGCTAGTGTTGCGCTTCGTCTTCTACAACAACAGGAGGCTTGTTACGATATCCCCATGAACCGTTTTTTTTTCTTTTAAAACAAGATTTACGCTGAGCTCGGCCCTTTGCAATAAGAGCCTTGTTGCAATCTCATTCATAGCAGTTTTTTTAAACAATACCCATGTTGCAGAAGCGTGTTGCATCCACCATTACAATATCACATGGGTTTTAAACACATGGCCCTGTTGCATACCATTGTAACAACACAAATGTTTAAAAAACATATCCTAGTTGCAAACCAGTGCAATGACATGCATGTTTCGTAAACATAAACCTTGCTACAGAAGCGCGTCAGAGGAGCACCGTCGATGTTACCGAAGCACGGTTGTCGCTTTGCGGCATCGATGGACGCTTGCAACAATTGTACCTTCTCGCAGCAACGTGTCTCATGCGGAAGCTGTGGCTGGGGATGGGAACGAAAGTAGAGAAGAAGGAAATGCTTTGACTTTGCAACGGAGGGGAACTGAGAGAGGACATGAGGAAGAATTGAGAGATGAATAAGAAGAAGAGAGGATAAGATGGGCTAGGGAAGAGAGGGGATAAGGTTGGATGAGTCATGAGAGAGAGAGAGAGGGGCGTCCGCACGGGCCCATGAGGAGACACTGGCCGAAGTGCCCTAGCAACCACCGGATGATTGCTAGTGTTTCTGTTTCTTCATTGTGGAAATCTTCATCAAGCGCCAGTGGTGATGCAATGAAGAGTTGGTGCTTCTACAAATTTTGGTGTAGTGATGTCACGAAAGCATCGGCGGCAACCTACACGACACCTACCCCATATGGTCTTGCACCACCACGGCAGCTACCAAGCTAGATGAAGATGTGAAAATTTATGCATCCACATTCAAACAAAACCAAAACAATCAGTCTGGAATCCATTTCTCAATCTGCATTGTAGCTGCATGTATTGGTGAATGATTCACCTTCAAACAATGCAAATCAATAATATTCATATTCATATCCACATAGGCTACAATCCTCTGGGTTGTCACAACAGAGTTCATCGTAGGTTTTGAATTTCTAGTCTCACTCCGGCAATCTCAAATATGCCAACACATCACTCCTACAACCACACTTTGTACCACATTGTTGCGATTGAGAAGGTCAAACAACCGTTGTTTAGCATTATGAAAGAAAAAAATGTTTTGACCGAATACCAAACTTCTCCTCAATCCCATTCCAGATAGTCGCAGCAAAGGGGCACGTAAAAAAGAATGCTCAACATACTCCTCCTGACTATACAAACAACACAAAAGAATTAGCAGAATATATAAAAAGAGTCGAAGTACTATTTTCCGCGACTGTGTAAGTCGAAAGAGTATTGTGTACCCCGCAAAAAGAGAGAGTATCATGTGACTTGTATAAGATCCAAACCAAAATTCTGAAAAATAGTTTAAGGCCTATAATGAACTTTACTTGAAAAATAAAAAATTCAAAAGAAAAACTATAGGATCGAATATCGTAAAGGTTTTGCGCCAAGGGGATATCTACTGGGTATATAATCAATACAAATTTTAAAAAATGCTATAGAAATTCCAATCTGTAAATAAAAGGTAGGAGTATATATGCATAAAAATGAGGAAAACCTATAGATTAAACTAGAGGGTGTGCTACACGTCGGCCGGCTGATCATTTGAAAAAATTCGCCGCCTCGCGTGCCGTCATATCTGACTCTATCTAGTGGCCGACGCCCGAGCGTCGTCCTCTACTTCTGCAACATAAGTCGTTATGTTGCCAAAAAAATTGCAGCAGTGAAAATATTGCAGAAACATTTGCAAATTTTATTTTTGCAACAAAGGTTAAGTTGCAGAAAATTTATGCAACAGAGATAATGTTGCAGGAACAGCTGTTGCTTCGATGATGTGGTGGGGGATTGTAGGAACTACCAGTTGTAAAACTTAGGCTGCATAATACGTTGCTTCTGGGCCATCTGATTAAAATCAGATCCGACGGCTATGCAGGCGTTAGGCACACGCGTGGTTATCAGTAAGATGATTTGAATCATTTCCTTATACTAGATATTTGACAATTAGACACCGTCAAAGCATGGCGCTCTCGTCGCTCGAAGCTCAGCCTTGACCACCGCGTCTCACCTCAGTGACCGTGTCCTGGTGTCCACCCTGTGTTTTGAAGTCGCCGGAACCTCGAACAACGGAACAAGCACGAACTTATAAAAATTTACCGGTATCCCTTCCACAGTTCCACGGGTACTTAACGAAGGTGGGCGCGACCCAGACCCGCCATTTTCACGAGCCCCCTGCATGTCGACGAGATCCCGTCGCGAACTGTTCCGAAGAGCGGCGATCAAATCGCACACGTCGACGCGACGTGGTGTCGGGTGCTCCCGGACACGGAGAAGCCGCCATCGATCGGGATGGGCCGACGCCCAACAGGCAACTGGTCTTCTCTCCTCTCTGACAGCGCAACAAACAACGAACATCCGTGGCCCGCGGCCGAACTGTCCTCGTCCTCGAGCTCCTCGTCCGCGCCCGCCTCGGCAGATCGGACTTGACAGCGAGTGGCGAACCCACGGCTGCAGAGGGAAGACATGCCACGTGCCGGCCCGGATCCACAGCGTGGAATGGGGAGGAAGCACGAGAGGGCCGATGAGAAGGCTGAGTGCCTGCCTTCTGTGAAAATCATTACCAGCGTGACAGCCATTACAGACCGGGTGATCCATTCATGTGGATATAATGGTTTATCCCGAAAGCTGTCGGGTGTTTTGCCTTATGGGTCCATTTATTGGGTGGTTATACCGTGGTTGGTCCTTGGATCACGTACTTTAGTCATGTTATTATATGATCGGTGTCTTTTTTTTCCAGAATTGATTAATGTCAATTATAAAGCCTGCGTCAATTAATTCGAAGAAGAGAGAGTAACAAAGTTATATTTGGTTATATCTGGTGAAGGAGATAAAACATTTGATGAGTCTTTGTGAGACTAGTTTTACTCTTGTTCGTAGATCCTAGAATAAAGTTAGTACTTCCTCCGTAAACTAATATAAAAGTGTTTAGATCACTGCTTTAGTGATCTAAACATTTTTATATTAGTTTACAGAGGGAGTAAATGTTTAACTATTTTTGCTCGGTGTAGAAGGTAGAATTATGACTTCGATAGGTCATGGTCCGTCTAGTGCTATTGAGCATACTACCTCTGATTGTAATCCTGCTTGGGTTTGGGTAATACAAGTTTTAATTCGCAAAATAAATAATGATGATGATGAAGATAATAATAATAATAATAATAATAATAATAATAATAATAATAATAATAATAATAATAATAATAATAATAATAATAATAATAATAATAATAATAATAATAATAATAATAATAGTGTTACAAGCTGCTAATACAAACTCAGAGACACTCTCTGAAACACGGCGCAACCAACAAGCGGTGCTACCTTCAGAGCGACCAATGTTAGCTAGACTATGAGCAACTCTATTTTAATAATGTCATGTTCGGTCTTTTTCATTGTGATGGTATCGTGCTTAGTTTTATTGAAGGAAGGGTTTAGACGTGAGGAGAAGACATCGTTAACTACATACGACACATGTTTTAGGGGGGAATTCATAGACGCGCCAACCACAGAGCAACTAACCATGCCTACATCAGGGCAAGGTTGCTATAGGGCGTTTAGAGCATCCAATAGCACAAGCTGGCCAATATTTTGTTTCTTTTTTTCCTTTTTATTGTGTTTAGTATTTTTCGCTTTTATTTATAAAATAACTAAATGTTAGGTTATTTTAGAAAGTATTTTAGGTAATGTCCATGATATTTTTAAAACTATTCACATATATTTCAAATATATGTTCGTGAACTTTACTTATGTTCAGATATTTTAAAATGCATCCACGCATTAAAAGTGGCACATTTTGGGAAATGTCCATAAAAATTAAAAGAATAGTTCATGAATTTCTTTAAATGTTCATTTTTAAAAATTGTTCATTTAGTTAAAACAATCTTCATGAGTTTTCAGAAAAGTGTTCACCCATCTTAAAAATATTCATAGATTTGAAAAAAGTTCATGCAATCTACAAATTTTTCATGAGATTTTAGAAAGTGCATGCATTTTGTGTAAATATTGGAAAAATGTTTGTATAAATATACGTATATGTTGGAATGCCCAAAAAACATAAGAAAAATAAAAATAGCAGAAAATAATAAAGTAAAAAGGGAAATATATGAAGAATGAAGTAAACGAGAGAGAGAGAGAGAGAGAGAGAGAGAGAGAGAGAGAGAGAGAGAGAGAGAGAGAGAGAGAGAGAGAGAGAGAGAGAGAGAGAGATGAAACTTGTTGTTTCTCGTCTAGACATTTTTTCCCCCTCTTGTTTGGTTTGTTTCATGCTGGGATGGGTAATCGTTCTTTGATTTTGGTGGTGAAATTTAGCATCTTCTTTGTTACATCTATCAAGCGGTAGATAAAGTGCTATACATAGCTGGACTATTGTTTCAGTGAAGACACATACGCAAGCCACGCATCAATGATGACTGCCCAACCCGTCTAGCCCACACGCACCAGGATGGGCCTATCCGCCTCTAAATTCACGAGGTCACTGGGAAACTTCCTGTAGAGTGAGCTTATTGTTTTAACTAGAGGCTAATGTGCGCTTCGCCGCACTGTCCTTCACTTGTGAGATTAACTAACTTTTTTCCTATAGCAGGTTATTGTGTTCGGTTTATTTTGGTTTTATCAACGTTGGCTTGGGTTTTTAATTATGTTATGGCGGTGTTTTTTTTTTCATTAATTTGTATATTGTATTCGCTGTTGTTGAAAATGGTATTTATTCTGAGAAGAGAATGGATTTTTTGGTGTGTGGTTGTAGTGTCCTTCCACATTTCAGCTTAGGTGTTACCTGGGGGTGGTTGTATGAGCCTCTTGTAAGCACTTATTCCATGTTTAAACTGGAAATTGCTACTGTAACACGCGCATGAGCCGGCCAATGAAGCTCTTGCTCGCTTAGTTCGGCTCCTTGCTCCACTGGCTCAGTTGAGCTTTTTTACACTCGCTCCATTGCTAGCTCAGAAAAGAAAATCGGCTATCGTGTTTATTATAAGTTTATTGATAAAATTTTAAAAAGTCTTGGATTTAAGAAAATTGTGAATAAATAAGCATAAATTTAACAAAAAAAATCCTGAATTTACAAAATATTTGTGGATTACGAATTTGAAAAATAAGGTTCAAAAATTAAATATTCTCACACTTTTAAATGCTCATAAACTTTAAAATATTCACCAATTTTGAAAATATTCATAAATTTGAAAAAATGTTGATGGTTTCTAGAAAATGACTACGGCTTTTCTAATAGGGTCAACTATTTTAATAGATATTCATGAATGAAAGGAAAAAGAGAAGAATAAACAAACATGAAAAGGAAAAAAAATGAAAGCATAAAAACAAAAAATTTAGTAGGAAAACACGAAAAAGAAAGAAAAACACAAAATCAGGCAATACATTTTCAAAATCGGGGGAACCAGCCGACCCATTACGGCTAGATATGTGTTACTCTCTATCAGCAGCGCACATCCTTACTGCTGGGCTCATAGAAACCCCGTAGCTCGCACCAGGAGGCTCCAAATCTAGTACGGTTAGTATCTCAGAAGATTAGGAGATTTATACACTGGTAGGGCTAAGCTGGATCTCCTATATGGCGACCTACGCACCATATACTAGTGGGAAGGCCTTTTTTTTGCTTATTTCTGTTTTATTTTTAAAAAATATTCAGCTTTTAAATTATTTGGGGATTGTGAAACGTTTGTGATTCAAAAAGCATTCATGATTTGAACAATGCTTGGGGAATGGTAAATGCTCACGGATGCGAAAACTCTTCATGATTTCAAAGAAAAGGTTTGTCTATTAAAAAATGTTCACAATTTCAGAAAATGTTCATGAATTTCTAAACAAAATCATGTATTTCTAAAAATGTTCACAATCTGCAAAAAAAAAATCAGGAATTTCATGTTTTCGCCAAATTACCAAAATCTTCACAAAAATAAAAAATGTTTGCCGATTCAAAAAGTATTTATGAACTCAAAAAAGTTTCGTCAACAAAAAGCGTTTTTAAATTTCAAAAAATCTTCGCCTTTTGGAGAAATTGTTCATGTGTTCCAAAATATTCACGCAATTTCAAAAACATTTTGTGAATTTGAAAATGTTCATGATTTAAAAAAATGTTCACTAATATTAATAAATGTTCATCAATTTTAAATATGTTCACGATTTCCCAAATGTTCATAAATTTTAAATAAGTTGGAATATTGAAACATAAAATTTAAAAACTAAAAAATGACCAAAAATTTTAAAAAGAGGAAGAATAAAGTAAAAGTAAAAGGAAAGGAAAAATAAAAAAATAAATAGTAAGCAAAAAGTAAAAGGAAAAAAACTTGTTTAGGGAAGATTCTAGAACCTTCTCAAAACCAATGGAGATTAAATCCGGAAATGGGCCGGCCCATACGAAATACCAGCGTCTGAGGCCTGAGACTAATAGGACTGGCCTGCTAGGCTGGCACACGGTCTTCTAAAAATATATTCAATATTGTTCTTTGATCTTGTCAGAAAAAAACACAATTGTGCAAACAGTGCATGCACGTGCATG
The DNA here is from genome assembly GCA_021605205.1 of Aegilops longissima. NCBI lineage: Eukaryota > Viridiplantae > Streptophyta > Magnoliopsida > Poales > Poaceae > Aegilops > Aegilops longissima. The sequence goes on from CM038680.1 coordinate 651,152,321, forward strand.
GTAGCAAATCAGCTCTTTGTAAGGAAAGGGCACTGTGACGACGTACTCCCTCCGTCCGGAAATATTTGTCCTAAAAACTCTAAACTTATTTTAGTTATAGATATATCCATTTTAGGACAAGTATTTCCGGATGGAGGCATTTGAATTATGAAGGGCAAAATTGAGCAGACTCAAAAATAGTAGCAAAATCTATGGGTGGGCGTCAACTAACGGCTTGCATGTAATTGTCCCTAAAAGAAAGCAGGCGTTAGTCAATTTTTCTAGCCGTTGGATTTGACATGCATCTTCTTCCTCGGTTCTTCTTCATCATACCATCCTTCAACACCGGAGGAGCCGGCTGCCACACCACCCGCAGTAGATGGCACTGTTGCGCCCACCTCGTCGCCCCCCACCCTCTCCAAGCCGCCATCTCCTCTAGTATGACATTGCCCCGGCCATCCCTCTAACCATGTCGTCCTCTCTAGCTCCGACAAGCCCCACCCGGCCCCTCCCCCCGCTCGCACCCAAACCAGTGACCTCAGAGCTCAGACTCCCCTCCATCGGCAACGTTGTTTCATTCCCTGCTCTGGGTCGCTGTTGGCTAACCGTTGCTGGGGCGACGCGGCCAGCTCTGCCTCGGGGCTATGCCCTACGGGGTAATGCATGCCTATGAATAGTGGTGTGCAAATGCGTTAAACATTTTTTTTAGAAGGAGGATCACCCTCGGCCTCTGCATCCGACAGATGATGCGTTAAACAAATTAACACTTAATTCACTGAAATCCTCACAGAAATAAACGATAAATCCATCTCTTTATGTACATCACACATGCAAGCCCAGGTGTGCATGTACTTTTAAGCAAGCACACAATCCGATACAAGAAAAGTAAATCAACCACCATCACAACCAAGCTGTATAGCAAATATTTAGACCACGGCGTGAAGATGAAGTAATTTGGATGTCCAAGTTCATCTTCACGTACGTACGCCGTACGTCGTCAACGTTTCTCGATCACTTGAACTGCAGGTTACTTGAGAAGGTCTGGCCGAACCTCCAGCTGGGCGGCACCACGTCGGAGAAGACGAGCGTCTGGCCGTCGGTGATGGTGACCCTGAAGGAGAGCCCCTGGCCGTTGAGGTAGGCGAGGGAGTGCCAGTTGGCGCCCCAGTTGTGCGCCATGGCCATCCAGTCGCCGGACTTGGAGCCCCTGACGTCCATGGCCCTGATGGAGCCGGCCGCCGCCACGTTGGTCGGCAGCACCAGCTCGAAGTAGTCGTGGCCGCTGATGGTGAACCGCACCCCGCCCTTCTTCACGCACGGCACCCTGCCAACAAAAGCGACGAGCTAGCTACGTTAGTACACACGCATGATCATGAACGTTCTCGGTGAACCTGATCGATGGCGGACCTTTGGTAGATGATGGGGATGATGCCGCCGCGGTAGACGCCGATCTTCTCCCAGGCGGGCTGCGCCATGTCGAAGTGGGGGCGCGGCGGGTTGCACCAGCCGCCCTTGTCGCTGGGGAGGTCCCAGTTGGGCGGGCAGAAGTTGGTGGCGGTGACGGTGACGGACACGCCGGGCTTGCACCACGTCTTGTCCGTCTTGCGGTCGCACACCACCTTGTAGCACTGCCCGCACGCGCCGCCGTCGCTGAAGAGCGCCGTGCTCAGCGCCGTCGTCCGCGTGCCGTACCCCTGCGCGTACAGGTTCCCGTACCCGCACGCACCGCCTGCATGTACATATGTATGATCATGCACAATCCGCCATTGGCTAACTAGATGCACGCATGCATGAGAGCAGATAGTTGGTACGTACCCATGGTGCCGGAGGCGTCGCTGCCGCCGTAGAAGGTGGCGTGCGCCCTCACCCACCCGCTCGGCTCCAGGGCGTCCGCGGCGATGGCCAGCAGTAGGCAGCCGAGCGCGAGCACGGCCGGCGCCGTGCGCACGTAGGCTCCGGCCATGGCCTACCACCAATCGATCAGTTTCCTCTGAACAGCCGTACGATCGGAGTAGTTTGCTATTGAGTGTAGCTTGGCTCGAATGATGTATTTGTCTTTCTGGTGAATGAACGGTGAACATACCGACGATATAAGACATGGTATATATACACGTTGATGCTCGCGTGCGTGAGGCGAGTGGCGAATAACAAGCTTAAGGTGCACATGCACGCGCGTGACTTGCGCGTGTGGCACATCTTGAAGATGCTTTCGTACGCGCATGCATGACAAGGCATGGCCTGATCCTGATCGGCACACACGTACTCCAGTACGGCAATACCCACCCAATGTTCTTCGTACATCTCCATCTTGCTTCAGAGACATGCATGCATGATCCCTAGCGAAAACCTAAAAGTTTTTTTTTGAGAGTACGCCAATGGCAATACCTTATCTTTATAGAAGAGGGAGGCGAAAACCTAAAAGTGACCAATCTTTGTGAAACCAATTCGCTGAAAACATATCAACCCGGGCCTCCGGGTCGACATGCATGCAGAAATATTCTGACAAACTGATCTTTCCCTGCATTTATGTGTCCAGTTCTGTCCTCAGTTTGTTATTATCACCCAGAAAGGGAGGAGATGAAAAGATGAGGTGCAAAAAAGGTGGTGTGCACGTACGTCGGAAGCAATGAGAGCCTCTTTCGTCTACAAGACGTGTTGGGCTGGTGGCGCGCGTACGTTTCCATGTGTTGATTGGCAAAGAGTTAAAGGAGGTTTGACACTCTCGGCTCAGCTAGCCAGCCGGACGGTGCGAGAAGAAGACGGGATGAGGCGCACGTAGCACGTAGCCATGTTGGTGTGCTTGCTTGCTTGTGCACCCTCCCGCCTTAGCTGCATATGATCGATCTGGTGGTTGCAGTTTGGGGATGCCATGGAATCTTTTTTGCCTTGGCTACATATATGGATTTGGTAGTTCGGCACAGCCGTAAGCAACGCAGTGGAAGATATGGATTTTAGAAGTAGCAGTAGCACTCTAGCAGGTTGCCGCGTGCTTGGCTTGCTTGCCGCTTGCGTGCGCTGGGAAGGAAAAGGGCTTGATCGAGAGAATTGACCAAGCGTCACGCCGTGCCCAAGGTCAGCTCCAGCAAGTCGCACCGTACTTCTTTTCCCTGGTACATTATTTGTAGCTAGCCCTTCTCCGCGAGTTTTTCTTATTTTTATTTTTTTGAAACGTCACCGGGGGGCAACTGTTTATCCTGCATGCATGTATATATGGAAGTCTGAACTCTGAAATCATAGTTCAGTGATACGTACTGTACTAGCTAGGGACTCACAGTTTGAGACGGAACCGCGTTTCGTCCTATCATTAGTAGTATCCAGTGGTCATTTTTTTCCGTACTATTGATAGCGCCGAAGACACTTAGATGCCAAGATTATTTTTTGACTACCAGTTTTGTAGTAAGTTTGTAATACATGGACCATTCACTTGTAACTATTTCATTCATGTGTTTCCGCAAACAAAAATCATTCACATGGAGCTTTGTCTCCTTTTTTTTTGCAAGAAAAACTTTCGATCTAGTATTCATCAACTGTTACCCGAGCTTGATGTTGCAAAAGCTTGAACGTTGGATGGTATTATTATCGTGTAAACATTGTTTACGTGGATTCTTTTATGTTTGTGCCAAACTTTTTTGAGACGATTTATGCATATGTTTGGTTGCCTGTACAACCCTATCATGTGCCCCCCCCTCTCAAACATGATGTGCTGAGACATATTGAGCCCACACCTTATTTGATAGCATGTACCTGTTGAGACATAATGTGTTAAGACTTTGTTTGGTAGGATATATCTAAGGTAGCTGCCGGCAGGACGCTGCATTCAATCTGACTGATGGCTCAAGATAAGTACGAGACGTACTTGAGATAGATAATGTAAGTAGTTCACTATTTCGAATACCTAAAATCCAGCGTCGAATACTCATCAAAGGAAAAGCGCACTACTAGGAAAACGCTTATACACAGTAGCATAGTAGTAGCGTGGGAAAGAAGTAAACGCTGCTGCTATTTAGCAGTAGCGCTTTTTCAGGAAAGCGCTACTAGTAACCCCATAGTAGTAGCGCTGTGAAGCAGAAAAGCGCTACTACTATGTGGGACCAGACGAGGCCACCGACTGTTTTCGTAGTTGTAGCGGTATACAGAAAAAGCGCTACTACTAACAGTTTAGTAGCAGCGCTCTGTTTTGATGCGCCGCTACTGCTAGTGGGCCCTCCTTAGTAGTAGCGCTTTTCCTAGAAAGCGCTACTACTAAGTCCAATAGCAGCAGCGCTTTTTGCAAAGCAGCACCACTGCTAGTTGCGGCTGGTGCCACCTTTTCCACCCCCTTCCCCTCCCTCTCCCCCACTTTGCCCTCTCTCCCCTCCTTTCCCCTCTCCCCTCTCTACTCTAGCTCCACCATTGTTTCTCTTCTTCTCTCTTCCTCCTACCTCTCTTCTCTCCTTATTAATGGCACCCTCCTCCATAAATGGCCTATCTCTTTCTCCTACACCTCTCTTCTCTCCCCCATTAATGCCCCCATCCACCATAACCCCTCTCCATTAGTTAGCTAGCTAGATTCACCTCTCCTCCCCAACAACTAGATCTAGCTAGCTATTTAGCCAACCACCCTCATCCACATCATCTAATTAACCGCGTGCTCTCGGTCTCTCTCGGGAGATATATATAGGTGAGTAAAAAGTTGTTCATTTCAAGAAGAATATGTGTGTGAATGGAGAGATTTGTGCTAGTGACATGCCCTCGAGTTGCTTATGTTTTGCCGAAATGTCGATTTATTTCCGTTTCGGTGAATTTCGAGCAAACTCATATGTCCTATTTTTAGGCAAGGTCAAGCCAAAATTTTATATATATGACTTTGAAGCATGCATTATATATTTCATAACCCTTTTGCTTGTTATACCGTGCAGTCGGTCATGAAGGTGAGTGGATGAAAGGTGGAGCGGTACATGCAATCCGCGGTGATGGACATGTATGCAAATAATTGGACTAGGATTAGATATCCGTGTGCAAGATGCAAGGAAGGAGCCCTTTTGGATCCTTTTGATCGTGGCACTTTGAAGGCGCACCTGCTGATGAATGGTTTCATGGATGGCTATACTCAGTGGATAAGTGAAGAAGAAGATGATGATGAGGACGTCCACATGGCAGGGAATAACGACATGGGGCTAGACGAAGAGATGACCGATCGACAAGAAGACGATGGCGCCGGACATGTCGGCGGGGAAGAGTCCGGAAATGACGACGGTGGCAGAGAAGATTCCGGACACGGAAAAGAAGAGTCCGTACATGGCGGAGAAGAGGCGGCGGTCACGCCGCAGTCTTCGACGCTACTAAGTGCAGTCGTGCAGGACCCTCATGTTCGAGACCTCCTTCGCAAGAGTACGACTAGCGAGAGAGCTACTTCTAGAGAGGAGGCCAAGCTGGCGCAACTTGAAGTAGACTCGAGGACTCCATTGTATGACAGTTGCGATCCCGAGGTGACCCGCTTGAGTTTCACGCTCAAACTTCTAGAGACGAAGGCCAAAAACAAATGGACAGACAAAAGCCTCGATGAGCATTTGAAGTTTCTACATAATAAAGTTCTTCCTGCGGGGAACCTGTGTCCTACTAGTGTCGAGGAGGCCAAGAAAATCGTTTGCCCTTTTGATTTGCCGCACATTAGGTACCACGCATGCATCAACGATTGCATCATTTATCAGGGGGAGCACGCGGGAAAAACCAGTTGTCCAGTGTGCAATGCTTCTCGATACAAGAAGGCAGGAAAGAAAGCTCCTCGGAAAGTTGTATGGTACTTTCCGATCACTCCCCGTCTGCAGCGGTATTTCGTAGATCCTAAGGAAGCAAAGCTCATGCGCTGGCACGCGGAGAGGAAGAAGCCCGACGATGGAGATGATCCGAGGCTGAGACACCTCGTAGATGGTAGCCAGTGGAGAGCATTCAACGCCGTATATAGATTTGCTGCAGAAGATCCAAGGAACCTCGTGCTTGGTGCTAGTACCGATGGCATGATTCCGTTTGGAAACCAGAACACCAACCACAACACATGGCTCGTGTTTGTATGGATGTACAACCTCCCCCCATGGAAGTGCATGAAGACAAAGTACATACACATGAGCATGCTGATTCAAGGGCCGAAACAACCGGGAAATAGTATTAACCTGTATATGGGGCTTCTGCAAGAGGAGCTAGACACGTTATGGAATACACCGGCATGGACATGGGACGCCAGCAAAGGAGAATATTTCCATATGAGAGCCGGGCTGATGACGACGGTGAACGACTATCTCGGTTATGGGTACACCTCAGGCCAGGTGTGCCACGGATACTGCGGATGCACGAGGTGCATGGATGATACAACGTCTCAGCAGCTTACATCAACGAAAGATGGTGGGTGAGGGAGTCCTGGATTAAGGGGTATCCGGACAGCCGGACTATATCCTTTGGCCGGACTATTGGACTATGACGATACAAGATTGAAGACTTCGTCTCGTGTCCGGATGGGACTCTCTTGGCGTGGAAGGCAATCTTGGCGTCAGATATGTAGATCTCCTTCTATTGTAACCGACTACTGTAACCCTAGCCCTCCGGTGTCTATATAAACCGGAGGGTTTAGTCCGAGGGACAACAACAATCATACCATAGGATAGCTTCTAGGGTTTAGCCTCTACAATCTCGTGGTAGATCAACTCTTGTAATACTCATATTCATCAAGATCAATCAAGCGAGGAAGTAGGGTATTACCTCCATAGAGAGGGCCCGAACCTGGTAAACATTGTGTCCCTTGCCTCCTATTACCATCCGCCTTAGGCGCACGATTCGGGACCCCTACCGAGATCCGCGGTTTGACACCGACATTGGTGCTTTCATTGAGAATTCCACTGTGCCGTCGCCATAAGGAAGGATGTCTCGTCTCGTTGTCAAGGACAACGTCACCTCTGGAGGACCCCTGGCTGTCGGCCAGACTCTCTAGCTAGGCCAGTTCGTCATGACCGCCCGTTTGGCTGCCGTGCCGATGATGACTTCTCGGGTCATCGGAAACAGCCTCCACGTCGGCTCGGAACTTGCCGAACAGATAGATCCGATGGAGCTCTCTTCCCTAAACGAGCTCTTGGACCCCATCGCCGCTTTGGGAGTCGCTACGGACTATGATCGGATCGGGCTTAAACCCGACCAAAGGGAGATTAACTCTCCGCCGGTCACCCATCAGATAGCGGTGGTGGAGGAACAATGCGGTAATTTTCCCTCAATCTTGAGGACAAGCTATGTCCGGATTCCAGAGCTCTCCGAGCCGGATACTTGTACACGAAAGGACATCCCCCAAGCCTTGAACGTAGAATCAGGTAGTGGGCCAGACCTATCGGGTGACATCCCGGAGCCCGAACCTCCAAGATCGGAAACTCCTACGCCCCCGAGTCGCAGACCAGGTCAGGGTTCGGACTTAAATCCGCTCACCCACCCAGATACAAGCGATATCTCCCACATTAGACAAGAGCCCCAGGAAACAGTACATCACTATTGGGCCAGATTCCTCCTTGTAATGAACAAGGTCAAGGACTGTCGAGAGGAAGACGCAATTTCATTCTTCTGCAATAATTGCACGGACAAGGGAATCCTTAACGCCATAAGCCGCCGCAACATAGCACACTTCGCTGACTTGGCGGCCATAGTACGGAAATACTGTGCGATGGAGAGCGCCTGGAAAACCGAAACAGAATTTTGGGACAATCCGGCTTTGGCTAAATACCCAGTCCGAACCAAAAGGGTGCACCCCCGTAAGTCACCCGATTCAATCACAAAAAAGCAAAAGCCCACTAGAGGGCACGGAACCGTATTGGAGGGATGGCTTAACGGACCCTGCAAAATTCACAGTACGGTGGATACCACACCAAAACACAACCTTAGAGCATGTTGGGTACTCCGGCAGGTTGCTAAGAGTGGTGAGGATCTCCTCATTCAAAACACCGCAGAGCAACATCCCGTGAATTACAATACGGTCTTAACAGTCTTCGAGACATTCGCCTTAAATAATAGGCGCAAGCGAGCACTCCGCAGCCTTGTCGAGATCTGCCAGGTGGCAGCAATAAATCCATGGAGCAACACGGCTATCACCTTCAATTCCAGTGACGAACCCAAATGACGAACAGCCCGAGCACCAGCCGCACTAGTCCTTAGTCCAATTGTGGACGGATTTCGGCTCACTAAAGTGCTCATGGACGGCGGCAGCGGATTAAACCTCATTTACGAGGAAACTCTTCACAAAATGGAAATAGACTGGAACTGCGTTGAGCAAAGCAGCACAACCTTTAGAGGAATCATCCCCAGTAGGGAGGCACGTTGCACTGGGAAAATCACACTAGATGTGGTATTCGACACACCGGAAAATTACAGGTCCGAAGAAATAACATTCCAAGTGGCCCCGTTCAGTAGCGGGTACCACGCCCTTCTAGGGCGGGAGGCATTTACGATCTTCCAAGCTATACCCCATTATGGGTACATGAAGCTCAAAATGCCTGGGCCCAACGGAATCATCACTCTAGCTAGTGATCCGGACATAGCGCTCCGCACCGAAAACAAAACAGCCGCATTAGCCCTCGAGGCACTATCCGAAGCCCTAGCAGCACAGGAGTTAACCGCGCTACGCTCGATCGTGGACAGGGACGACGTGATACTCGACAAGAGATCTAAGTCCACCTCTTTTAAACCAGCGGACGAAATAGTCAAATTCCAAGTCCACCCAACGGACCCTACAAAAACAGCCTCAATTGGGGCATAGTTAAGCCCCGATGTGGACGCCACACTACGGGAGTTCCTGCGCGAGAACTGGGATATATTTGCCTGGCACCCATCAGATATGCCAGGAATCCCACGCAAGTTGGCCGAGCATAGCCTTAACATTCTAAAAGGGTTCAAGCCGGTCAAGCAGACTCTTCGGCGCTTCTCCGAACCTAAGCGACAAGCTATGGGCGAGAGCTAGCCAAGTTATTGGAGGCGGATTCATCGAGAAATAAAACACCCGGACTGGCTAGCAAACATGGTGATGGTACCAAAGAAGGACAAATCCTGGCGCTTATGTGTCGACTTCAAAGACCTCAATAAAGCTTGCCCAAAGGATCCCTTCCCCCTCCCCCGCATCGATCAAATTATCGACGCCACCGCGGGACACGACTCATTGTGCTTCCTCGATGCATACTCCGGCTGTTGGATTTCGGGTTCCGGCAGACCCTCTAGATTTGAACTCTGGGGTGCACGCGGAGATCTCACCCCCTACCTACCTGCACCTCGTCGCCTCGCAAGGATCTAAACTACACAAAGAGCAACACAAGGGACACAAGGTTTATACTGGTTCGGGCCACCATTGTGGTGTAATACCCTACTCCAGTGTGTGGTGTGGTGTATTTCCTCAGGGGCTGATGATGAACAATACAAGGAAGAACAACCTCACGAGGGTCTGTTCTTGGCCGGTGCGACGAACTGCTAGGGGGAGTTCGGTCGCTCTCTCTCTCTCTCTCTCTCTCTCTCTAGATTGCTTGACCTCTAGCTCTGTTCTGGATTCCGGATCCCTCTACCCTGTGGGTGGCTAGTCCTATTTATAGGCAGAGGCCCTGGGCCTCTTCCCAAATATTGAGTGGGAAGGGCGCCAACAATTGGCCATTTTGAAGGGGAACATCTAGTACACCTATCCTGACTAAAGTTGGTCCTCGCTTTGTCAAAGGCTCGGCGGTGGCCTTGGCTTGGGCTCCACGATGACCTCCTTCCTGCCGTTGTGATGGTCTTGGTCTTGTTGCCTTTGAAATGGTTGCCTTTGCTTGATGCTCTCGCTGCGCTTGCCTCCTTTGCACCAAAGAGGAAATGAGGACACTGCGCGGGCTGGCGCCCTTCTGGCACCCTCGGCCGTCATGGCTTGCGTCATGGGCACCTCGTGAGGTACCTGCCTTGATCTCTCCGCCTCCTCGCGAGCCAGCTGACGAGGCCGTGCCTTAGGAAGCTTCTGTCGTCCGCCCAGCAATCTTGGCCCCTCGTGAGGGTCTTGAGCTTGTCGATGAAGATGGGCGTCTGGGCCACCCCTCGAGCCACGCTGCAGGCGCAGCGAGCAAGTCTGGGTACCCCGTTCCCGTAAGCGCCGACAGTGAACCCGGGCCCAAAGCGCGCTGGACTTGGCTGAGCAGAGAAGCGAAGGGGCAAGTGCGAAGCGCCGCGGGCCCTAACAGCCTGCGGCCTTGGGCGCTGCGTGGCGGTTGATTGGACGTGGGCGTCTCTGCTTCCCCACGATGCCTCGGCGACTGCACAAATTGACAAGTCCCTGCATGCAAAGTGGGTCATGATTGCCTGTGATCGTGGAGGTTGTCGGTTGGCCTTCCCCGGTTATAAGTACGGAAAGTCGCGTGCCCTTCCAGTCCATCTCTTCTTTCTTATCCTTCTTCTCCATGGCTCTGCCGAAGAGGTTCTCGGCCGCGGAGAAGGGAAAGGCCCGCCAGGTGGAGCCTGACTCTCCCCCCAGCCAAGCGCGGTCGAGGCCGTCCTCGCAAGCACCCTGTGGTTCCCGTAGCGGCTTCTCGCGGCCGTGGAGGCGATCTCCCGCGCGGTGACGGGCATCAGGCCGTTGATGGGGGGCGCACTACGGCCGCGCGACCCCCTAGGCCGCGCTTCCATTCGACAGAGGTGCTGCCGGAGTTTGTCGTATGGTCGGCGGAGCCGACCAGCACCTGGATCCAGCTTCCCCGGTTCCTTTTAGGTGAACCGGACGCCGGAGCCCAGGCGGCCTCGCTCTAGGCGGACAGTTGCTGCAGCTGGGCCTCCTGGGCTTCGCTGGAGGTCTCCGCCGCCGGGAGCGTGGCCCTGACCCGCGGCTGGCAAACGTTTGCCCGCGCACGAGGTCTGAGCCGGCGGTGCACTCCGCACTTCAAGTTCGACGGCGACGCCACCCTCTACGTGAGGGTGTTCGGGGAAGACGGTCGCCGCGCTGGGTGTTGCCCCGAGGACGACGACCGCGGCCGTGGGCCTAGCCCCGGCGACGATCGGGATGAAGATGACGGCGCGCGCGTGGTTGGCGGTGCTCGGGGTTCATCAAGCTTCGGTGACTCGGACAGCGGCTCCTCCAGCGGTGGCCGTGACCAGCCTCCGTGCCGCCGCGCCCGCCTGGAGGGAGGTAGCGGGTCCGCCCGCCGTCGCGCCTTGGTGAAGCGCGAGAGGGAGTCCGCTTGAGCTCCGGAGGCAGTTCGAGCTTCCGCCGCGAGTTGGTGTCAAGCGAGCCGCGCCTGTCTTGTTATTTCCCTTTTCCTGTGCAAGGAGACAGTAGTGTAGGGCAGCAGGCGTGCTTGGACTATTGCTGTTTAATTATCGTCTTGCTTCGCTATTTTTGTATTAAGGCTTCATGCCCACGCGCCGCACGTTGAAATTACTTAGCTTGGGGCGACTGTCGCGGTCTTCGCCTCCCGAGGCTGAGGTCTTGTCGAACGCTTCATGCCCTGCAAAGATTAGCCAGGAGAGGTAGTTTCCGGACTCAGTCGTGGAGGCGACCGACCCAGGTCCCGTGTTCGCGTCGCGGTGCCCGTGGGGCACGGACTGGAGGGGTGCTCCCGTAGAGAACCCGGTTAGGGAAGCCTCAAACAGTAGGGGCAGAAAACACTCGCGAGGGCGCCCGCGTTGCTCCCTCACGAGACTCACGTGAGAGAAATCAAGGTAGGAGAGCGAAGAAGGCAAAGAGTCACAAGCCAAAGACGGCAACACCTTCAATAAAACTTCAAATGGGAATAAACAAGCCAACTGCAGAAAGCAAATGAAAAAAGCCGCGTCCGGCACCTAATCTAGTCTTTGGCGTCTTCTCACCAGACCAGAGCTAAGTGCTGCCTTTGGCGTGGGAGGGAGCCCGGGGCTGAGGCGGCGCTCACGAGACTCCGGGCGTGTACAGCCCCAACTCATTATTACGTCCAGTGTCACGGGCGGCGAGCTTCAAAGCGTTGGCCTTCTTCACAGGCAGCGGGCCTTTCTTAGAAAGATAAGCTTCACAGGCGTTTGCCTTCTTCACGAGCACTGGGCCTTTTCGAGCATAACAACTTCACGGGCATTCGCCTTTTCACGAGCACGGGCCTTTTCGAGCATAACAACTTCACGAGCATTCGCCTTCTTCACGAGCACCGAGCCTTTTCGAACATAACAACTTCACAGGCATTCGCCTTCTTCATAGGCACCAGGCCTTTTCCAGAACGCAACAACTTCACAGGCGTTTGCCTTCTTCACAGGCACCGGGCCTTTTTAGGGGGTAAAACCTCCGGAGGTGCTGGATGTTCCACGGTTCTGGACGGGCACCCCCTCCTGAGTCTCCAAGCGCGCGGAGCTGGGCCTGGAAACATGAACAACCTTGAACGGGCCCTCCCACATGGGAGAAAGCTTATGCAGTCCCTCCCTGGAGAGAACCCGTCTGAGCATGAGGTACCCTACCTCAAGAGTCCTGGGGCGAATGTTGCGGCAGTGGTATCGCCGTAGTGCTTGTTGGTACCTTGCCGCTCGTAGCGCGGCTTCCCGACGCTGCTCCTCCCCCAGCACGAGGTCCGTCCCCCGCATGGCGTCCTACCGCGGCTCGTCGAACGCCAGGACCCGTGCGGAACGACGTCTGACCTCGCGAGGGAGGACTGCTTCAGCTCCATAGACCAGGAAGAACGGGGTCTCGCCAGTCGGCTTGGTCGCGGTCGTCGCGGATGGACCACAACACGGATGAAGCTCGTCGTACCAGCCTCGCCGCGGGCCTCCGGCTTCTTCTTGAATGTCCTGGTTTGAGGCCCCTCGGGACCTCTGCGTTGGCCGCTCTGCTGACCGTTGCTTCGCGTGGAGTGCGCTATCGAAGCGTAGCATACCTGCGTCCCAAGGTTAGCACAGTATGTTTTGAAGAGGTTGCTGGTGAACTGCAAACCGTTGTCAGTAATGATGCGGTTCGGCACCCCGAACCGGATCACGATGCCCTTGATGAACTTGACCGCAAAACCTGCGGGGATGGTGCGGACGGCTTCCACTTCAGCCCACTTGGTGAACTTGTCCACGGCGACATAGAGGTAACGATAGCCTCCTGGCGCCCAAGGAAACGGGCCCAGGATATCCAGCCCCCAGACTGCGAATGGCCACGAGAGGGGTATAGTTTGCAGACCTCCCGCCGGCTGATGGATCTCCTTGGCATGGAATTGGCAGGCCTCGCAAGCCTTCACCAGTTCCACGACATCGTTGAGCACAGTGGGCCAATAGAACCCATTGCGGAACGCCTTGCCAATGAGGGTCCGTGATGATGAATGATGCCCACAGTCTCCACCGTGTATATCTGCCAGCAGCTCCTTCCCTTGCTCCCTGGAGATGCAACGCAGGGACACATCATTTGGTCGCTTCCGGTAGAGCTCTCCATCCCTGATGCAGTACGCCATGGCTTGCCGCGCCACACGCTCCGCTTCCTCCTCCTTTTCGGGCAAGGTCCCTTGCGTCAGGTAGCTCCGGAGCTCTGTGATCCAGCACCCCTCCTGAGGCTCCAGTGTTAGGAGCAGACGCGCTCCCGAGGCCGGGCCACAGACCGGGGCTCCCGAGGCAGGTGGCTGGGGGAGCTCTTCCCGAGGCTGCACCGTGCTTTACAGCGATGGCGTTGCTGAGGGCTTGAAGAGCCGCTCGTCGAAGACGCCGGGCTCCTGAGGTAGCCGCCTAGATGCCTATTTGGCGATGTCGTCAGCCTTTTGATTGGTGCCACGAGGCACATGCTGCAACTCCAGTCCCCAGAATTGCTTCTCCATCCTGCGGACCTCCGCGAGGTAGGCTTCCATGTGCTCATCCCTCGGCTCGTATACTTTGTTGGAGAAGTTGACGAGGAGTTGTGAATCACCCTTGATGGTAAGGCGTTTCACTCCCAGGGCAACAAGGCCTTGAGCCTGCTATCAGGCCCTCATATTCTGCTATGTTGTTGGAGACCTTTTCTCCGTGCTGGAAACAGAGCTGCACGGCGTAGTAGAGCTTGTCTTGAGTAGGAGATATAAGCACTGCGCCAGCTCCCGCGCCGTGTCTGGAGAACGCCCCATCGAAGTACATGATCCAACCGTCCGGTGCCTCGCTTCCCGGGGAGAGGGATCGATCCTCATCAGCCTTGAGGCCCGGCGCCTCCGTCCATTCCGCCATGAAGTCCGCTAGCGCGGCTCCCTTGATGACTCTGGTGGTGCTGAATTCTAGCTGGAATGCTTGCAACTCGATGTTCCACTCGAAACTCTTCCAGCCGAATTGGGGCTCTGAGCACCCTTTCCAAAGTGCGCTTGAGACAACCTTGATGGGATGGCCACGAAAATAGTGCCGCAGCTGCGCGAGGCCACCAAGAGCGCAAGGAGGAGTTTCTGGGGCATGGGGTACCGCGCCCTCGTGTCCCGCAACACTGTGCTGACGAAGTACACAGGGTGTTCGACGAGGTTGGGAGTGTTGGTGTTGTTGGCGTCCTCCGGAGGCCGTGGCGCCTCCTGAGACAGTGGAGCCCCCAATGGCTGGTCGTCAGGGGGAGGGGTCTCTTCTGTTCCGAGTGCGCTTCCCTGTGGCGGCTGATCCTTCTCGGCTGTGGTAGTGGTCTCTGTGAGGCCCCCTTGATCCTGCTTCGCCTTGACCCGGGCAGCTGCCGCGGCTTTGGTCCAACGCTCCTCCCTAACCGCCACCAAGGCTGCGCTAGCAGAGTAGGGGGTGGCTGCAAGGTAGAGCACCAGGGGCTCTTGGGGGCGCGGAGCCACCATTACTGGAGGGCTGGTTAAGTACCTTTTGAGATCTTGGGAACGCCTTGTCGGCCTCTTGATCCATTCAAAGGGCCTTTTTCTTCATTAGCTTGAAGAAGGGTGGCGCTCGTTCCCCAACTTGGAGATGAAGCGTCCTAGCGGTCACGCATGATGAGCTCTGCATTTCTCTGAGGGTCTTGGCGGGCTCATGTCCTCGACTGCCTTGACCTTTTCTAGGTTAGCCTCGATGCCCCGATGGGACACGAGGAAGCCCAAGAGCTTGCCCGAGGGGACCCCAAACACACACTTCTCAGGGTTGAGCCGCAGGTTGACTGCGTTGAGGCTCGCAAAGGTTTCCTCCAGGTCTTGTATCAGGGTTCTGGCCTCCCAAGACTTCACCACAATGTCATCGACGTAAGCCTCAACATTCCTCCCGAGCTGCAGGCCCAAGGTGATGTGCATCAGCCGCTGAAAGGTCGCTCCTGCGTTGCGCAACCCGAACGACATGCATGTGTAGCAGTACACTCCACACGGGGTCAGGAAAGCCATTTTTTCCTCGTCTTCTACCGCCATCTTGATCTGGTGATAGCCAGAGAAGGCATCCAGGAAACATAACAGGTCGCACTCGGCGGTGGAATCGATGATCTGATCGATGCGAGGGAGCGGGAATGGATCCTGCGGGCAGGCTTTGTTGAGGTTGGTGAAGTCGACACACATGCGTTCCTTCCCCTTTTCTTTGGCACGACAACCGGGTTAGCCAACCAATCTGGTTATCGGACCTCGCGGATGACCCCTGCCGCTTCTAGCTTGCGGGTCTCTTGGACGATGAAAGCCTGCTTTTCAGTGGACTGCCGTCTCGCTTTCTGCTTCACGGGGCGTACGTTGGGGCACACGTTGAGGTGGTGCTCGATTACGCCTCTCGGGATCCCTGCCAACTGATCAGGTTCCCATGTGAATACCTTCTTATTCGCGCGTAGGAACTTGATCAGGGCCTCTTCCTGCTCAGGCTGGAGGTTGGCGCCTATGGTGAAGGTGGCGTTAGTGGACCCGTCCTCGTCGACCAGTATCTGTTTGGTTTCTGCCTTGTCTTGGGTGAACAACTACTTCTTCTTGGCCGGCGCAGCCCGCTTGGGCTCAGGGGCGTCTGAGCCAGCGGGCTGTGTCGCCGCCGCAGTCTTGAAGACGAGCTTGAGCACTTGCAACACATCCCCGGCGTCTCCGGACACGGTGAGGACGCCGCTGCTCCCGGGCATCTTCATGAGGTTGTATGCGGGGTGAGTCACGGCCATAAATCAGGCTAGTGCTGGGTAGCCGAGGATGGCGTTGTATGGGAGGCCGATGGGGGCGATGTCGAAGTCGATTAGCTCCGTGCGGAAGTTGTCGTAGGTGCCGAAGGTCACCGGAAGACGGATCTGCCCCAGGGAGCCGGCTGAACCGCCTCCGACACCCAAGAAGGGCCTGCTGGGCTGAAGCCGCTCCGGCGGTATGTGGAGGAGGCTGAAGGCTTCAACCGAGAGCACGCTGAGGCCCGCGCCGCCGTCGATGAGGGTCCTGGTGACGGCCACCTGGCAGATGGTGGGGGTGCACAGCATTGGGAGCGCGCCCGAGCAGGCTGAGTTGGAGGGGTGGTCCTCCGAGCTGAAGGCCAGATCGGCCTTGGGCGCCGACCGACCCGGAGGAGCCCCATGCTGCGCGGAGGCAGCGCCGATCTGGCGGACGAATGGCAGACGTGGCGGCTGAAGGTGGCGCTGCGAGCCGCCCAGAGAGCTGCGACGACCGAGGCGCCCGGTGCAGCGTCTTTGGGCGAGGAAGAGGTCGCGCAGCTCCTCCCAAGAGGCCACGGAAGCGGCGGCAAGTGGAGCAGCCACATGCTGGGCGCCGGTGAGGCCATGGGAAGCCAATTAGCCATGACCCTGTCGTCGCCTCATGCCTCGAGGACGGCCTCCTCGTACGCCAACAGGAAGGCCAGTGGATCTGTCGTGCCGTTGTAGCGCGGTGGCGTCTCTGGCTTGAACTTTTTCAGCCACTGCACCTGTCGCAGGGCTGGGGCCAAGGCTCGGAGCCCCATGGCCCCTGCGCCTGCGCTGGCGACCGGAGTGGGCGGCCCGCCGCACATCATAGGGCGAACCGCGATGTTGGCAGAGAGCGGGTCGGCGGAAGGGAAAGCTCTGGTGCACCCCTACCTGGCGCGCCAAATGTTGGATTTCGGGTTCCGGCAGACCCTCTAGGTTCAAACTCTAGGGTGCACGCGGAGATCTCACCCCCTACCTACCTGCACCTCGTCGCCTCACAAGGATCTAAACTACACAAAGAGAAACACAAGGGACACAAGGTTTATACTGGTTCGGGCCACCATTGTGGTGTAATACCCTACTCCAGTGTGTGGTGTGGTGGATTGCCTCACGGGCTGATGATGAACAATACAAGGAAGAACAGCCTCGCGAGGGTCTGTTCTTGGCCGGTGCGACGAACTGCCAGGGGGAGTTCGGTTGCTCTCTCTCTCTCTCTCTCTCTCTCTAGATTGCTTGACCTCTACTCTATTCTGGATTCCGGATCCCTCTACCCTGTGGGTGGCTAGTCCTATTTATAGGCAGAGGCCCTGGGCCTCTTCCCAAATATTGAGCGGGAAGGGCGCCAACAATTGGCCATTTGAAGGGAACATCTAGTACACCTATCGACTAAAGTTGGTCCTCGCTTTGTCAAAGGCTCTAGCAGTGGCCCGGCTTGGGCTCCACGATGACCTCCTTCCTGCCGTTGTGATGGTCTTGGTCTTGTTGCACCGAAATGGTTGCCTTTGTTTGCTGCTCTCGCCTGCGCTTGCCTCCTTTGCACCAAAGAGGAAATGAGGCACTGCGAGGGCTGGCGCCCTTCTGGCGCCCTCGGTCGGCATGGCTTGCGTCATGGGCACCTCGTGAGGTACCCCGCCTTGATCTCTCCGCCTCCTCGCGAGCCAGCCTGACGAGGCCGTGCCTTAGGAAGCTTCCTGTCGTCCGCCCCGCGAGGCTTGGCCCCTCGCGAGGGTCTTGAGCTTGTGCTGATGAAGATGGGTCGTGCTGGGCCACCCCTCGAGCCACGCTGCAGGCCGCAGGCAGGCAAGTCTGGGTACCCCCGTTCCCAGAATGCCGACACCGGCTACCACCAAATCAAGATGGCCGAGTCCGACCAAGCCGCAACGGCGTTTATCACGCTATACGGCCCCTTATGTTTCAACACAATGCCTTTCGGGCTTAAGAACACCGGTGCAACGTATCAACGCATGATTCAGACATGCCTGGAAAAGCAAATCGGCAAAACAGTGGAAGCATACGTAGACGATGTGGTCGTCAAAACCAGACACGTCGACTCTTTAATATACGACTTGAGGCTTACGTTCAACAACCTCCAAACATACAACATCAAGCTCAATCCGGTAAAAGGCGTTTCCGGCGTGCCCGCCGGAAAGCTCCTGGGCTTCATCATCTCCAGTAGAGGGATTGAAGCGAACCCGGCTAAAATCCGAGCCCTATCACAATTGGCCATCCCAACAGACCTCAAGCAAATCCAGAAGTTAACTGGATGTGTTGCGGCCTTAAGTCGCTTCATCTCCCGATTAGGAGAAAAGGCACTACCCTTTATCGCCTTCTTCGACGCACGAACACCAGTGGACGGATGCTGCCACGGCGGTGGAAGAAATAAAAGCCATCATCGCCACCAACCCAACCTGGCGCGCCAAACATCGGCGAACCGATGCTGCTATATATAGCAGCGACTCATCAAGTCGTAAGCTCATCACTCGTCGTCGAGCGAAAGCGGACGGACATAAATTCCCCTTCAAAGGCGGTATATTATGTATCCACTATCCTCACCCCATGCAAATCACGGTACCGCATTATCAAAAGATAGCGTGTGCGGTATTCATGGCATCCGAAAACTACGACACTACTTTCGAGTGTTCAATCACGATGGCCTCGAAGTGCCTTTGAGCGACATAATAAACAACCGCGACGCCACAGGCGGATTGCCAAATGGGCCATAGAGCTCCTCCCGTTCGACATAACATATAAACCTCGGCGAGCTATTAAGTCGCAGGTATTGGCCGATTTTGTCGCCGAATGGACTGAAGCCAAACTCCCTAAGGAATATGGCGCATACTCCAATTGGATTATGCACTTTGACGGCTCTAAAATGTTGGCGGTCTAGGTGCTGGCGTCGTCTTAGCGTCCCCTACCGGAGAATACAGTCAATATGTACTCCAAATACTGTATCTGACTCCAACAATGCCGCCGAATCTGAGGCCTGTTACATGGTCTCCGGATGGCAGTCTCCATGGGCATTCAACGACTGGAAGTGCGCGGGGATTCGAACCTCGCAATATCCCAAATAAACGGAGACTTCGACGCTAAAGATCCAAAAATGGCGGCTTATCGCAATGCCGTACTCAAGATGTCAGCTCGGTTCGAGGGACTCAAATTCCACCATGTAGCTTGGGAAAACAATCAGGCGGCGAACGTCCTTGCCCGTATCGGTGCTAAGCGCAATCCGGTCCCACCCAACATATTCTTGGAAAGGCTGTTTAAGCCATCCGTGGCATGGGAAGGGGAAACAAGCAACAACAGTCCGGACCCGGCTACAACGCCAGATGCCGAACACTCTGACATAATCGGCGTCTCCGCCACTGAAATAACACCTTCAGCCCACGTAATAATGGCCGTCATCGCCCCATGGACTGAACCATTCCTGGCCTACCTAAACAGGCAGGAACTTCCCAAGGACCAAAATGAGGCACGCTGCATTGTGTGACGATCTAAAGCCTACAAGGTCCACGAGGGAGGGCTATATAAGAAAAGCACTACCGGAGTCCTTCAAAGGTGCATCTCCGAGGAGGAAGGGAGGAAGCTTCTGGCAGAAATTCACGCCAGACTCGGTGGCCACCACGCCGCAGCCCGGCCCCTCGTAAGTAAGGCCTTCCATACAGGATTTTATTGGCCGACGTCCCGAGCAGACGCACAGGACTTGGTCCAATGCTGCATCGGTTGCCAGCTCTTTGCAAACCAAAGCCATATGCCACTCGTAGCCCTACAAACAATCCCCATTACCTGGCATTTTGCAGTCTGGGGGCTGGACATGGTTGGACCCCTTAAAGGGGGAACCCATAAGAAAAAATACTTACTGGTAATGGTGGATAAATTCACCAAATGGATAGAAGCCAAACCTGTTAAAACGGCCAAATCCGGACCAGTGATAGACTTTATATCCGGGGTTGTACACCGTTATGGTGTCCCCCATAGCATCATCACTGACAACGGCACGAACTTCACTGCCGATGAGGTGAAAATATGGTGCAACATAATGGGCATCAAGCTCGATTACGCTTCTGTCTATCATCCACAAATTAACGGTCAAGTCGAACGAGCAAACGGTCTTATCATGAGCGGCATCAAACCCAGATTAATGCGGTCTTTAAAGGAATCTAACACGCACTGGGTAGAGGAGCTCGACTCCGTACTCTGGGGGCTGCGGACCACGCCGAATCGCACTACCGGATACACACCGTTCTTTATGGTGTACAGCGCAGAGGCGGTTCTGCCCTGCGACATAATTCATGACTCGCCTCGAGTGCGCATGTATGAAGAGAGAGAGGCCGAGCTCGATCGGAAGGACAGTTTGGACGCTCTCGAGGAGGAGCGTGACGTGGAAAAAGCTCGTTCCGCATTCTACCAGCAACAGGCTAGAAGATACCAAAGTAGAGAAGTACGGGCCAAAACTTATAACGTTGGCAAACTCGTTCTACGCCTACCGAAAAAGAAAAAGGACAAGCTCAAACCCAAATGGGAGGGTCCCTTCATTATTGACCAGGTCTTAACCGGCGGAGCGTACCGTCTGCGGGATGCATCGGACAACCGCCTCGAGCCAAATCCATGGAACGCAGCGAGACTCCGAAGATTCTATGCCTAGTGCCGGACTCCGTGTTCGTCTCCTTACCTCTGTCCAATTTTTATACATTCGTTATCTGTCTTTTCTTTCTTTCTTCCCCTGTTCTTTCGAGACCTTGAAGGGCTAAAATGTGTTTTGAATACACAATCTTGATGCGCCAGCCGCGCTCATTATACCTGGGGGCTTCCTATACAGAAGCTTAAATATTTTATAGGCTTCATGCCCCGCACATGTGTTATTCTTCCACATGTACCT
This sequence comes from Aegilops longissima, assembly GCA_021605205.1. Taxonomy (NCBI): domain Eukaryota; kingdom Viridiplantae; phylum Streptophyta; class Magnoliopsida; order Poales; family Poaceae; genus Aegilops; species Aegilops longissima. The sequence continues at coordinate 651,173,173 of CM038680.1, forward strand.
TTTTTCGCCACTATATGCATCGATATGACTTAAGTTTTGGCCAAGCTGGGTTGCCTGGCTCTTGTATTTATGCCCTACGTTCCCGTTAATTCGGCTAGGGCATAAGGGGAGCACCTCTGCGATTATTCTGCGGGTCAGCGGATGTGTACCTCAGTGGGTGAATAAAGCTAGCATTCTTAAGGGAATATTGGTCGGTGAATAAAAGATGACTTTTTGTTTTTTTCCACTTGCCCCCAGATGTTTTCGACTGCGTCTCTTCTCGCAGTTTGGACATGCACATTAGGGCATGCGTAACCAGGGAAAGGAACCCTTAACGGAACTATTCTCCCTGGAAGATGTTTCTTACTACCCATGTAATATAACATAACTAGTTGGGTACTTATGCATTCAAGCAATTATGACCCCTACTTTGGTTTCCACGCATACCCGGTTTTTACATAAGCTTATTGGTATTGGATACACTCGGACTATCGGGTCCAGAGGTTGAAGCGAAAAGGTCCGCCATGACAAATGATTTACAATCCAGCTAGAGACATTCTACATGTCATTCAAATTACATAGTCACTTAGACTGATTAAATTCTTCTTCTATGCCATCCAACAGGCTGTCTAGCCTACAATCCTGTTGGGAATACTTGGCGGCTAACTCTACTTGGTTATACACCAAAATGACAGGGATTTCTTTCCCATCGGGCACCACAGGTCTAACCTCGGCCATGTGGTTTGGGTCAGCCTTGGTATATCGCGTCTTCACCATGGCCCAGGCTTCCCTGGCACCTTGACGGCAGTGATACCTTCCATAATCGGAGCGCCGCGCGCTCCCTTGAGCTCTGCAAGTCCTCCAAGGCCTTGGGCGAGGCGGATAGCCACAAGGCCTGGGCAGTACCTTGCATCACCTGCCGAACTTGTTCGTGCAGTTGGGAGAGCTCTGGTAGAAGATCACCCGCAGACCCAGGCATCTCGTTCACGGGATGACCTGTCAGCATACCTGCAGACATAACTCTGTTATTGGGCTTCCTCGCCGAACTCTTTTTGAAGTTCGTTCAAGCACGTACTGAAAATGCCGCGTGGAAGCCGCTCGTTCTCCTTCACGGAGTCTGACAGCTGGGTGTGAACATCCTTTAGTTCCACGCTCAGCTGGGTATTGGCATCTTGGAGATCGTTTTTCTCCTGCCTAACCTTTTAAGCACGCTCGCCAGCCTTTAGCCGCCGTATGACATGTTACTCATCCGGATTCACTCCGGCGTCATCTGCAATATTTATTGTCAGAATTGCATGCATGCTGCATCCTATATGGTACCTGTCACTCTTTAAAGCAGGTGTTACCAGAGGGGGCCTTCTCGGACTCCTTCAATGAAGCCACTGCGGCCCGTAGCTGGGCCTTGCACTCTTCCAGCTCTTGAGACAATTGGGTATTCTTCTCTGTAAGAACCTGCACATATAATGATCCTTAAATCAGTTGTGCCAACTGTTTCAAGTCTCGGGGGCTACTGATATATATATATAATCATAAAATTCTCTTACCCGTATATCCTTTACATACTGGTCCGTGGATCTGGTAAGACCATTTTGAGAAGCACGGATGTACGCGTCTCCCTAATTAATGGCATCAAATGCCTCTTGGGAGAAACAAGCATCACGGAGTACGGCCCGGCGGCGCCTGTGATTCATGGCGCTCTCCACTTCGGAATTTGTTGCGGAGATTTTATCCGCATCCTCTGTAGAAGGAACGTCCGACGCGTGCCCCGCCTCCGTGTCCGGCCCTGGAGCCCGGCTAGTGGAAGCGTGATCGGCAACTTCTCCGGATATAGTCCGGCGAGTATTTTTCCTTCTGGGAAACATGGGTGTTATTATGTTTTCAAAGACAAACCCACGGAGCGAGGTTTTATATCGTACCTCTGCGCCGACGTCTCAGTCCGAACCGCTTTTCTTTTCAGCCTGCCTGGCCTCGGTACCCCTTGCTGATAACTCGCCACGGGCTCGGCATGGCGTCCGGAGGACCTTCCCTACACCGTGTAGATACGGAAGGTAAGGTGCATGGAAAGGGATACTTCTCAAAGGTTAGGCCCCTGGTCTCACCTACCTGCGAGGCAGGTAGTAGCCCCGGATAGTCGGCTGTAATAGCCACCATGGCCCCATCACGGCTTGATTGATAAAATATCCTATCGATTAGCTCCACGAATATGTCCGGATCCTCTTGAAGACCGGGGTCGAGGGACCGTTCAGGTTCCTCTGGTTGTGGAGGTGGGCTAGTTATCTCCCTCACTGCCTTACGCAGCTCCTGCGATGAACGGGCAATATAAGACATTTATTGTGGATATGCGGAAGGGAAGTGTCACATCCCAGTTAGACCATGCATTAGGGTGCGCATCATGTTTAAATTCCATTTAACTTTGAAATGGGGAAGGCAGGAAACCCCAGAACACCCCCTCCTTAAAAGAACTAGGGTTTACTAAAAATTATTTCAATGAATCCGAAATGCCCTTCAAAATGCTCATCCTCTTTGTTTTGGTTCAGAACCCATGTCAAAGGAGGTGGATCATTTTCTAGGTCATCCAAAGTTTCTAGGATTAATCCACAAGTTTTGAACTTGAGCATTTTAAATTATATAAAATATTTTAAATGTTCAAAAATTGCCAAACCAAAATGTTTCATGTTGGGAATATTCCAACAAGTGACCAGGAGCATTTTGGTGATTTTTAAAACAGTTTTGGTATTTTTAAAAACCCCACAAAGTTGCAGGAAAATTAGAAAAGACTAAAAAAAGGAAAACCCTTACGACGCTGTGTGCGCCCCCTGCTGCCCAGCCCAACAGCCAGCCAATGAGCTGCTTGGCTCGGCCAGCGAGCAGCCTGGTGCCCGACGGCGAGCTCGGGCGCCACGCAGCTGGCCGCCGCCGCCTCACCTCACCTCCGCCGCCGCTGCTGGACGGCCTCCACGTCGTCGCCCGACCCCTGGACACGCCATTCGCCCCCTGCCTCTCTCCTCGCTCCCCCTCGCCATGGCCGACGCCCGCCGCCGCTCCACCGTCGTAGCCGTAGCCACCGTCGTCCCCGCGCCACGAGACCGTGTCCGGTCGCTTCGCCGTCGTCGACTTCGTCAAACAAGCCAAGCCCCGAGCACTTGCTCGCCCCGGAGCCACCGCACCGACCCCGCCCGACTCCGCCACCGCCGGAGATCCCCTTCGCCGTCGCCGCCGCATCAGAGCACCCCCGACCACGTCGTCTGGCTCTACGAGATCGCTGTGAGCCTGGCTACCTCCCCATCCTCTACACTCTCTTCCTCGTGCACCACAACGAGCACACGTAGCTCGCCCGAACGCACCGCCGCGGAGCTCGTCGCCGACGAGGCCCCGGCCACCCAACGGCCACGCCACCGTGTCCATCGCACTCACCACACCCCAACGGGTCTGCCCATGCACTTCCCGCACCTCGCCGAGCCCTCTAACCCCAAACCCGTCGCTGGCCGAACCCCGGCGGCCGCCTAACTCGTCGCCGGCGCCAACTCCGCCACCCGACCCCAACTAACCTCACCAATAGATGCGGGTTGCTCCTAGCTACCGTAGCTATCTTCCGCGACTCGTTTGGTGGCGGAATCACAAACACACTCCCTCCGCCGTGTCGGGCTCGCTGGCTGAGTCGCCAGTGCGGCCGGCGTGGGCATTGACCACCGTGGGCCGCATTGACCCGACAGTCAGCGACAATGGGGCCCAGCCACCGCTAACTAAATAGGTTAGTTTAATTAAACTTTAGTTAAGTTAATTACCACGACATGCGGGTCCCACTGGTCAGTTTGACTGGACGACCCGTTGACCCCTGACGTCACGCTGACCTCATCTTGACGCATTAATTCAAATTCTGGATTTATTTTGATATAATAAATTCGAATATAATTCAAATTTCAAATGCTTATAACTTTTTTCTATAACTCCAAATGCAAAGATTTATATATGAAAATTATCAGAAAAATACACTCTATCCATTGGTACAGGTTTCATGCATGTTAAAACAAGTTAACTATGCTGAATAACCAGAATAAGAAATTGCACCATTAGGACTAACTCAAATGAGCTATCATTTGAATCCTTGATTCAAATGAGTTCATCCCTGTTATTTCAGCTTGCATTAGACCAACACACATCCATATTGCCATGTCATAGCATGCATCATATTGTTGCATATTGTCATGTGTGTTTACTTTGGTGTGCTTTCATGATAGGTTACGCGCCGAAGATAACCTCGACTACCCATCGAAGGCAGTTCTCTACCCCAGTTCCATCGGGCAAGCAACTCATTGATCATTCGATACAAACCCATGTTCTCGCTTCGCTCTCGTTTACTGCATTAAGACAACGCGATTCAACTGTTGTGTGCTGCGGTAGTTGAACCCACTTCCTTTGCATGACTGTCATTGCCACAATAACTAGATGAAACCCACTAGTATGTGTAGGAGTTGATTGAGCCATGTTTGTGATTCCTACCATGCTATGCTTGCTATGCTTAGAGTTGTGTCAGGTCTGGCTCATCGGGATGATGAACTGGAGTGAAAGGTTGTGTTGGTTCGAGAGTGAAAGTGTTGAACACGATTTGGTAAAGGTATCGATGAGAGGCCATGTAGGAGTACATGGTGGGTTGTTTCATTGAAGCCGATCCTAAGAACTGAGATCTGTGTTTGTGATCCATGAACTAGCTACTACCACGCATTGGGCCCGAAACCAATGGACCCTCTCGGCTTCTTAACCACCCCTGTTCTTAGTCCGGAGTTGCAAGTAGTTTCGGTGTTTGTAGCATCTTTGGGGCACGCATAGCGCTGACCTTAGGGGTGGGTTGTGTTGCGGTAGGCACCGTGGTCGGTGTACCGAGTGCCGTTTGGTATCTCGGGAACCCTGCACACATCGTTCGGGGCTGTATGGGAAACCTCGGCGGACTCCTGCGGATGGAACCCGAATAGGCGATAAACTGGACTAGGGACTTGAGTGTTTAGGTAGGCTGTGGCCGACACCCACGTTGGGCTTCCGCTTGAAGGTTGCGAGTACATGTCGTGTAAGCGGCGATAAGTGGTGAGCGTGTGTGAAGAAGTACACCCTGCGGGGTTAAATATGATCTATTCGAATAGCCGTGTCCACGGAGAAGGACTTCTGGGTTACCTATATCAGTTCATAGACAAGTAAATGGATACTACTAAAAGCCTCAAGATAAGTGTGAGTATCGTGGATGGCCCTCTCGGGGATGACGAGAGAGGATCCATGGTGGAGTATTGTGATGGTGATTAGTGGACTCGTGTACGACAAAATGCTTTACAAAGTGGTGTCACGTAGGATAGCTTAGCCAAGAGTCAAAGCTGGCTTGCTGCAAATAACTCCACTTCCTTCCTTGAGAATGTGCATGTATGATAGGATTCTGTGGTAAGACTTGCTGAGTACTTTTGTACTCATGTTTGTAATCAATATTTTTCAGAGGACTATACTACCCCTCGACGGATTCTATGTAGATGTTGACTTGACGAGTGAACTAGCCACCCGGTGGCGATCTAAGACTTGTGAAGGGCCATTGTAGATAGAAAGGCTCCAACAAGCTTTCTTTCTTTCTAGAGTGCGTACTCAGACTAGTTTGCTTCCGCATGTGCTTGTATGATTGTATGACTTGAGTGTTGGGTCATGTGACCCCTACCTGTATGACTATGTTATGTATGGCTCCTCGGAGCCTCTTAAATAAAGTACTTGAGTTGTAGAGTTTTGTTGTGATGCCTTGTTGTATTTACTCATATCGGGCATATTGCGTGTATGATTGAAATGCTTGGTATGAGTGGGATCCGACAAACTAGTTGTTTATCCTTGGCAGCCTCTCATATGGGGAAATGTAGTCTCGTGCTTCTGAGCGATAGTAGTCCGCTACAGCCGGTTCACGGAGTCTCGCTAGCCCAAGACTACTGCTTGGACACTTGACTGGCGGCATGTGATTCATTTCGTTCCTATGTACGTCCCTTCGGGAAATGTCACGCGGTGATACTCGAGTCCTGCCTAGCCTGCTACAGCCCGGAATACCGAGTCCTGTTAGCCAGTGCTACAGCCCGAGTTCATACGTTGATGACCGACATGCTCAAGTGATTCATGTATGCCTGTCCCCATAGGTTAGTGCCGCTTTGGGTTCACGACTAGCCATGTCGGCCCGGTTCTTTGTCATGTGGATGCTAGCGACACTATCATATCGTGAGCCAAAAGGCATAAGCGGTCCCGGGCCATGGTAAGGCGACACCTGGGAATACCGTGCGTGAGGCCGCAAAGTGATATGAGGTGTTACCAGCTAGGTCGATGTGACTTGGAATCGGGGTCTGACAGCGTTGGCATCGAGCGAGGGCTGCCTGTAGGTTCGCTAAGCCAAACTGGTGAAGTTGAGTCTAGAAATGCTTTAGTTATATGTAGGGAATTGATTGTGGGAGGAGCGTAAGGCTCTTTTACTCCTTTACCTTATGCCCTCGATCCGAGTCATCCTCTTCTCATTCAACGTGGGTTTAGGACTAGGCTCTCTTCTCTCTATCAGGTTCACGTGTTACTAATCCGTAGTAACTTATAGGATTGTTGGTTACATCCTCAGTTCAGTGCTACTAAATTTTAGTATGCTATCATTTGAACCAGAACCTTGATATGATGTTGTTGAGTGGTTTTGCAATCTGATTTTTAATGTCTCAAATCTGATTTTGAGCATTTACAGATGTTATGCTGCCCGATTTTCCCTAGAAATTCTAATGCCTTTGCATTGTGGCTGTGCTTTCAGATGGCCACCCGTCCCCAGAACCAAGTGGTTCGCCTGACCCGTTGCATTGATGTGTGTGGTCACACGGCAATGCTGGTCCGGGTGATGATTGAGTCTGGTTATCGATGGTATCCTGAATATACCGTCGAGGAGCAGTTTAGGGATTTCAATCAAAGCCAATACCTATGCACGGTCGGATTTATCCATCTTATCCCGGAGCTCTTGAGCCACTTCATCTGTTCTTATGGGCTCGGAATCACTATTGGAATGTCATGCAAGATGCAGCCTATTCCATGATGACTATTATTCGAGCGTAACTGCTTTGTCGAGCAACACCGATTTTCGCTATATGCGGCATCCCTCCACAGGGCGCATGGCTACCTTGAGGTTTGTACAGCGATGCATCCCATGAGGACTCACTCCTTCGCACTACTCTTGAGTTGTTGGAGGACAAGGACCGTGAGAACCGGGCCTTGCGTATGGAGATTTTAATGCCCGTTCGACCTTTGGGCTACTCGACTAGGTTTGCACTGCCGTGCAAGCGGATATATGGACATGAGAGACTTGTACCCGTGCGGGTGAGTCTGCCAGACTTCATGGAGTGGCGTGAGGTTGGAGGCATCACTCCTCCTCGTGGGCCTCGTCTACCACCGTTTGTTGGTCCACGGCCACATCCGAGTCCTTATGGTCCACAGGACCCGCAGGATTGTCTGTTCCCGGACGATCATGTCCCACTTCCAGGCTTGGGTGGTGACTTCTATGAAGACTACTATGGAGCTGCCTGAGATAGTAGTAGTATTCCTAGTATGGTAATAGTTGTGTTTCCACCGTCCTGCGTGACTCGTGGAATACGACTTAGTGTGTATCATTCCGGAAGTGTAGAAAAATAATGTATAGGAGTTGGAATGCTTCCGATGAGATGTAACGCTTTTCCTTATAGTTGTACTCCGTTAGGCTTGTACTAAACTATGAATGGTGTGTATGACCGATGGTATATATATATATGGCAGTTTTATATTACCATGTCATACGAATGAACATCTTGCATTCCATGCTATCCATTACCTTCCGCACTTCCTTGTTAAATTCTGCCATCCTGGTTTAAACCTTTGCTTTGTCTCCCAGGATGGTCAACACTCATAACACTCCTGCTGCTCCAGAGCAGGAGAAGCCGATGCAGCCGAAATGTGAATCTGCCGCAACCGCCATCTTTGGCCGAGGTGATCTTTGAAGCGAGCGCAATAAGCGTGAAACCAACCGCTTATTGGGCGGATTGAACAAAACACAGCACGCCAGCCAAGAAACGATGTGGTTTCACTCAATGACTTCGTCAAGTTGTATCCCCCAAAATTCAAATATTCCGTCGAGCCTCTCGACGCGGATGATTGGCTCCACAGCATCCATCACAAGCTGCGTTCCGCCAACGTGGCTGAGGCTGACAAGGTTACCTTTGCCGCCTATCATCTTGAAGGCCCTGCTAGTCTCTGGTGGGAAAATTATGAGGCTATGCGTCCGGCTGGACAAGTTACAACTTGGGATGAGTTCAGTGCCGCCTTCGTGAGCATCATATTCCGAAGGTCTTATGGACCGCAAAGGGAGGAATTCTGCAGTTTCACCCAAGGTAGGTCGACGGTGGATGCCTACTGACCGTGAATTTGGGAGGTTAGCACGTTATGCTCCGAAGAAGTTTCTACCGATGCCAAGAAGCAGGCAAGGTTCCGCAAGGGACTTAGCCACGAGCTACGCCGAGATCTCCGTCTCGCATGAGTGTACCTCTTTCGAAGCTAGTCAATAAGGCTATCGGTCCTTGGCCCAGGCAGACTGATTTTGAGGCTTCACGCAAGCACATCCGTGACTCTGGATCGTCATCCGCTCTGGATCCCGAAGCGCGGGTTTGGGTTCCAAATACTGCTCTACCACCCAGGTTCACCCGAGGCCATCCTTCGAGGCGCCTCGCCCCAACCAACCGTATTTTCCACCCAAGACTTATGGAGGTCCAACTGCTAATGCTGCTCCACGCCCAAATGTGATAACTTGCTTCAAGTGTGGAGAGGCGGGCCACTATATCCGAGAGTGTCCCAGAACAACCCCAATCAAGTTGGAAAGTCATTGGCGCGGCAAGCCAGCGGGAAAGGTGCCCTATGCTAAGCCATTTGCCACCGCTCGTGGCCATGTCAACTATGTCTCTGCTGAAGAAACCTATGAGGATCCCAACGCCGTCCTCGATGCGCTTCTTGTTAATTGCCATCCGCAACCGTTCTTTTGATCTTGGAGCATCTCATTCATTTATTTTCGAGAGCTATGCTCGATTGCACAACACCACATTCTGTGACATGCCTACCTCCATGGAAATTCAAACTCCTGGTTCTAGATGGCAAACCTCTAGAATAAGTCATGGGAATGAAATTCTTGTCGACGATTAGTCTTTCTTGCATCCCTAATAGCTCTCAAGTCCTCGGACATAAACATCATCTTGGGTATGGACTGGATGTCAGCCCATTATGCTAAGATTGATTGCTCTACTAGAACTGTTCAACTTACCCATCCTTGGGCAAGGCGGTGAATGTTTTAACCCGAGTGTCTAAGCGCCGACTTTACTCCTTAAATGCCAACCCCTTCCGGACCTTGAAGATATTCCGGTAGTCCGTGATTTCCGGATGTCTTTCGAGGAACTGCCAGTGTTCCACCCGACGGGGATGTCGAGTTCGTGATAGATCTTATTCCGGAACCGTCCCAATCTCTAGAAGACCTTATAAGATGGCACCCTAGAACTAGCTGAACTTAAGAAACAACTCGATGAGTCCTTGCAAAAGGTTTCATCCGTCCTAGTTCATCTCCATGGGCTTGCCCGTCCTCTTCGTCAAGAAGAAGGATGGTACGGATCGGATGGTTGTAGATTACCGACCTGTCAATTTGGTCACTATCAAGAACAAGTATCCGCTCCCGGGATCAACGACACTGTATGATCAGCTCGCTGGATCCTCGATCTTTTCAAGATGGATTTGAGGTTGGGCTACCATCAAATCAAAATCAAGAACGGGACATTCCTAAAGCGGCCTTTGTCACTCGTTATGGCCAATCTGAGTACACCGTCATGTCCTTCGGATTAACCAATGCTCCAGCCACCTTCTCTCGGTTAATGAACTCAATCTTCATGGAGTATTTGGATAAATTAAGTCGTGGTATACCTCGATGATATACTCATCTACTCCAAGAATGAGGAAGAACATGCGAACACCTAAGGCTAGTATTGATGAAACTTGAGAGCACCGCCTTTATGCCAAATTCTCTAAGTGTGAATTCTGGTTACCGAAGTGACCTATCTAGGACATGTAATCTCGGTAAGGGCATTGCTGTCAATCCCGAAGCGAGTTCAAGCCGTCCTTGATTGGACTCCACTGAATCGGTCAAGCAAGTTCGAGTTTCCTCGGTTTAGCGAGCTATTGCCGCCGCTTAAATCGAGAATTTCTCTAAAGTTGCTAAACCTCTAACCGAACTCCTCAAGAAAGATAAGAAGTTCGAATGGACGCCACAAGGCGAGATCAGCTTTCAGAACGAAAAGGCGCTCGACATCTGCTCCGCACTTGTTCCACCAGATTTCTCTAAGGACTTTATTATCTATTGCGACGCCTCGCGACAAGGACTAGGTTGCATACTCATGCAAGATCGTCATGTGATTGCCTACGCTTCTCGACGATTCGTCCACATGAGGATAACTACCCACACACGATCTAGAGCTTGCAGCGATGGTTCATGCACTCAAAACTTGGCGACATTACCTTACGGGTAATCGTTGCGAAATCTACACCGATCACCAAAGTCTGAAATATATCTTCACCCAACCGGATTTGAATCTCGAGGCAAAGACGTTGGGTCGAGTTGATTACAGATTTCGACTTAGGAATATCTTACACCCGTGCAAAGCCAATGTCATGGCTGACGACTAAGTCGCAAATCTTATTGTAACAATCTGATGTTACAACAAAGTCAACCAATTCTCCACGAGGAATTTCGTAAGCTTAATCTTCACATTGTTCCTCGAGGATTCCTTTCCACCCTGGTGGCGAAACCTACCCTTACGGATCAGATCATCAAAGCACAGAAGGTAGATCCGGGAATCTCTCGTATCAGGAGAAACATCAAGAAAGGAGTCGCAGATTGTTTCTCCATTGATGAACAAGGTGTCGTGTTCTTTGGAGACCGTCTAGTGGTCCCCAAGGTGCGCAACTCGAGGCGATTGATCCTTAAGGAAGCTCATGACTCTCCTCTCACCATTCATCCTGGTAGTACTAAAATGTATCAAGATCTACGCCAGAGGTTTTGGTGGACTAGGATGAAGAGAGAAATCGCTCAATACATTGCTAACTGCGACGTCTGTCGTCGAGTTAAAGCAGAGCATCAACGGCCTGCTGGTACCCTTCAACCTTTGGAAATTCCTGAATGGAAATGGGATAAAATCGGTATGGATTTCATTACCGGGTTTCCCAGGACCAAGAGAGGGAATAATGCTATCTTCGTTGTTGTTGATCGTCTTTCCAAAGTAGCCCACTTCCTACCTGTTCGTGAGAGTATAACCGCTAGCCAGCTAGCTGATTTGTACATCTCTCGAATAGTGTCTCTTCATGGTGTTCCATTAGAGATTAACTCAGACCGTGGAAGTCTCTTCACCTCTCGATTTTGGGAAAGTTTCCAAACGCTATGGGAACTCGTCTCTCTTTAGCACCGCTTTCCATCCCCAATCAAGTGGTCAAGTAGAACGAGTCAATCAAATCCTAGAGGATATGCTTGAGCTTCAGTCATCTCTTCGGCATGAATTGGGAGAAATGCCTTCCATTCGCCGAGTTCGCTTATAACAATAGTTATCAAGCCAGCCTGGGCAAAGCCCCTTCAAGTTCTTTATGGACGAAATGTCGAACGCCTCTTAACTGGTCGAAACCGGGAGAGACAACTCTTTGGCCGGATATGATTCAGAAGCGTAAGAGCAGGTTCGCGTTATTCGTGAGAAATTGAAAACAGCCCAATCTCGTCAAAAGAGCCAATATGACCGCAAGCATAAGCCTATGACTTATGAAATTGGCGAGAAGGCTTACCTTCGGGTTACTCCTTTAAAGGGAACCCATCGTTTCGGTATCAAAGGCAAGTTGGCTCCTCGTTACATTGGACCCTTTCGCATTCTTGCCAAACGAGGAGAAGTTGCCTACCAATTGGAACTACCTCCGCATCTTTCCAGAGTCCATGATGTCTTCCACGTTTCCCAACTCAGGCGTTGCTTCTCGGATCCTATCCGTGGAGTGGACCACGAAACGCTTGATCTCCAAGATAACCTCACCTATCGAGAATATCCCGTTCGTATCCTCGATCAAGCCGAGCGTACCACTCGACGTCGGAATATCAAGTTTCTAAAGGTTCAATGGTCAAACCATTCCGAGCAAGAAGCAACTTGGGAAAGGGAGGATCGTCTTCGACTTGAGTATCCCACCTTTTTCGCAACAGATCCTAAATCTCGGGACGAGATTCTTTTGAGTGGGGGTGAGTTGTCACATCCCAGTTAGACCATGCATTAGGGTGTGCATCATGTTTAAATTCCATTTAATTTGAAATGGGAAGGCAGAAACCCGAACACCCCTCCTTAAAAGAACTAGGGTTTACTAAAATTATTTCAATGAATCCGAAATGCCCTTCAAAATGCTCATCCTCTTTGTTTTGGTTCAGAACCCATGTCAAAGGAGGTGGATCATTTTCTAGGTCATCCAAAGTTTCTAGGATTAATCCACAAGTTTTGAACTTGAGCATTTTAAATTATATAAAATATTTTAAATGTTCAAAAATTGCCAAACCAAAATGTTTCATGTTGGGAATATTCCAACAAGTGACCAGGAGCATTTTGGTGATTTTTAAAACAGTTTTGGTATTTTTAAAAACCCCACAAAGTTGCAGGAAAATTAGAAAAGACTAAAAAAAGGAAAACCCTTACCTAACGCTTTGTGTTCGCCCACCTTCCGCCCAGCCCAGCAGCAAGCCGGCCATGAAGCTGCTTGGCTCGGCCAGCAGCAGCCTGGTGCCCGACGGCGAGCTCGGCGCGCCACGCAGCTGGCCGCCGCCTGCTTCACCTCCTCGCCGCTCGCTGCTGGGACGGCCTCCACGTCGTCGCCCGACCCCTGGACACGCCATTCGCCCCCCGCCTCTCTCCTCGCTCCCCCTCGCCATGGCCGACGCCGCCGCCGCCGCTCCACCGTCGTAGCCGTAGCCACCGTCGTCCCAGCGCCACGAGACCGTGTCCGGTCAACCGCCGTCGTCGACTTCGTCGAACAAGCCAAGCCCCGAGCACTTGCTCGCCCGAGCCACCGCACCGACCCGCCCGACTCCGCCACCGCGGAGATCCCTTCGCCGTCGCCGCCGATCGAGCACCCCGACCACGTCGTCGGCTCTCTGAGATCGCTGTGAGCTGGCTACCTCCCCATCCTCTCCACTCTCTTCCTCGTGCACCACAACGAGCACACGATGCTTCGCCCGAACGCGCGCCGCCGGAGCTCGTCCGCGACGAGGCCCCGCCACCCAACGCCACGCCACCGTGTCCATCGCACTCACCACACCCCAACGGGTCTGCCCATGCACTTCCCGCACCTCGCCGAGCCCTCTAACCCCAAACCCGTCGCTGGCCGAACCCCGGCGGCCGCCTAACTCGTCGCCGGCGCCAACTCCGGCCACCCCGACCCCAACTAACCTCACCAATAGATGCGGGTTGCTCCTAGCTACCCGTAGCTATCTTCCGCGACTCGTTTGCTCCTAGCTAGTCGCCGGTGCGGCCGACGTGGGCATTGACCACCGTGGGCCCGCGTTGACCCCGACAGGTCACTGACAACTGGGGCCCAGCCCTGCTAACTAAATAGGTTAGTTTAATTAAACTTTAGTTAAGTTAATTACCCTGACATGCGGGTCCCACTGGTCAGTTTGACCTGGACGACCCGTTGACCCTGACGTCACGCTGACCTCATGCCGCGCATTAATTCAAATTCTGGATTTATTTTGATATAATAAATTCAGAATATAATTCAAATTTCAAATGCTTATAACTTTTTTCTATAACTCCAAATGCAAAGATTTATATATGAAAATTATCAGAAAAATACACTCTATCCATTGGTACAGGTTTCATGCATGTTAAAACAAGTTAACTATGCTGAATAACCAGAATAAGAAATTGCACCATTAGGACTAACTCAAATGAGCTATCATTTGAATCCTTGATTCAAATGAGTTCATCCCGTTATTTCAGCTTGCATTAGACCAACACACATCCATATTGCCATGTCATAGCATGCATCATATTGTTGCATATTGTCATGTGTGTTTACTTTGGTGTGCTTTCATGATAGGTTACGCTTCAAGATAACCTCGACTACCCATCGAAGGGCAGTTCCTACCCCAGTTCCATCGGGCAAGCAACTCATTGATCATTCGATACAAACCCATGTTCTCGCTTCGCTCTCGTTTCTGCATTAAGACAACGCGATTCAACATTGTGTGCTGCGGTAGTTGAACCCACTTCCTTTGCATGACTGTCATTGCCACAAGTAACTAGATGAAACCCACTAGTATGTGTAGGAGTTGATTGAGCCATGTTTGTGATTCCTACCATGCTATGCTTGCTATGCTTAGAGTTGTGTCAGTCGGCTCATCGGGATGATGAACTGGAGTGAAAGGTTGTGTTGGTTCGAGAGTGAAAGTGTTGAACACGATTTGGTAAAGGTATCGATGAGAGGCCATGTAGGAGTACATGGTGGGTTGTTTCATTGAAGCCGATCCTAAGAACTGAGATCTGTGTTTGTGATCCATGAACTAGCTACTACCACGCATTGGGCCCGAAACCAATGGACCCTCTCGGCTTCTTAACCACCCTGTTCTTAGTCCGGAGTTGCAAGTAGTTTCGTGTTTGTAGCATCTTTGGGGCCGCACGCATAGCGCTGACCTTAGGGGTGGGTTGTGTTGCGGTAGGCACCGTGGCCCGTGTACCGAAAGTGCCCGTTTGGTATCTCGGGAACCCTGCACACATCGTTCGGGCTGTATGGGAAACCTCGGCGGACTCCTGCGGATGGAACCCGAATAGGCGATAAACCTGGACTAGGGACTTGAGTGTTTAGGTAGGCTGTGGCCGACACCCACGTTGGGCTTCCGCTTGAAGGTTGCGAGTACATGTCGTGTAAGCGGCGATAAGTGGTGAGCGTGTGTGAAGAAGTACACCCTGCAGGGTTAAATATGATCTATTGAATAGCCGTGTCCACGGAGAAGGACTTCGGGTTACCTATATCAGTTCATAGACAAGTAAATGGATACTACTAAAAGCCTCAAGATAAGTGTGAGTATCGTGGATGGCCCTCTCGGGGATGACGAGAGAGGATCCATGGTGGAGTATTGTGATGGTGATTAGTGGACTCGTGTACGACAAAATGCTTTACAAAGTGGTGTTACGTAGGATAGCTTAGCCAAGAGTCAAAGCTGGCTTGCTGCAAATAACTCCACTTCCTTCCTTGAGAATGTGCATGTATGATAGGATTCTGTGGTAAGACTTGCTGAGTACTTTTGTACTCATGTTTGTAATCAATATTTTTCAGAGGACTATACTACCCTCCGACGGATTCTATGTAGATGTTGACTTGACGAGTGAACTAGCCACCGGTGGCGATCTAAGACTTGTGAAGGGCCATTGTAGATAGAAAGGCTCCAACAAGCTTTCTTTCTTTCTAGAGTGCGTACTCGAGACTAGTTTGCTTCGCATGTGCTTGTATGATTGTATGACTTGAGTGTTGGGTCATGTGACCCCTACCTGTATGACTATGTTATGTATGGCTCCTCGAGCCTCTTAAATAAAGTACTTGAGTTGTAGAGTTTTGTTGTGATGCCTTGTTGTATTTACTCATATCGGGCATATTGCGTGTATGATTGAAATGCTTGGTATGAGTGGGATCCGACAAACTAGTTGTTTATCCTTGGCAGCCTCTCATATGGGGAAATGTAGTCTCATGCTTACGAGCGATAGTAGTCCGCTACTGCCCGGTTCACGAGTCCTGCTAGCCCAAAGACTACTGCTTGGACACTTGATCGGCCGGCATGTGTTTCATTTCGTTCCTATGTCTGTCCTTCGGGAAATGTCACGCGGTGATACTCGAGTCCTGCCTAGCCTGCTACAGCCCGGAATACCGGAGTCTGTTAGCCAGTGCTACAGCCCGAGTTCATACGTTGATGACCGACATGCTCAAGTGATTCATGTATGCCTGTCCCCATAGGTTAGTGCCGCTTTGGGTTCACGACTAGCCATGTCGGCCCGGGTTCTTTGTCATGTGGATGCTAGCGACACTATCATATACGTGAGCCAAAAGGCGCAAACGGTCCCGGGCCATGGTAAGGCGACACCCGTGGGAATACCGTGCGTGAGGCCGCAAAGTGATATGAGGTGTTACCAGCTAGGTCGACGTGACTTGGAATCGGGGTCCTGACAGGAAGGGCATGAAAAGTGGCAGCTTACCCAGCTCGAAGGATTGTACATGGAGAATTCGTCCCGCGGTTTGATGCGGAGGAACTCCTCTTCCTCTCCCTTGTACAGACCGGACAGAGTTTTTGCCATAGCGGCAACGGAGTCCGGCCCCTTACGTTCGCAGCGGGTGGCATCGTCTTCCCCGTTAAAATCCCACATTGGGCGGCCTCAGTATTGAAGCGGCTGCACCCCTCGCATAATGCATATTGACATAACTTCGATTGTAGTCAGTCCTGATAGAGCCAGCACCTTTATCCGGCTCATCAGGTAAAAAACATCTCTATCGTCTTCCTCCTGAGGGCTCCTTGGTCGCCAGCTTAGGCGTTTCTTCAGAAGAGCATTATTAAACTCAGGAAGGCCGATCCGAATAGGATCCGGAAGAGGGACGTCCTCTATATAGAACCACTCTGAAGGCCAGTCTTCGGATGCCTTTTCGGGGTGCCGGACAGGTATCCGGTCCCGGCGATGCGCCATATTTTGGCTCCGCCCACTTGAAACAGTGACCCCCCTGTGTACGGGGTACGAGGAAGAATAGCATCTTCCATAGCTTGAAGTGAGCTTCACAGCCCAGAAATAGTTCGCAAAGAGCGACATAGCCAGCAATGTGCAATATGGAGGCAGGAGTGAAATTATGCAGTGGAGGCAGAGAACTCAGAGCTCTGCGGAGGAACGGGTGGATTTGAAATCCTAGTCCCCTTAATAAATAAGGGGCAAGGCATACCCGTTCCCCTTTGGAGGGATTGGGGAAGCTCTCTGCTTGTTCTCCGCCATTATAGGTGGCAAGCCCGGCTCGAACGGGGACCATATACGCTGGGGGGAGAAATCCCTAGGTCTGTAGTCTCACTAGTTGGCTATGCGGGACGGAACACTTCTTCTAATCATTGGGCTTAGGGCTACGGGGGCGAGAGGAGGAGCTGCGGCGACTGGCCATGTTGGAATGGATTTTTTCCAGGCGTGCTCCGATGGATACTCGCTGTGGGAGGATGGTATGATATGGATCTGTGAATCCCCGTCTCTTTAATAGGCGATTTTCCTAGATGGCTAGGGTGGCAATTGTAAAAATGCCCCGGCTTCTCGCATTCGCTCGACGCGTGGAGGATCTCCATTATTGGGTGCAGAAGCCAAGGAGTGCAACATTTATGGGAAGCCGGACACTATTCAAACAAGTATTCAGAATTTGGAGAAGAACCCGCCTTGCAATGCCGAAGACAATCTGCGCGCCAGACTCATCGTCATTGAAGCCTGGTTCGGGGGCTACTGAGGGAGTCCTGGATTAAGGGTTATCCAGACAGCCGGACTATATCCTTTGGCCGAACTATTGGACTATGAAGATACAAGATTGAAGACTTCGTCTCGTGTCCGGATGGGACTCTCTTGGCATGGAAGGCAAGCTTGGCGATACGGATATGTAGATCTCCTTCTGTTGTAACCCGACTGTAATTCCTAGCCCCTCCGGTGTCTATATAAACCGGAGGGTTTAGTCCGTAGGACAAGAACAATCATACCATAGGCTAGCTTCTAGGGTTTAGCCTCTACAATATCGTTGTAGATCAAATCTTGTAATACTCATATTCATCAAGATCAATCAAGCAGGAAGTAGGGTATTACCTCCATAGAGAGGGCCCGAACCTGGGTAAACATTGTGTCCCTTGCCTCCTGTTACCATCCGCCTTAGACGCACAGTTCGGGACCCCCTACTGGAGATCTGCCGGTTTTGACACCAACAGTTGGTCCAGGAAAATCGTGTACATGGGGCATCATAGATGGCTCGAGAAGGATGACCCGTGGAGAAAGTGTGGAGATCTATTCAATGGGTTGGCTGAGCTTCGAGGACCTCCACGTAAGAGGAGCGGCGCCGAAATCGACGAGCTGTTGAGAAACTGGGAACAATGCCCCGCCCCGGGAAAGATCAAAAAGGCGCCGGAGCCGCTGCTGAAGGTATGGAAAATGAGGTCTGTTTTCTAGGACTTGGAGTACTGGCCCAATCATGACACACCTCATTGCCTTGATCCAATGCATATCACGAAGAATGTCCTCGAGAGCTTGCTTGACACACTGATGAATATGTCGGAGAAGACCAAGGATGGGCCGAAGGCAAGGAAAGACTTGGAAGATTTGAAGATCAGGAAAGATCTCCACCGTAAAAAGTTGATGGAGGAGACGGAGACGGAGACGGAGGAGGGGGAAAGGGGCAGAAAAGTCAACCAGAAGGAGGAGAATTATTGCCCCCCTTCTTGCTTCACCTTAAGTGCAAAGGAGACTGATCAATTCATCAAGTGCCTTATGGGAATCAAAGTCAGTTCCGTTCACTGTGGGAAGATAAGTAGATTTCTAGACCCCAAGAAGAAAAGGTTCAGCGGGATGAAGTCTCATGATTGTCACGTGATGATGACGCAGATACTCCCGGTTGCCACTAGAGGGATAATGGAGAAGCACGTCTGTGACACGCTTACTGGTCTCTGCAACTTCCTCGATGTTATATCTTGAAAGTCCATAAGTGTGAAGCAGCTCCGAAGGCTACAGGAAGAGATCGTTGTCATACTATGTGAGCTTGAGATGTACTTCCCACCCGCGTTCTTTGACGTCATGGTGCATCTGTGTATCCACATCGTGGATGGCATCATCGACCTCGGGACGATATTCCTTCACAGCATGATGCCGTTCGAGAGGATGAATGGGGTCATCAAAGGATTTGTTCGTAACATGTCCCGTCCAGAAGGGAGCATCGTACAGGGGTATCTGACGCATGAGTGCGTCTCCTTTTGCGAGAATTATATAAGCGTCGGAGACCTTGTTGTTGGTTTGCCCGTCAAGAAGCACGATGGGAAGCTCGAAGGAGATGGTCACAACAACGGCCGGAGGGAATTGCACATGGACTACTCAGATAGATGGAACGACTTTGACAGGGCTAACTTAGTAGTGCTACAACATCAAGATGTGGTAGATGATTATGTGGCACATCACAAAGAAACCATCACAAAGAAGTACCGTGATAAGGGGATGCTCAAGACGGACGACGAAGTTACTGTAGAGCACAACGCCACTTTCTTGCGCTGGTTTGAACATCAAGTTCTTGAAAATCCCCTGGAAGAGTGCAGTTCGGATGGATTGCTCGTACACGCCTTAGCACATGGCCCCGCGCCCAAGCTCGCGACCTATCAGTCCTACGATATCAATGGGTACACGTTCTACACCGAGGCCAAAGACATGGACAGTGATTACCAGAACTCTGGGGTGACAATTCAATGCGTTACTGACACCAACGGCACAACTGAGAGATTCTAAGGAAGGGTCGAAGAGATCTGGGAGCTTGACTATGCTGGAATGCACGATGCGACGATGTTCCGTGTAAGATGGGCCAAGGACGTCGTAATAGAAAACAAGTATTTCACCACCATGTCTATACCCGACATGAAGAGCACTCCCGTGAACTTTAGCGTCATCTCAAAAATGAGCCATGGGTACACACTAAGTGTTGGAAATATGCCCTAGAGGCATAAAATGGTTATTATTATATTTCCTTGTTCATGGTAATTGTCTATTGTTCATGCTATAATTGTGTTATCCGGAAATCGTAATACATGTGTGAATACATAGACCACAACAAGTCCCTAGTGAGCCTCTAGTTGACTAGCTCGTTGATCAATAGATGGTTACGGTTTCCTGACCATGGACATTGGATGTCGTTGATAACGGGATCACATCATTAGGAGAATGATGTGATGGACAAGACCCAATCCTAAGCATAGCACAAGATCGTGTAGTTCGTCTGCTAAAGCTTTTCTAATGTCAAGTATCATTTCCTTAGACCATGATATTGTGCAACTCCCGGATATCATAGGAATGCTTTGGGTGTGCCAAACGTCACAACGTAACTAGGTGGCTATAAAGGTGCACTACAAGTATCTTCGAAAGTGTCTGTTGGGTTGGCACGAATCGAGACTGGGATTTGTCGCTCCGTGTGACGAAGAGGTATCTCTGGGCCCACTCGATACGACATCATCATAATGAGCTCAATGTGACCAAGGAGTTGATCACGGGATAATGTGTTACGAACGAGTAAAGATACTTGCTGGTAACGAGATTGAACAAGGTATAGGGATACCGATGATCGAATCTCGGGCAAGTATCATACCGGTAGACAAAGGGAATTGAGTACGGGATTGATTGAATCCCCGACATCGTGGTTCATCCGATGAGATCATCGAGGAATATGTGGGAGCCAACATGGGTATCCAGATCCCGCTATTGGTTATTGGCCGGAGAGATGTCTCGGTCATGTCTACATGCCTCCCGAACCCGTAGGGTCTACACACTTATGGTTCGATGACGCTAGGGTTATAGGGAAAGTTTGTACATGGTTACCGAATGTTGTTCAGAGTCCCTGGTGAGATCCCGGACGTCACGAGGAGTTCCGGAATGGTCCAGAGGTAAAGATTTATAAATGGGAAGTCCTTATTCGGTCGCCAGAAGTGTTCGGGGGTTTATCGGTATTGTACCGGGACCACCGAAAGGGTTCCGGGGGTCCACCGGGAGGGTCCACCTACCCCGGAGGGCCCTATGGGCTGAATATGGAGGGGAACCCGCCCCTAGGTGGGCTGGGCGCCAAACCCCCCTAGGGCCCATGCGCCTAGGGTTGGGGGGAACCCTAAAGGGGGCGCCCCCTTGGCTTGGGGGGCAAGCCTTCCCACCTTGCCAGCCGCCCCCTCTAGATCTATCTGGAGGGGGTCGGCCCCCTCTCCATTGCCCCTATAAATAAAGGGGAGGTGGGAGGGCAGCCGCACCACATCCAAGGCACAACCCTCCCCCTCTCCAACACCTCCTCCTCCTTCCGCGGTGCTTGGCGAAGCCCTGCCGAAGTACCACGCTGCTCCAACACCACCACGTCGTCGTGCTGCTGCTGGAGTTGTCTTCCCCAACCTCTCCCTCCTCCTTGCTGGATCAAGGCGCGGGAGACGTCACCGGGCTGCACGTGTGTTGAACGCGGAGGCGCCGTTGCTCGGCGCTTAGATCAGAATCAACCGCGATCTGAATCGCTACGAGTACGACTCCTTCATCCGCGTTCTTGTAACGCTTCTGCATCGCGATCTTCAAGGGTATGAAGATGCACTCCCCTCTCTCTTGTTGCTAGCCTCTCCATAGATTGATCTTGGTGATGCGTAGAAATTTTTTAATTTCTGCAACGATCCCCAACAGTGGCATCATGAGCTAGGTCTATGCGTAGTTTCTATGCACGAGTAAAACACAAGTTGTTGTGGGCGTCAATTTTGTCAATTTAGTTGCCGTTACTAGTATTATCTTGATTCGGCGGCATCGTGGGATGAAGCGGCCCGGACCGACCTTACACGTACGCTTACGTGAGATAGGTTCCACCAACTGACATGCACTAGTTGCATAAGGTGGCTAGCGGGTGTCTGTCTCTCCCACTTTAGTCGGATCGTATTTGATGAAAAGGGTCCTTATGAAGGGTAACTAGAAATTGGCATATCACGTTGTGGTTTTGGCGTAGGTAAGAAATGTTCTTGCTAGAACCTATAGCAGCCACGTAAAAATTTGCAACAACAATTAGAGGACGTCTAACTTGTTCTTGCAGCATATGTCGTGTGATGTGATATGGCCAAAAGGATGTGATGAATGATATATGTGATGTATGAGATTGATCATGTTCTTGTAATAGGAATCACGACTTGCATGTCGATGAGTATGACAACCGGCAGGAGCCATAGGAGTTGTCTTAATTTATTGTATGACCTGCGTGTCAATGAAAACTCCCCGAAGATGATGATCATGGCGCCCCGAAGATGGAGATCAAAAGGAGAAAAATGATATTGGACATATCATGCCACTATTTGATTGCATGTGATGTTTATCATGTTTTACGTCTTATTTGCTTAGAACGACGGTAGCTTAAATAAGATGACCCCTCAATGAAATTTCAAGAAAGTGTTCCCCCTAACTGTGCACCGTTGCGAAGGTTCGTTGTTTCAAAGCACCACGTGATGATCGGGTGTGATAGATTCTAACGTTCGAATAC
Source organism: Aegilops longissima (assembly GCA_021605205.1). Lineage (NCBI taxonomy): Eukaryota > Viridiplantae > Streptophyta > Magnoliopsida > Poales > Poaceae > Aegilops > Aegilops longissima. The sequence continues at coordinate 651,195,490 of CM038680.1, forward strand.
AACGGGTGTAAGCCAGATTTACACATGCAAAAACACTTAGGTTGACTTGATGAGCCTAGCATGTACAGACATGGCCTCGGAACACAAGAGACCGACAGGTCGAACATGAGTCGTATAGTAGATACGATCAACATGGAGATGTTCACCGTTGATGACTAGTCTGTCTCGCGTGATGATCGGACACGGCCTAGTCGATTCGGATCATGTATCACTTAGATGACTAGAGGGATGTCTCCCTGAGTGTGAGTTCATTAAATAATTTGATTAGATGAACTTAATTATCATGAACATAGTCTAAAAATCTTTGCAATATGTCTTGTAGATCAAATGGCCCACGCTAATGTTGCCCTCAACTTCAACGCATTCCTAGAGAAAACCAAGTTGAAAGACGATGGTAGCAACTACACGGACTGGGTCTGTAACTTGAGGATCATCCTCATAGCTGCCAAGAAAGCATATGTCCTTGATGCACCGCTAGGTGAAGCACTTGTTTTCCCAGCAACTCAAGACATTATGAATGCCTGGTAGTCACGTAGTGATGATTACTCCCTGGTTCAGTGCGGCATGCTTTACAGCTTAGAACCGGGGCTCCAAAAGCGTTTTGAGCAGCACGGAGCATATGAGATGTTCCAAGAGCTGAAAATGGTTTTCCAAGCTCATGACCGAGTCGAGAGATATGAAGTCCCCGACAAGTTCTACAGTTGTAAGATGGAGGAGAATAGTTCCGTCAGCGAGCACATACTCAAAATGTCTGGGCTGCACAACCGCTTGTCTCAGCTGGGAGTTAATCTCCCGGATGACGCGGTCGTTGACAGAATCCTTCAGTCGCTCCCACCTAGCTACAAGAGCTTCATGATGAATTTCAATATGCAGGGGATGGAGAAAACCATTCCTGAGGTATATTCAATGCTGAAATCAGCGGAGGTGGAGATCAAAAAGGAACATCAAGTGTTGATGGTCAATAAAACCACTAGTTTCAAGAAAGGCAAGGGTAAGAAGAACTTCAAGAATGACGGCAAGGGAGTTGCCGCGCTCGGTAAGCTAGTTGCCGGGAAGAAGCCAAAGCATGGACCCAAGCCTGAGACTGAGTGCTTTTATTGCAAGGGAAACGGTCACTGGAAGCGGAACTGCCCCAAGTACTTAGCAGATAAGAAGGACGGCAATACCAAAGGTATATGTGATATACATGTTATTGATGTGTACCTTACCAGCACTAGTAGTAGCTCCTGGGTATTTGATACCGGTGCGGTTGCTCATATTTTTAACTCAAAACAGGAGCTGCGGAATAAGCGGAGACTGGCGAAGGACGAGGTGACGATGCGCGTCAGGAATGGTTCCAAGGTCGATGTGATCGCCGTCGGCACGCTACCTCTACATTTACCTACGGGGTTACTTTTAAACCTCAATAATTGTTATTTAGTGCCAGCTTTGAGCATGAACATTGTATCTGGATCTCGTTTAATGCAAAATGGTTACTCATTTAAATCTGAGAATAATGGTTGTTCTATTTATATGAGAGATATGTTTTATGGTCATGCCCCGCTGGTCAATGGTTTATTCTTATTGAATCTCGAACGTGATGTTACACATATTCATAGTGTGAATGCCAAAAGATGTAAGGTTGATAATGATAGTCCCACATACTTGTGGCACTGCCGCCTTGGTCACATTGGTGTCAAACGCATGAAGAAACTCCATGCAGATGGACTTTTGGAGTCTCTTGATTATGAATCATTTGACACGTGCGAACCATTCCTCATGGGCAAAATGACCAAGACTCCGTTCTCCGGAACAATGGAGCGAGCAACCAACTTATTAGAAATCATACGTACTGATGTGTGCGGTCCAATGACTGTTGAGGCTCGCGGCGGTTATCGTTATGTTCTCACCCTCATTGATGACTTAAGTAGATATGGGTATATCTACTTAATGAAACACAAGTCTGAGACCTTTGAAAAGTTGAAGGAATTTCAGAGTGAGGTCGAGAATCAACATGACAGGAAAATAAAGTTCTTACGATCAGATCGTGGAGGGGAATATTTGAGTCACGAATTTGGCATGCACTTAAGGAAATGTGGAATTGTTTCACAACTCACGCCGCCTGGAACACCTCAGCATAATGGTGTGCCCGAATGTCATAATCGCACTCTATTAGATATGGTGTGATCTATGATGTCTCTTACCGATCTACCGCTATCATTTTCAGGTTATGCTATAGAGACTGCCGCATTCACTTTAAATAGGGCTCCGTCGAAATCCGTTGATACGACACCGTATGAATTATGGTTTGGGAAGAAACCTAAGCTGTCATTTCTGAAAGTTTGGGGATGCGATGCTTATGTCAAGAAACTTCAACCTGAAAAGCTCGAACCCAAATCGGAAAAATGCGTCTTCATAGGATACCCTAAGGAAACTATTGGGTATACCTTCTACCTCAGATCCGAAGGAAAGATCTTTGTTGCCAAGAATGGATCCTTTCTAGAGAAAGGGTTTCTCTCGAAAGAAGTAAGTGGGAGGAAAGTAGAACTTGATGAGGTATTGCCTCTTGAACCGGAGAGTAGCGCAGCTCAAGAAAATGTTTCTGTGGTGCCTGCACCGACTAGAGAGGAAGTTAATGATGATGGTCATGAAACTTCAGATCAAGTTGCTACTGAACTTCGTAGGTCCACAAGGACACGTTCCGCACCAGTGGTACGGCAACCCTGTCCTGGAAATCATGTTGTTAGATAATGGTGAACCTTCAAACTATGAAGAAGCGATGGCGGGCCCGGATTCCGACAAATGACTTGAAGCCATGAAATCCGAGATAGGATCCATGTATGAAAACGAAGTATGGACTTTGACTGACTTGCCCGATGATCGGCAAGCCATAGAAAATAAATGATCTTTAAGAAGAAGACAGACGCGGATGGTAATGTAACCATCTATAAGGCTCGACTTGTCGCTAAGGGTCATCGACAAGTTCAAGGGGTTGACTACGATGAGACCTTCTCACCCGTAGCGAAGCGGAAGTCCGTCCGAATCATGTTAGCAATTGCCGCATTCTATGATTATGAGATATGGCAAATGGACGTCAAAACAACATTCCTTAATGGTTTCCTTAAGGAAGAATTGTATATGATGCAGCCGGAAGGTTTTGTCGATCCTAAGAATGCTGACAAGGTATGCAAGCTCCAACAAGCATCTCAGAGTTGGAACATTCGCTTTGATGAGATGATCAAAGCGTTTGGGTTTACACAGACTTATGGAGAAGCCTGTGTTTACAAGAAAGTGAGTGGGAGCTCTGCAGCATTTCTCATATTATATGTGGATGACATACTACTGATGGGAAATGATATAGAATTCTTGGAAAGCATAAAGGCCTACTTGAATAAGTGTTTTTCAATGAAGGACCTTGGAGAAGCTGCTTACATATTAGGCATCAAGATCTATAGAGATAGACTCAGACGCCTCATTGGTCTTTCACAAAGCACATACCTTGACAAGATATTGAAGAAGTTCAATATGGATCAGTCCAAGAAAGGGTTCTTGCCTGTATTGCAAGGTGTGAGATTGAGCACGGCTCAATGCCCGACCAAGGCAGAAGATAGAGAAAAGATGAGTGTCATCCCCTATGCCTCGGCCATAGGGTCTATTATGTATGTCATGCCGTGTACCAGACCTGATGTGAACCTGGCCGTAAGTTTGGTAGGAAGGTACCAAAGTAATCCCGACATGGAACACCGGACAACGGTCAAGAACATCCTGAAGTACCTAAAAAGGACTAAGGATATGTTTCTCGTTTATGGAGGTGACGAAGAGCTCGTCATAAAGGGTTACGTTGATGCTAGCTTCGACATAGATCTGGATGACTCCAAGTCACAAACCGGATACATGTATATTTTCAATGGTGGGGCAGTCAGCTGGTGCAGTTGCAAGCAAAGCGTCGTGGCGGGATCTACATGTGAGGCGGAGTACATGGTAGCCTTGGGGCAGCACATGAAGCAATCTGGATGAAGGAGTTCATTACCGACCTAGGAGTTATTCCCAATGCACTACTGGAATCTGGCACTTTGCCATCTGCCATGGCAGATGGCAAAGGCATGGTCGGCGGATGGCAAAGGCTTTGCCATCTGCCAGCAGATGGCAAACAGTTTGTCGAAACCACGCCGGCAAAGGCTTCTTTGCCGCTCGCTTGTCGATGGCAAAGAGCTCGTGCCTTTGCCATTAGTCGGCAGATGGCAAAGCCTCTTAACGGGTTAGCCCGTTAGAAGGTTAATCGCATACTTTGCCGCCTCGCCGCCAGATGGCAAAGGCTGCAGACTCTTTGTCCGTCTGCCGGCCAGATGGCAAGGCTGCAGCTCTTTGTAAATCTGCCAAACAGATGACAAAGGCTGCATGCTTTGCCGTCTGCCAGCAGATGGCAAAGAGCCCAAATAGGCCAGCCCAAATTTTACATGTAGATTACACGTGGCCTCTTTGCCATCTGCCAGCTAATGGCAAAGTGACTATATTGCCCCATTTAATTTTGTTTTTTCTTATATCAGTTCATTTTCACAGAAAATCAAACACAAATATATGTATATGACCAATATAGCATATTCAACGCATATTACCAATAGTCATGAACACATATATATCCAACACATGTTACCAATAGTAGCAAGTTTCATCCGTACATATACATAGTTTCATCAATATTACACAATTTCATCCATAGGTAGCAAGTTTCACAAGGTCAAAACAAAAACTAAATACAAGCACTCCATCAACCCAAGCTTCCGTGATCTTAAGCAAATCTGTAAAATGGGAAAGAAGAAAGTTAGAAGAAGAAGATTATTATGATGCGGAAATATGCATGGATTGTCAAAACTTGCATTATCATACTATCACTAGTACAACAAAGCTGCAGGTTGGCATAGTTCATGAACCATGTACATCATGACAAATACAATATCATCCAATGCTCGACTATGAACAAAATTGAACAATTACACCTCACCAGGGCGGAGCATAGAACCAACAAGCAAGTAGGAGGGGTATAAGAGGATGTGAGGAGCTCACCGGAGGGGGTTCTAGCCTAGGCCGAGCTTCATCACCATGGATGCGGCTAGGGGAATCAGACGAGTCTACCATCATAGGAGCAGCAGCACCACCACCGCCAAAACTGGAATGGCCGGAGCGAATCGCCATCATATGGGTCACCACCACCGAATGATCTTGCAAGGTGTAAAGTCTCCACATTTCAGTATAAACTAGTGGCGTCAAGAAACAAGCAGTAGCAGGCAGAAGGTAAATTCTAGTAACTGATGATTAGTAGACAAAAACAGGAAATAGATCGCACCAGTAGCAAAGTCCACTGCCGCAAGTCCTAAACATTTCATTCAGATCATATATGAAACTCACTAGTTTCTCCATTCTGAAAGCTGGGACGATAGATGCCTTCAAGTCTGCGAGTGCAAAGAGCGAGGTGGGGATCAGTAAATATCAAGGATGTTGTTGTTCTGGGTTAAGCTAAGTAAAAAAATCAAGGGCATAACAGATTCAAGTCAACAAAAATTAACATGTGTACATCTTGCATAGACTATCATCATTTATAAAAGAAATACAAAACAAAATATGCAAAAGCTGTACAATGGTTATGTGCTCACATTTAAATGCTCAAGATGCAGAACACTTATTTACAATAGTTTAGGTTTTTAAATTTGTCATCTTGAAGCATCACACTAGCAAATGACATGAAAGATCACAGGAAATAACACTGCCCCCTGATCAAGTATACTCTAAGCATAAAAAAAGTCAAACAAGCTCATTGTGCATTTTCTTTTTCAGCGTGAGACACAATAAAATGTCTAGAAAATCTATTGAATGGCATAAGTCCCAAATTCTATCTGGTGTGCTAGTAAATCTGGACGATCGATGAACATCAAACATATCAAGAAAAACAGTACACAAGGCATCAACCTAATTTCAGCAAGCAAATTAACTCAACTAGATGATGCCCCGCGCGTTGCTGCGGAAGTGTGAGCAAGTAATTCTGTGTGGATATAAGGGGGTGATTATCAATAGGAATACATGAGTATGGTCCAAATAGAAATAGATGTTTTCAATCAAGATAATCTTGTGTTACCTCCCAAACAAAAAACTAAATTAAATCATGTGTTATACACAACCATACTAAATAAATAGTTTCTTTAGATATCGTAATAATTAATTATTAATGTGCACAGAGATAATATAATTAATTAAGAAAATAACAATCAAATAAGTGACTAATAAGATTGCTTCAATTTCCATCATACTAATATGTGGGAATGACATAATGATCAATAAGCCATATGCATGAGCTATGGAACATATATAACATAATAATGTGAAGGTCAGAACAACATACACCTTCATCTTAGACCATAAATTACAGTACAAAATAAATTCAAATTTCTTACCTTGGTAAAAGTAGAAAGCTTGCAAAGAATGAGTATTTCTGAGAACGAATTTCCTGAAAAGTCAAATCTGCAGGCTCAACATGGGACTATGTCAGAGTTGCACCTGCACCATCTGTGAATCCCCTTTCGATGCTCAAGGCAATCCACCGAGAAAGTTGAGAAAATGCTATGATCATGAACTGCCTTTTGGGGTGTAAAGCACAATATCAAAGAAACATTAATTATTCCATTGTAGTCAAGTCTGAACTCTGAACTACACATATGAGAAAATTAATGATAGAAATAACATTCTGAGCTCTATTGAACTTTTAACCCGAAAAACTGTTAAGTAATGGTGGATGACATATGTGTCATTCTCTGAGTTCTACTATTAGGATTTTCTAAAAGAACACGGTGCAACAATTTGCATAACAGAAATGTTCTCAGAAAAGTTTGCATAACAAAACTTAGCTGTGGTTTCTAATTTGTAATTCTCGGTGGAGAGATCATAAATATTTGATTGCTAGCTGCACCACATCATTGATCTGCACAAAGATTCAATTTTAGGTAAAACAAAAGTGTGTCTGCTATTCAGGCACATGGTCAAAGAATATGAAAGAAAGAAATAGAACTAAGAAAACATGGTAGACTTGAAACAAAAATTACAGTATGTTCAAGATCAATCAGCATTTGTGGATAGATGACCCGATGGACGTCCATCCAGGGAAATTGATTGTTAACGAATTGACATTTGTGGACAGATCAACAGAAGTACATATATAGGGGACATGACTGTCGGAGACGAATCGACATTTGTCAACCGATCATGACGGACATAGGTATGGGGGACCTGACATGAGGTGCCAAACATGTCAGGTATGACAGATTGAATCATGCCTGCCGGGGCTGGGGCAGGGCTGTTACGTCCGGTCAAGATGTACGAAGTGTGTCTAGAACGTCGACGCTATAACTGCACAGATCCGAGCTTGAGACAAAGGAAGGAGGCCTCAGCAGCTACTGATGGCAAACCTGTGCTTGGAGAAGTTGGGACTTGGGATAGCTGCGGGAGATGCAGTTGGTTTCGATCCAGGGCTTCAAATCTTGCTTGGGCGTTTGAGCCATTCAGTAAGTAGGGTTGGTACTAAAGGTAGATATCAAATTAGTTGAAAAGCATGTTCCTGCTCCTGAAAAAATTACAGAAATTTTATAGGCAGAAGAAAAACTATATATAGAAACTATAATAGTCTAGGACTAAAGAGGCTAATGGCCATGGAAATCAAATACTAACAATATTTTGAGCCCTCGTATCGAACAGATAGAACAACAAATACACAAACGTGAGAAAAACCAGTTGAGTATGAAAGAACCAAATTAAAGCATGGAAACTTAATCTAGGTAGGGTCAGGTGAGATGATTCATGGTATCTACCACGGAGATGGACCCCTCTCCTTGCATGAAAAAATATGGGCAAGAAATTAGGTATACCATTTTATTATTAGCTTTAATAGGATAGCCTCACCTCAATTCTGGTGACATCGGTTGTGAATCTTTGAGGCAGATTAATACCTAGAACATGCAAGTCGAGTTATCTATGTAGGCTATAAATTGCTCACTTTTCTGAAGCAATCGGAGATCAAGAACGAAGAAAGCGCCTACTCTTTCTCTTCGACTGCAAGCCACACTGTTTGGCTCGTCAGGCACCACAACGGAGCAGATGGAGGGGCTATCCTTGGTGGAGCTGCGACGGTGCAGGATGGCTGGATTGGTGTGCAGGGCAGCCGCAGCCGGGCGAATCCTATGCGGACGGTTGGGCGAAGCCGATGTGGGTCCGGGCCGCTTAAAGAGATAGATGATAGCTAAAAACTAACACTGAATCTATAAGGTTTAGTACAACAGAGTTGGGGCAGAGCCACTGTACAATACTGTATCGAGGCGAGAGACGTGATTCAGGACCATGGTTTAGCCGAACCTATGGTCCATGCCGTACGATTTAACATCCTACTACATGTGGATCTGTAACATGCATGCCAACTGCATTTTTTAATCAACCATGCATGGATCCTCATGAATAGACATGCATGACAACTGCATTTTTTAATCAATCATGCATCGATCCTTATGAATAGTGTCTAAAAATGAATGGTGTCGAGCGTAGGTTCGGCTGAACCATGGTTCCAGATAACATTTCCGGTATCGAGGCAGTAACCTAATTTCAGTAAGCAAATTAACTGAATTGAAAGAGATAAATCTTGTTTGCTTCTTGGCACCCCACACTCTACTCCACTACAGATGTACCCGAACTAATTTGCAATCAACCCTGAATAGTAAGTAGAGTAGATTTCAGAAATCTGGAACTAAACTAACCTAATTAATCATAACAAGGTGGCATGCATAGAAATCTGGAACTAAACTAAGAACTTCGAATTAAAAGAGGAGAAGCAAAGGTTCAGGAATTAGTTGCTCCCCTGCCGACGCATTTGTTGTCGAGGTTGAGGAGGTTGTGTCCATGGCCGCACCATCGACCTGAGCTGCAACCCAGCATCCACCGCAGACCCTTCTTTGCGCTCGAAAGAGACGACCGCTTCAGACCCCTCCTAGCTCCCCTCCGACGGTGGTCTCCTCCTTGTTCATCCTCCTTGTTCATGTTAACTGCATTCAGCTAGAAAGTAGAGTACAATCCTGATAATTATATTCAGCTACTGAAATAAGGTAAGACAATATTCTGCCAATCATCACCTACTGGTAAACGATGATCTCAACAAGGTAAGACTACAGACAATGACCTCAAAGAGATGTATGTAACTAGCAGCTGTGCACTCACCTGCCATTCCATGAATATCCTGCAACTACTCTCACCCACTGGTCAATATTCCAACTAATACTATGAAGCCTCAGCTTACAAGAACACATTTGAGTTTAAGGTGATTGGTTATATCTCCGTGATCATGTTCATTATGAAAAGCTTTATTCCATAGCATGACCCAATAAACAAATGTATGTCAGTTTAAGGAATAGAGAGGTCCTATATCATGGGAAAACAGAGCATGTGAGCATCAGCATACACACTGCCTACAAGCACATGCCCGCAGCCCCGTGGCAACAATCGTTCAGTTTGCTCTAGTGCAACCAAAGAGGCAAAGAGCACCAAATACAGTTTACGGTGAAAAGACTTATCTATCATCTCCAGTTTCATATCACAAACACACATACTGGATCAACTAATCTGGATCATGAACTTACTTTTGCACCTTATTTCAAAAATTCTGTAGCAAATGGTCAGTAACTTCACCTTTACTTCTCCAATTGTGTTGTCACACAACAGGCCTAGTTCTGTCCTCCTTGAGAATGAATAGGGAGTCGCGCGAAGAGGGAGCCCCGCTCGTCTGCGGGGACAAGCGCGGAGGTGGCCCTGGCTGGGGCGATGGTGGGGGTCGGGACGGACGAGGCCCGCGCCAGGCCCCGCTGGACTATCCCGCCGTCATCGTCGGAGTAGAATGAGGAGGCGGCCTTGGATGAGGCAAGGAGGGCGCCGAGCGGGGAGGAGGCCGTTGCGCCCTGAGTGCAGCCGCGGCGGCGGACGTGGCGGCAGCGAGCGTGCGCGAGCTGGAGAGGATGGAGTGGCGGCGAGATTGCATCTAGGGGCGGCGACGATGGAGTGGGATGGGATAGGGTTTGGGTGGTTGGGCTGCCCGGAGGGTGGGGGTTCTTTTTCTTTCTTTCTCTTTTTTTTGTTTAGATAAATGGGATGGATGGATGGATGGATGCCATGTCATCAATCCATGACACAAACATTTCAACCAATGAGAACAAAAATAACCCCACAGTTTTTTTTACTTGGAAAAAATAATCCCATCTCTTTGCCATCTGCCAACAGATGGCAAAGAATCTTTGCCGTCTCCTGGCAGATGGCAAAGAGGTGGGGCTGGTACGCCATTACACTCTTGACGGCCACAGGATTTGCCAACCTCTTTGCCATCCACTAGCAGATGGCAAAGAATTGGCTGATGGCAACCATGTTCTTTGCCGTCTGTCAGTATTTTGCCATCTGTTTTTTATAAGCAGATGGCAAAGACGTTCTTTGCCATCAGCTGACAGATGGCAAAGAGCTGGCTAATGGCAAATTCCCTGTTTCCAGTAGTGATGCGTCGGGCCCGATGACTCTCTTCTGTGACAACACTGGAGCTATTGCCCTGGCCAAGGAGCCCAGGTTCCACAAGAAGACCAAGCATATCAAGCGTCGCTTCAACTCCATTCGTGAAAATGTTCAAGATGGAGACATAGATATTTGTAAAGTGCATACGAACCTGAATGTCGTAGATCAGTTGACTAAACCTCTTCCACGAGCAAAACATGATCAACACCAGAACTCTATGGGTGTTCGATTCATCACAATGTAACTAGGTTATTGACTCTAGTGCAAGTGGGAGACTGTTGGAAATATGCCCTAGAGGCAATAATAAAATGATTATTATTATATTTCCTTGTTCATGATAATTGTCTATTGTTCATGCTATAATTGTGTTATCCGGAAATCGTAATACATGTGTGAATACATATACCACAACATGTCCCTAGTGAGCCTCTAGTTGACTAGCTCATTGATCAATAGATGGTTACGATTTCCTGACCATGGACATTGGATGTCGTTGATAATGGGATCACATCATTAGGAGAATGATGTGATGGACAAGACCCAATCCTAAGCATAGCACAAGATCGTGTAGTTCGTCTGCTAAAGCTTTTCTAATGTCAAGTATCATTTCCTTAGACCATGAGATTGTGCAACTCCCGGATACCGTAGGAATGCTTTGGGTGTGCTGAACGTCACAATGTAACTGGGTGGCTATAAAGGTGCACTACGGGTATCTCCGAAAGTGTCTGTTGGGTTGGCACGAATCGAGACTGGGATTTGTCGCTCCGTGTGACGGAGATGTATCTCTAGGCCCACTCGGTAGGACATCATCATAATGAGCTCAATGTGGCCAAGGAGTTGATCACGGGATGATGTGTTACGAACGAGTAAAGAGACTTGCCAATAACACTACTAGGAAAAGGGCTATAGCTAATATGGACATTAATGGCGCACCATGTAGGTGGTGCGCCATCGCTATAGCATGGCGCACTGCATACAAAAGCGCCTATTATTGACATATTACTAATGGCACACCTGGTGTGTGGTGCACCATTACTAGTTTTGAAAAAATAAAATAAAAAAATTGTTAGCAGTGGCGCACCAGGGGATAGTGCGCCATTACTAGTTGACATAGTAATGGCGCACCTGTACAAAATGCGTCACTACTATGTGTATGACTGGGTCAAACCTTGGTCAAAGTTAGTAATGGCGCACTTTGCATAGGTGCGCCATTACTATGTCAAACTTAGTAATGGCGCACCTACACAAAGTGCGCCATTACTAACTTTTACCAAGGTATCCGACATCAACAAGGTTTAATAGGATTGATATGATAGATATATCAACAAGTGCCTGTTAAGTGAGCTGGTGCTGGGGTTGGATAGAACTGTGAAGTTAAGCGTGCTCGGCTTGGAGTAGTGTGAGGATGGGTGACCTTCCGGGAAGTTTGATCACGAAGTGCGATTTGACTTGAGATTAAGCATATTGACCCGAGATTAAGCAATAGTGACCCGAGATTAGGAAAAAAATAGAAACAATTTTTTTGAAAAAATATTTGAAAAAAAAAATTCTGAAAAAAAATTGAAAAAAATTGTTAGTAATGGCGCACTTCTATTTGGTGCGCCATTACTAAGTCAGATAGTAATGGCGCACTTCTAGGCATAGTAATGGCGCACCAAATGTGCGCCATTAGTATTTGTTACTAGTGGCACACCTATAGTGCGCCATTAATGGCAAAAATAGGTGCGCCACTAATTAGCCTTTTCCTAGTAGTGTAACGAGATTGAACAAGGTATAGGGATACTGATGATCCAATCTCGGGCAAGTATCATACTGGTAGACAAAGGGAATTGAGTACGGGATTGATTGAATCCCCGACATCGTGGTTCATGTGGGAGCCAACATGGGTATCCAAATCCTGCTGTTGGTTATTGGCCGGAGAGATGTCTCGGTCATGTCTACATGCCTCCCGAACCCGTAGGGTCTACACACTTAAGGTTCGATGACGCTAGGGTTATAGAGAAAGTTTGTACGTGGTTACCGAATGTTGTTCAGAGTCCCGGATGAGATCCCGGACGTCATGAGGAGTGCCGGAATGGTCCGGAGGTAAATATTTATATATGAGAAGTCCTTATTCGGTCGCCGGAAGTGTTCGGGGGTTTATCGGTATTGTGCCGGGACCACCGAAAGGGTTCTGGGAGTCCACCGGGAGGGTCCACCTACCCCGGAGGGCCCTATGGGCTGAATATGGAGGGGAACCAGCCCCTAGGTGGGCTGGGCGCCAAACCCCCTAGGGCCCTGATACGTCTCGAATGTATCTATAATTTTTGATTGCTCCATGCTATATTATCTACTGTTTTGGACCATATTAGGCTTTATTTTCCACTTTTATATTATTTTTGGGACTAACCTATTAACTGGAGGCCCAGCCCAGAATTGCTATTTTTTTTGCCTATTTTAGAGTTTCGAAGAAACGGAATATCAAACGGAGTCCAAACGGAATGAAACCTTCGGGAACGTGATTTTCTCACCGAACATGATCCAGGAGACTTGGACCCTACGTCAAGCAACCAACAGGAAGGGGACGAGGTAGGGGCGCGCCCCCCCCAGCAGCGCGCCTCCACCCTCATGGGCCCCTGTTGCTCCACCGACGCATTTCTTCCTCCTATATATACCCACGCACTTCGAACGATCGACACGGAGCCAAAACCTAATTCCACCGCCGCAACTTTTCAGATCCACGAGATCCCATCTTGGGGCCTGTTCGAGCTCACGAAGGGGAATCCACCATGGAGGGCTTCTACATCATCATAGCCTCTCCGATGAAGTGTGAGTAGTTTACCTCGCACCTTCGGGTCCATAGTTAGTAGCTAGATGGCTTCTTCTCTCTTTTGGATCTCAATACAATGTTCTCCCCCCTCTCGTGGAGATCTATTCGATGTAATCTTCTTTTTGCGGTGTGTTTGTTGAGACCGATGAATTGTGGGTTTATGATCAAGATTATCTATGAGCAATATTTGAATCTTCTCTGAATTCTTTTATGTATGATTGGTTATCTTTGCAAGTCTCTTGAATTATCCGCTTGGTTTGGCCAACTAGATTGGTAGTTCTTGCAATGGGAGAAGTGCTTAGCTTTGGGTTCAATCTTGCGTGTCCTTTCCCAAAGTGATGAGGGGCAGCAAGGCACGATTGTATTGTTGCCATCGAGGATAACAAGATGGGGTTTTATCATATTGCATGAATTTATCCTCTACATCATGTCATCTTGCTTAAGCGTTACTCTGTTTTCTTTAACTTAATACTCTAGATGCATGTTGGATAGCGGTCGATGAGTGGAGTAATAGTAGTAGATGCAGGCAGGAGTCAGTCTACTTGTCTCGGACGTGATGCCTATATACATGATCATACCTAGATACTCTCATAACTATGCTCAATTCTGTCAATTGCTTAATCTTCTATCACTTTATTATTGCTTTGCTTTTTTACTTTGCCTTTTATTTTACTTTGCATCTTTATACCAAAAATACCAAAAATATTATCTATCATCTCTATCAGACCTCGCTCTCGTAAGTGACCGTGAAGGGATTGACAACCCCTAATAGTGTTGGTTGCATTGAGATATTTGTTTTGTGTAGGTACGAGGGACTTGCGCATGGCCTCCTACTGGATTGATACCTTGGTTCTCAAAAACTGAGGGAAATACTTACGCTACTCTGATGCATTATCCTCTCCTCTTCGGGGAAATCCAACGCAAGCTCAAGAGGTAGCAGGCCCATGCGCCTAGGGTTGGGGGGGGGGGAGGAACCCTAAGGGGGCACCCCCCTTGGCTTGGGGGGCAAGCCTTCCCCTTGGTCGCCCCCTCTAGATCCATCCGAGGGGCCGCCCCTCTCCTTTGCCCCTATAAATAGAGGGGAGGTGGGAGGGCAGACGTACCACATCCAAGGTGCAGCCCTCCCCCTGTCCAACACCTCCTCCTCCTTCCGCGGTGCTTGGCGAAGCCCTGCCGGAGTACCACGCTGCTCCAACACCACCACGCCGTCGTGCTGCTGCTGGAGTTGTCTTCCCCAACCTCTCCCTCCTCCTTGCTGGATCAAGGCGCGGGAGATGTCACCGGGCTACACGTGTGTTGAACGCGAAGACGCCGTTGCTCGGCGCTTAGATCAGAATCAACCGCGATCTGAATCACTACGAGTACGACTCCTTCATCCTCGTTCTTGTAATGCTTCCGCATCGCGATCTTCAAGGGTATGAAGATGCACTCCTGATATGTCTCCATCGTATCTACTTTTCCAAACACTTTTGCCCTTGTTTTGGACTCTAATTTGCATGATTTGGATGGAACTAAGCCGGACTGACGCTGTTTTCGGAATGACCTGAAACTCCACAGAACGTCTTTTCAGAAATAATAAAAAATCCTTGCCAAAGATGAAGACCAGGGGGCCCACACCCTGTCCACGAGGGTGAGCCCCCCCTAGGGCGCGCCCCTACCTCGTGGGCCCCCTGGAGCTCCTCCGACGCCAACTCCAACTCTATATATTTGCTTTCGAGGAGAGAAAAATCAAAGAGAAGAAATCATGGCATTTTATGATACGGAGCCGCCGCCAAGCCCTTAAACCTCTCGGGAGGGCTGATCTGGAGTCCGTTCAGGGCTTCGGAGAGGGGGATTCGTCACCGTCATCATCATCAACCATCCTCCATCACCAATTTCATGATGCTCACCGCCGTGTGTGAGTAATTCCATCGTAGGCTTGCTGGACGGTGATTGGTTGGATGAGATCTATCATGTAATCGAGTTAGTTTTGTTAGGGTTTGATCCCTAGTATCCACTATGTTCTGAGATTGATGTTGCTATGACTTTGCTATGCTTAATGCTTGTCACTAGGGCCCGAGTGCCATGATTTCAGATCTGAACATATTATGTTTTCATGAATATATGTGAGTTCTTGATCCTATCTTGCAAGTCTATAGTCACCTACTATGTGTTATGATCCGGCAACCCCGAAGTGACAATAATCGGGACCACTCCCGGTGATGACCATAGTTTGAGGAGTTCATGTATTCACTATGTGCTAATGCTTTGTTCCGGTACTCTATTAAAAGGAGGCCTTAATATCCCTTAGTTTCCGTTAGGACCCCGCTGCCACGGGAGGGTAGGAC
Organism: Aegilops longissima; assembly: GCA_021605205.1. Classification (NCBI taxonomy): domain Eukaryota; kingdom Viridiplantae; phylum Streptophyta; class Magnoliopsida; order Poales; family Poaceae; genus Aegilops; species Aegilops longissima. Next base: position 651,211,183 of record CM038680.1, read on the forward strand.
AAAAGATGTCATGCAAGTTCTTTTCCATAAGCACATATGACTATATTCGGAATACATGCCTACATTACATTGATGAATTGGAGCTAGTTCTGTTTCACCCTATGTTATGACTGTACATGATGAACCGCATCCGACATAATTATCCATCACCGATCCAATGCCTACGAGCTTTTCCCATATTGTTCTTTGCTTATTTACTTTCCTGTTGCTACTGTTACAATCACTACAAAACACCAAAAATATTACTTTTGCTACCGTTACTTTTGTTACCGTTACCACAGCTATCATATTACTTTGCTACTAAATACCTTGCTGCAGATATTAAGTTATCTAGGTGTGGCTGAATTGACAACTCATTTGCTAATACTTGAGAATATTCTTTGGCTCCCCTTGTGTCGAATCAATAAATTTGGGTTGAATACTCTACACTCGAAAACTGTAGCGACCCCCTATACTTGTGGGTTATCAAGACTATTTTCTGGCGCCGTTGCCGGGGAGCATAGCTCTATTCTTTGAGTCACTTGGGATTTATATCTGCTGGTCACTATGAAGAACTTGAAAGACGCTAAGACTACAATTTATCCCTCAACTACGAGGGAGGTAAGGAACGCCATCTAGCTCGCACTTGATTCACCTTCCGCTTTTGAGTAAGCTTGCAACACCTAAACCTGCTTCGCTATTCGCTCGATATGTTGCATGTTATTGATGATGCCACTTCTGCTATGCATGATACTTATGATGAAACTACTTCTATGCTTGATACTACTGTGCCCCTTAGTGAATTTCTTGACGAACAAATTGCTAGGGCTAGAGAGAAAGAAATTATTGAAACTGATTGTATTGATGAAATTGATGATGAAGATATGCCTGTTATTCCTGAGGGTTCTATTTTTGATAAAGAAGCTTCTGCAGCTATTTTAGCTTGCAAAGATAGATCTGAGCTCAAGAGGCTATTAGTTAAATGGAATAAGCAATCGCTTAATGATAGAATGAGCCTGACCCTGCTTTTGCTACTTCCTGCTTGATTGATCTTGATGATATGAGTATTACAAGAGTTGATCTACCACGAGATCGTAGAGGCTAAACCTTAGAAGCTAGCCTATGGTATGATTGTTGTTGTCCTACGGACTAAACCCTCCGGTTTATATAGACACCGGATGGGGCTAGGGTTACACAGAGTCGGTTACAAGGGAGGAGATCTACATATCCGTATTGCCAAGCTTGCCTTCCATGCCAAGGAGAGTCCCACCCGGACACGGGACGAAGTCTTCAATCTTGTATCTTCCTAGTCCAACAATTCGGCCAAAGGATATAGTCCGGCTGTCCGAGGACCCCCTAATCCAGGACTCCCTCAGTAGCCCCTGAACCAGGCTTCAATGACGACGAGTCCGGCGCGCAGATTGCCTTCGGCATTGCAAGGCGGGTTCCTCCTCCGAATATTCCATAGAATATTTTGAACACAAGGATGGTGTCTGGCTCTGCAAAACAAATTCCACATACCACCGTAGAGAGAATAATATTTCCAAAAATCTAATCTGCTGACAGTTTTTCATAACGCGACGTTCTGCCGTGGTCTGGTCATGACGAACCGTTTTTCCGAGCCTGCCACTGCACGTGTTGCGAGGCGGTTTTATTGGCACGTCCTGTCGAAGCAGAGATCGTGTCCCTCTTTTCACGGGATTCTCATCAGTAGGGTGTGGGTAACCCAATCGTGCCTGCTGGTATGACTCCTCGATTTTAGGCAAGTCCCAAACGGCCATGCGGAGGACGCTTGATATTCACCTTCTTTATAAAGGGGCCAAGGCCTGTCCTTTTCTTCTCGCGCTCGATCCTTCCCTTCCCCTCACCTTGAATTCCAACACTCAAGGCTCAGGCTAAGCGCTTCGGACCTTCAATCATGTCCGGATCCAACCTTCAAGGCCGGTGGATGGCCTCCTCTGTCACAGAGGAGGACATCAAGAAGCTAAGAGAAGCCAGGTATCTGACCGCCGAGATCTCGCACAGGCAGCCCGCTCAAGGCAGGTCATCCCCACTCCCGAACCCAACGAGAGTGTCGTATTTATTTCCCACTTCCTCCGAGGGCTAGGCTTTAGTCTTGATCCCTTCGTTAGAGGGCTTATGTTCTACTACGGGCTCGATTTCCATGATTTGGCTCCAGATTCCATCCTTCACATCTTGTCGTTCATCGTCGTGTGTGAAGCCTTCCTCCGCATCACCCCACACTTCAGCTTATGGCTCAAGAACTTCAGTGTGAAACCGAAGATGATTGAGGGGCGACACACAGAGTGCGGAGGTTCCATAATAAACAAAGGTGCCAATGCTCCATGGCCAAAGGGTTCCTTCCCGGAGACATCCAAGATCTGGCAGCGGGAATGGTTTTACATCACCGCTCCTCGAAGCGCTAAGTGGGTAGCTGCCCCCGCCTTTCGTCCGGGCCCCCCGCCACAACTGGCGTCATGGGTCAACAAAGGGCTGGACTGGTGGCCAGCTAATGATGTGCCGACATTGCAGAGCCGCATCCAAGATCTCTTCAAGGGAGATGTAAGCCTTGTCAAGGTAATGCAAGTCATGCTAGTTCGTCGGGTCCTGCCATGCCAACGTCGACCTCTCCGTATGTGGGAGTTCAACTCGGAAGGACCGTGAACTAAGCAATTCTTCGGCGCGACGCTTGAAGAGATGTATGGATTGTTCTTCGGATCACAAATAAAGTGTCCGGACACCACCGAGGATGTGGGTATGAACTGCAATCGTCGAGACACCCAAGTAAGTAATTCCGCGGGCGAACACGTTGTCTTTTAATTTATCAGAACATCATTCTGAAAAGTCGCCTTTTGACCAGGACTGGATAAAAAAGGCAAGGATGATCAGGTGTTCGGCCCCTCTTCCCGAAGGCTCACCGGATCCTGTACTAGCCAGGATGCTTGAGCTTGCGCCTTATCAAGCGCCATCAGGGGAAGATAAAGGGAGGAACAAACAAGCCGAAAGTGAGCCTCATCCAAACCGGGGGAATTAGTGCCTCCGTGAAGGAGGATAACCGGGGAGAAGAATCCGAAATTCCCTCTCCCCAAGGAAGGAAGAGGGCCGCCTCTGAAGACTTGGAAACAATGGTTTTCAAACGAGGGAAGAAACCTTTGTCAGGGGGCCCTACCCCGAGGGCATCTCACCAAGACAAGACCCACAAGGGGACCAGCCCTCCACCGAACTGTAAGTAAACAAAAGTACTTTATAGTAAATATACCCTGCTTCATTTCTGAGATCAATAACCGAGACGTATGTCTTGTAGTTCGGATCGTAGCCCTTCTCGACAGAGTTCGTCTTCGGGGGATCTTCTTCCGGAGATGATGGAGAGCGAAACGCCTCCCCGTGCCTCCCCGCCTCGTGAAGCGGACGACCCTGAGGTGTCGTCACGGAGGATTTCTCCTGATCCGCCAAGGCCAGAGGGTAACCCTTCGGCCACCCGAAGTCCGGAGTATTCGGATCCTAAGGAGAGCAACAGAAAGAGTCGGGGACTGTCCGGTGCGCGATCAGACGCACTGATGAATCTTCTGGAGCAAGCGGCTATCTCAGAAGCACATAGTACGCTAATGGGTACGGTGGTTGAGAAGACTTCATCCGCCAAAAGCGGGTTGCATGAAGCTTTTATGAGCCTGCTGAGAGGCTTTGAGGTACGCAAAGTAATATATATTTTTTGACGGTACCGCACATGCTAGGTGTGCCCTATGCAGACAGTAGCCCCTGAGACTCTGGTTGCTGTCGAAAAAGGCAGCAAATAGAGGATCATAGTCCTAGGTAATAACCGTGTTGCTTTCACGTGCAGGAGGCTGAGGGACCGGTGGCTAGCCGGACTGGTGAGTTTGCCGAACTGAAGCGGCAACTTGATGTGGCAGATGCCGACATCGTGCTTGTAAACAAGCGGCTTGACGAGGCACAGGGTATGTATTTCTCCGGCGATCAACACATATTAAGAGGAGCATTATGCTAGTATCTGTAATATGCTGTGGCTGCAGATGGAGCTGCCGCCGTGGAGACCCTTCGAGCGGAACTTGCCTGAGCCAAGGAGCAAGCCAGGAAGAGTGATGCGGCCGCCCTAAAGGCGGTCGAAGAGCTAAGAGCCGAACAGGCTGAGCATTGCCAGAGCAAAGAGAAAATAGCCAACATGGCTGTTGAGTTAAAAGATGTCATCGACCGTTATGAGCTTCTTGAAAAGGAAAGCCGAACGAAGACGGCGGACCTGGAGAAAGCGATGGTAGCAGCCAAGGAAGCCCGCTCTAAAATCAGAGTGGCGAAGGAGGAGCTGCGTCAAGCCAGAGATACCGCGGTTGGGAAGCCCTTTTTGTCGCGGACGAAGTTCGGAGATCCTAAGTATGCCCTTCTGGATCAATTATGGAGTTCTGCAGACGCATACTAGGATTTGGCAGCGAGTGCTGCTGATGCGACCGAGTTTTTCAAAGATAAAAAAGATCACGAAGTGGAAAAGCAGTTCAATGTTCCAGTGCGTCCGCTGTTGTTAAATGAGCAAATGGCCGAGTGGGCCAAGCTCCATAGGTTGTCCGGGCTTGCCATGAGGTTTGTTGTGGATCATCTTTGGCCGGAAGGACCAAGGCCGAATAGTTATTTTGGCTTAGTGCAACGATTCCTTGGTGATGTGCCGCATGTCGATGCTGTGAAGAGGTCGGCGTGCATAAAGGGTGCGCGGATGGCTCTTGCCCGTGTCAAGACATACTGGCAGAGATGGAGGCCACCGCTATTGCAACCCAGAGTTCAGCCGTAGGCCGGGTATCGGCCGAGCACTATTTTGAAGAAGTCCTAGAAGGTGCTCGTTTAATAGAGGCTCAGTGCTCGAAGAGTATCATGTTCGAGTGACATGTATCCCAACTGTAAGAACAATGTTATTTGAATTATAAAGGCTTTGTTTATACTTTTGCCTGAAAGTATTATTATGCCTCCTGTGCGGTCGTTTATGTATGTATATATATATATATATAACCTGAAAGTTTGCAGTTGTCGGCTTCAGGTCCCACGCATATAATGCGGGGGTGTTCGCAAAAGCGCGTGTTCACACTTGATCCAACGTCTTGGTCCATTAAGGAGGTGGTAGCACGGCGAATGAGGCAATTGGACTATATTGCTTTAACACTTTCACTTAACCATAGGAGTTTGACAGTGGGGCTACTATATAGCCCTTGGTATTTCCGCGTCTATCCGAATACGGTGCTCGTACGTACATGACCGAGAAAACCGGTCCTTCATTAATGCAGAGGAATCCCGAAGATTCTGATGAGTCATCGAGTGGTTGACCAGTCTCGCGCTTTATCATGACAGTCAGTTTTTGGCTTTCTCTACTGAGGTGCTTGTCGGGATGAACCAGGGCACAATCGCAGTAGTTCTCCCGGTGCCACCTTAGCCGATAGAGCAGAACGTAAGGTAGCAAAACACGGGAGCCGGGCAAACCCAACATTTTACCAAAGACATGATTCGGAGCTGATGCATATAAGGCCAAACTCACGACGCCGAACAATCCCTAAGGTATTTGGTCTTTACAACATATACTGGGCTGAGTAACACCCTTGAACCTTGAATTTCCAGGTACGTGCATTAGTCTGACATGGCGAAATGCCAATAACGCCAGCGTCCCTCTCAGTTGTGTTGAGTATCCGGAGGGTGTGAAGCAACAAGAGACAGTAAGAAAGGTTTACACAGGGTCTTAATCTAAAAAGAAACCTTTGAGCGGGGCCCTGCTGCACGTCTGCGCCTGTGTCTCCGTTGTGTCGTATCCTGGAAGAGTGTAGCACGATTATCATCTGTCAAAAGAGAAGAACTTAGATGAAATTTGTCGTGCGAAAAATTGGTTGTTCTTAATAAACCATTAAAATTCAAAAATAAGTTCGAGCCGAACTGTAGACTTTGTTTCTTTTTTTTACATGCGGGAAGCCCCTAGCACCGTCTACGGGGGTATATTCATCAACCTCATCTCAGGTTTATCTAAGTTGTTACAGCTAGTGGTGCGCCGGACTCGTCTAGCCGTGTCCGCGGTCTTAACGATCGGTTGTTTATGCTAGTTGGAGAGGCCATTTAGTGTTCGGCTGCTAAAGCTGCAGCACATTCTTCCGCGCATAAGGAACGCTCAGTGTTTTCACTGACTATGATGATGCCGCATGGACCGGGCATCTTGAGCTTGAGATAAGCATAATGCGGTACTGCATTAAAATGAGCGAAGGCCGTTCTTCCGAGTAGTGCTTAATAGCCGCTTCGGGATGCAGCGATGTCGAAGGTTAACTTTTCACTTCGGAATTTGTCGGGGGAACCGAATACAACCTCTAGTACGAGAGAGCCCGTGCAGCTGGCCTCTAGGCATGGTATTACTCCTTTAAAGGTAGTATTGCTTTGCCTAATTCTCGTTGGGTCTATCCCCATTTTGCGGACTGTGTCCTGATATATAAGATTAAGACTACTGCCGCCGTCCATGAGGACTCGGGTGAGATGGTATCCGTTGATTATTGGGTCGAGCACCAAGGCAGCCGATCCTCCGTACCGGACATTGGTCGGGCTATCCCTGCGATCGAAAGTGACCGGGCAGGTTGACCAAGGGTTGATTTTGGGGGTGACGGGCTCTACGGCGCATACGTCTCGGAGTGCGCGTTTGCTCCTCTTCTTCGTCACGTGAATCGTGTTCACTGTTTTGACCTCTGGTGGGAACTTTTTCTGTCCCCCAGTATTTTGCTGACGAGGCTCATCCTCGTCTTCACTTGGTGTCTCCCTCCACTTGTGTTAGGCGTTTAGCTTACCGGCCTGCTTGAAGACCCAGCATTCTCTGTGGGTGTGATTTGCAGGTTTATCGGAGGTGCCATGAATCTGACATAATTTGTCTAGAATCTTGTTGAGGCTGGACGGTCCATCTCTGTTGCCTTTGAAAGGCTTTTTTCGTTGACCGGGTCGAGAGCCCCTGAATCCGCGTTTACATCACCGTGTTGTCCGGGTTGTCTTTGTTATTTCGATGCTTGCTTTTACTGCGTCGTGGTTTTCCATTGCCATCCCTGACTTCAGATGTGCCTGGGTCGCTGGTGCTACTACGGGCCAGTCAGCTATCTTCGCCCATGCAGAAGCGGGTCATAAGGCTTATTAGGGCTGCCATTGTCCTTGGTTTTTCTTGGCCGAGGTGTCTGGCGCGCCATTCGTCTCGGACGCTATGTTTGAAAGCTGCTAAGGCTTCGGTGTCCGGGCAGTCGACGATTTGGTTCTTCTTAGTGAGAAATCTGTTCCAAAGCTTTCGGGCTGACTCTCCGGGCTGTTGAATTATATGACTTAAATCGTCTGCATGCGGAGGTCGGACATAGGTCCCTTGAAAGTTAGCCCTAAAAGCATCCTCAAGCTCCTCCCAACTTCCAATTGAATTTTCGGGAGGCTCTTCACCAAAGGCCGAGCTGGTCCTTTCAGCTTGAGGGCAAGTACTTGATGGCGTGGAGATCGCCTCCGTGAGCCATATGGATATGGAGGATGAAGTCTCAATCCGCACCCTGTGGTCTGTCATTCCGTCGCACGCCTCTATGTTCACGGGTTTGAATCCTCCGGGAATTCGTGATCCAAAGACCTCATCGGTGAAACATAGGGGTGTGGCACCCCGTATTTGGATGTGTCATGGCGCTCGATCGTTGTAGTGTTCGGTTTTGATTATGCGCTGGAGCGCGCTTCCTAGATCCATAGATGGATCTGGTCACGCCGGCCTTTTCATGCAAGTCCTCGCGTGGATAATGTGCTGACTTATGTGTGGCCTCGTTAGCCGCCCTATCGCGGCCACGAGTTGGTCGATTTGACGGGTCGGCCGTTTTATTTTTCGGCTGTGTGGGCTCTAAGGCCTCATCATCGAATTCAGGCAATAGCTTGCACTTTGGATAGCTCTTTGTGTGGCAACTACCACCATACTTTTCTTCAGTGTCGAGCACTTTGTTCCATCTGCTGTTGAGCGTATTCTGCACGGCCTTAAGCCTTTGCTTCTGCTTCTTCAGACTCCTCGAGGTGGCAATAAGCCTTCTACGGAGGTTCTCTTGTTCCAAGTGCCTTTCAGGGATGATGTGTGCATCATCGTCCGGACTGTTTTCCTATCCGGAGAGAGGTTGATGAGCTTTATCCTCGGTGTCGACGTGATCGGACAACGGCTCCGTACTATGTTAGCCGTCCGCTGGTTCATCCTGCTCTATCTCTGGGTCAATGTGGTCGCCATTTCCTCTGGAGTCGATCGGGGTGTTACTTTTTCTTGCGCTGTTATCGCTGTTTTTGCCGAGGCGGGATTTGGAGCGGCGCCTATGCCGTCGCTTTGGTTGCTTCTCGAGGGAGCTATCCTTCGCTGCATCCTTCCGTTCCTCGTCATTGTTTTCTTTGGGTGTATCCACCATATATATATTGTGTGATGAAGTGGCTGTCCAGCGCCCTGTGGGCGGTGGTTCCTGTTCGTCTCCTGCATCGTCGTCCATACCGTCGATGTCTTCGGAGCCAAAATCGAGCATGTCGGTTAAATCGTCGACAGTGGCTCCTAAGTGGGTGGTGGGTGGGGAGCGAATTTCTTCGTCGTCCACATCCCATTCGAGCCGGACATAGTTCTCCCAAGGTTCTCCTGACAAGGAGAGAGACCTTAATGAATTTAGCACATCGCCAAAAGGCGAGTGCTGAAAGATATCCGCGGAGGTAAACTCCATGATCGGCGCCCAATCAGATTCAATAGGCATGGACGCAGGCGGTTCGAGGCCTGTAGCTGGGGATGAATCCGAGGATCCGGTGACACAGGTCTCATAGGGGGTGAAGTCAGTATTCGGCTCTATCGCCACTGAGTGTGTGTCCTCTTAGGCGGGGTCCATCCACCCGTCCTCAGACAGCATAATCGACTCCGGATCTATGGCCGGAGTATGCATAGGTGTGATCTCCTGAACACCGTCCGGCGGCAAAGCTAAGTCGTGCTCGTCGTGACTGTGCGGCGCACCTGACATGTGCTCGAATCCGTCGAAGATCAAGTCTCCGTGGATGTCGGCAGTATAGTTCAAGTTTCCAAACCTGACTCGATGGCTGTGGGCGAGCTCTTGATCTGCTCCAGATGGCCAAAGCGAGTTGGCTGCAGAAGGCGGCCGCCAACACGAAGATCTGTCCGGGAGGAAAACCTCACCCTGGATCGCATCGTTGCCGATGATCAAAGGGGCCATCAAACCTTGTGGTGACGGCACAGTGGAACTCTCAATGAAAGCACCAATGTGGGTGTCAAAACTGGCGGATCTCGGGTAGGGGGTCTCGAGCTGTGCGTCTAAGGCGGATGGTAACAAGAGGCGGGGGACACGATGTTTACCCAGGTTCAGGCCCTCTCAATGGAGGTAATACCCTACTTCCTGCTTGATTGATCTTGATGATATGAGTATTACAAGAGTTGATCTACCACGAGATCGTAGAGGCTAAACCTTAGAAGCTAGCCTATGGTATGATTGTTGTTGTCCTACAGACTAAACCCTCCGGTTTATATAGACACCGGAGGGCTAGGGTTACACAGAGTCGGTTACAAGGGAGGAGATCTACATATCCGTATTGCCAAGCTTGCCTTCCACGCCAAGGAGAGTCCCACCCGGACACGGGACGAAGTCTTCAATCTTTTATCTTCATAGTCCAACAGTCCGGCCAAAGGATATAGTCCGGCTGTCCGAGGACCCCCTAATCCAGGACTCTGTCAACGATGATGATGAAACATACGTGAAAAGAAGAATCAATACTACATTACCTAAGAAAGATCGTAATCCATGGCTCCGGAAAAGTCACAAGGAGGGGCTCAATTACTCGAGAACGAACAAGAAAGGGAAGAAGCTCAATGTGAAACAAACAAGAAACCTACATATATATATGTATCTATTTTGTGTACGCACTTAAGTAACCGTTATCGGTCAACTGATATGTTACCACCACATGCATGGTTCCGGTGATATGCGCGCAGTGGGGGAGAGGGAGACACCGTCATCGGGAGAAAAACAAAAAAACAAAATCAAAAGGGAGAAAGCAGTACAAAAAAAAGGAAAGTAAATAGAAAAGAAAAGGAAAATAATAATAGAAAAGAAAATTAACTAGAAAAGGAAAATAATAAAAAGAAAATAATAAAAATTGGAACAGTTAGCAGTAGCGCTGGATTGAGAACCAGCGCTATAGCTACTATAGCTATAGCGCTTTGTTCTAGAAAAGCGCTACTACTATGTGCCATTAGCAGCAGCGCTACTGCTATTTTGAGTTAACCTCAAATTTGGCCAACCGCCAAGTCCCAATTATCCCCCGACCACTCTCCCCACACCCTCTTCCCCCACTCTGTCACCGCCGCCGTCACCCTCACGCCGTCCGTCGCCCTGCTCGCCCTTGACCGCCGGCCGTCGCCCCGTGGCCGCTGCCGACCTCGTCGCCGACCGTCTCTCGAGCCTGCGCCGTCGACCACAACGCCGCCCGCCTCTCCCCCGCCCTGCGCCCGCCCTCGACCTCGCCGCCCTGGCCCGCGCTCGACCGCCTGCCCTTGCCCCTTTTGCCCTCGGCCGCCGCCCTCTCCACTGCCCCGTAAGCCTCTCCCTCTCCTCTCCCCTGCCCTCCTCTCTCTCTCTCTCTCTCTCTGCTCTCTGCTCTCTCTCTCTAATTTGGATGTATGAACCCTAGCTAGGAGATGTAGCAGAGAGAGAAGAGATGTATGAACCCTATGAACCCTAGTTTAGTGCAATTTTGTTTAGGGAAATTTACTTTAGGAAATTTAGCTTAGTGCAATTTAGTTTAGGGCAATTTTGTCTAGGGAAATTTAGTTTAGGGTATATAAAATACCTATAAATTTATAAAAAATAGTAGCTAAAACAGTAGCAAATTGGTTTTTGTAGGTATAAAAAACAGTAGCTAATTAGTTTTTGTAGGTATATAAATTAGCTATAAAAATAGTAGCAAAAATTTATAAAAAACAGTAGCTAATTAGGGCAGTAGCAAATATAGCTAGGGCCAAATATTTTAGAAAATGAGCAAATTTAGCTAGGGAAAATTTGTTTAGGGCAAATAAAAACTACTCCCTCCGTTCCAAATTACTTGTCGCAAGTATGGATGTATCTAGATGTATTTTAGTTCTAGATACATTCATTTTTGCGATGAGTAATTTGGAACGGAGGGAGTAGTAGCAAATAAAAACCAGTAGCAAATAAAACCCTAGATGATGTTTTAGGAGCATATAGCCTATACAATGTTGCTTTTTTTAACACTTGGTTAATTTGCCAAGTCCTGAAAATTTGTCATATGATGTTATATGACCTTGTGCCAATTGTCAAAAAATATCTTAGTGGCCTATGTTTTGCCGGAATGTTGATTCATTTCCGTTCCGGCAAATTTCAGGCACTCCATATGTCCACTTTTTAGCAAAGGTCATGCCAAAAATTTCCGTGATTTTCTGCATGACTTGTGCTAGAAACTAGGACATATGGAGTACCCAGAATTTGCCAGAAGGGGAATGAATCAACATTCTGACCAAATATAGGCCCCTTTTTTCTTTTCATTATATCTTTTATCTACAATTGTTGAATAGGAAACATGTCTACCGACGCTGAAGTCGCGGGTGGTTCTGCTTGCCTCAAAGACCCCATCGAGGCAGAAAATCACTATTTCGATTATCTGGACCAACACTAGATGGGGTTGCATGGTGGCGGCAGTGGCACCAACCCCAACACCGACACCGGCACCAGCACTGGCACCGGCACCGACACTACCCCCGAGACCGGCAACGTTGCTGTCGTAGCCGGTAAAGCACCGAAGAAGAAGAGGACACGAAGACGAAACGAGCTTGGCATCGGACAAATTGTGGTCATGGAGATGCACCGCAAGAAGTTTGAGCCAACGGCGCCGGGGGAAGTGCGCTCGTGCTGGGGCAATCAACTTGGATGCATCCTCGGGGAAACCGCCAACATCAACAACGAGAGGTTGAGGCAGATACCACATATGGAGAACATGCTCCTAAAGAAGTTGCACAATAGGTTCTTGTTCCCCGGCCGCAATGAAAAAGAATATGAAGATCCGTGGAAAGACATCGCCATGACAAAGATAAATGACAAGGCGATGGTGACGTTCACCAACGACTTGTCCGCCTGGAAAGTTCGGGTGAAAAAAGAGATTGCAAAGAATGAACCGTGGTCCAAGATTCATGCTGACAATCCGTCAATAGCGGAAGAGGACTTTGCAAAATTCAAGGAGAGTTGTGCTAAAGAAGAAGTCAAGGCAAAGTCGAAGAAAATGAATGCGCTCCAGGCCAGGAACACGCCTCCCCACCGCCTCGAAAGCCGTGGTTACGAGGGGAAGAGGGCCGTATGGGCCAAGGAGGACGCCGAACGTGAAAGTCATGGAATCCCAGACCCCTTGGCGGAGTTCACCGACCCGCTGGAGCATGACTGGATCAGGGCCCGGTACAAGTGGGACAAAGAAAAAAAGCTCTTTTACACGAACCCGGTCACGAGGGACTTCATGAGACTTCTAGTAATTGCTATATTACCACATTATCATATTATAGCTTCCAATCAATTCGACTGTAAGTTTTGTCACATTAGTAAACCATCCACGTTCCTTTTGCAGAAAGAGCAGCACCAAAAGGCAGCCGAAAGCGACGAGTTGTCACAGTCGTCGGCGAGGCCCAAGTGGGACACCCATTCAACCGGCCTGAACATATCAAGAAGGTCCGGTGGACAAGCCGCCGCCCTATGGACGTGTGCACGGCGTCGGAGATGGCGCCTCGTGGAAGACGTGCTACCCCGAGGATCTAGAAGAAAGAAGGAAGAGACGCTCGGTCGTCACTTAGCAGAGCATCGACGAGAAGGTCAAGATTGCGATCGATAAGACCAAAGCTGAGACCAGAGAAGAGTTGCTCAGGGCCGTCAATGCAGCGGTCACTGACGCGGTTGTCAGCTTGCTTCCGGCACTATGGGATTTCACAAAGAACAATCCAAATGCACGGCCGGAGGACTTTCCCCTTCCCAGCTTTGTCGGGAGCAATTCGGTGAACACCTGTGACGTCCGGGTAATTAAGCTACAGTAATCCGCACTGATGATGCCACGTCACCTCGGTTACCGTTGACAAATCTCGCGTTAGTTCAAATCCGATTCAAGTTCAAATTCAAAATAAAGTCAAACAATAAAAATTTTCAGATATTAAAACTAAAGTGTTCGGGTGGTTCCAATTAATTCATGAGTAATTATGGCGGAGAAACCACATTTTTATAAAAGGTTTAAATGCCCTTAAGTAATTAAGGTAGAAGGTAAAACAATTACTTAAATGCTTTTAAAAATAATAAACATTTTCAAAACTAATTTGTTATAAGTGTTAAACTATTGTGGCAGTGGCTTAATTTGTGAAATCTATTTAGGTGCCACTTTAGCAATTTACTAAAGCTAAAATAAATGAAAAACTAAAAGTAAAACGGAAAAGGAAAAATTAAGAAAAACAAAATACTAAGAAAAGAGAACACCCCCCCCCCTCGCTGGGCCACGGCCCAGATGGCCTCGTGGCCAATCGGGCCGGCCCAGCCGATCACACCCCCGGTCGGCCCACTCCCCCTCGCTCCCCACCCCAAACCCTAACTCCTCCCGTTCCCCACTCGCCTGATCCCATCGGGATCGATTCCCCACTCCCCTCGCCCCCCCCACGCCCGCCTCCTCTCCCCAGATCTTTGGATCGGGATCGGGAGGCCACCACCCGCCGCCTCCCCGAGGCCACCGCTCCCCTCGAGGCCAGCCATGAGGCCTCGAGGCTCCTCACCCGCCTCATCCTCCACCACCTCGCCGAGCCGCCCCATCCTCCTCCCGCGGGCGCCCCGAGCCTCGACTTGTGACCTCGCCGGTCCCGCCACCCGTCCCGACATCGCTGGCGCGCCGCCACACTGAACCGCCGGAGCCGCCTGAGCCCCCTCGCGGATCTCCCCCCTCGCCGCCAACCTCGTCGACCTCTCCGTTGCCATGACCCTGCGACTTTGTGAGGACCCCTCCTTCTCCTCTTCCCTGCGCTCGGCAGCAAGACCAGACGTCTGCTGTCGTCGCGCTGGCAAGACGGCCGTGCTCTCGCTCGTCCCGCCTCTGCCGGCTGTGGCTTGCAACCGCCGCCGTCTGCAGCTCCTCGTCCCCGCACCCACTGCGTTCCTCCCTCTACCCTGCGTGAGCCCGCCACGGGCCAGACACGCCCCACGGCTGCCCCTCGACGTGCACGACGCGTGTCGCCGCCTGGTCCCATCTCCGCCTACCGCCTCGCTCTGCCGCGCGCGCAGCCGAGCGGCGCTGCCCCTCCCTTGCTCCTCCCGGTCGCAGCCGCCGAGCTTCACGCCGGCAGGTTGGCGCCGCCACCACCGCCGCCCACGGCTCGGACACGCACAGCTGGCTAGCGCCCGCTCGGGTTGTGCCCAGAGCACCAGCGCCGTGACCGCAGATCCGCCCCTAGTTCGGCGCGCCCGCTAACCATCACCCATGCGCCTGCTAAGGCCTTGGGCCCATGACACGAGGGGCCCACGCCCTAGGACGTTTAAAAAAAAGAGAATTAAAAATAATAAATTAAAATGAAATATCAATTAATTAATTAATTAACTAAATAATTAACTTAATTAATTCTGTTTAATTAACTAGTTAAGATTAATTAACCTAATAACTAGTTAACCTAATTAAGTACTGTTAATTAACTAAACAGTCCCTAACAGGTGGGACCCACCTGTCAGGTTGACCAGTCAACCCCTGTTGACTGCTGACGTCAGCATGACATCATGCTGATGTCATAAATACATTCTTCGTAATTAATTAAATAATTAATTAAATTACAGAAATTAATAAAATCTTTTAAAAATCATATCTTTTAATCCGTAATCCGGATTAAAATATTTTCAACATGAAAGTTGCTCAGAACGACGAGACGAATCCGGATACGCAGTCCGTTCGTCCGCCACACACCCCTAACCTATCGAACCTGCAAACTTTCCTCTCGGTTCATCCGTTCGACAGACGTCTCGAACCGGAAAACATTCCTGCTGATTTTCCCCTTCACCTTTATCATGTAGCCATACGTTAGGTCACTCCCGCACAAAGATATTGCCATGTTACGCTTTGTGATGCTATGATTGCTTTATATTTACTGTTTCTTCCCCTCTTCTCTCAGAGACCCCGAGACCGATGTCGATGTGCTCGTGATCGATTACGCCACCGACGACCCCTCTCTCTTGCCGAGCAACCAGGCAAGCCCCCTTGATCACCGGATATCGCCTACTCTTATCTACACTGCTTGCATTAGAGTAGTATAGCATGTTACTGTTTTCGATACTCCTATACCGCTGCATAGCCTGTCCTTGTAACTTCGTTGTTACCTTACCGCAATCCTATATGCTTAGTATAGGATGCTAGTACTTTCATCTCGTGGCCCTACTTTCTTGTCCGTCTCGCGTGCTATACTATCGGGCCGTGATCACCGGGAGTTGATCACGGTATATACTATTACTTATACATGAGACATGTGAGACTAAAGTCGGGTCGGTGATGGAGCACCCATGAGTGGATCATTGAGGCGGAGCGACAGGCAGGTTGAGACCGCCTAGAGAGAGGTGGGCCTGGCCTTGTTCGGCGTTCGCGGTTACTTAACACGCTTAACGAGGTCTTGGTATTTGATGGGTTGGCTACGAGCTTATACGCACTAACCATCTACGCGGGAGTAGTTATGGGTATCCCGCCGTGGTATCACCCGAAGCACTTCAGACGTCGTGACGGAGGCGGCGCGCCGGATTGGACTGGAACGCTCGTTAGGCTAGGTGCGCTTCGGCCGCCCGCCGAACGCAGGTGTGTGCTCAGGCGATGGGCCCTGCCCTGCGCGCTTAGGTTTAGACCGGCGTGTTGGCCTCTCTGTTGTGCCTAGGTGGGGCTGCGACGTGTTGATCTTCCGCGGCCGGGCATGACCCAGGAAAGTGTGTCCGGCCAAATGGGATCAAGCGTGCTGGGTAAGATGGTGCACCCCTGCAGGGAAGTTAATCTATTCGGATAGCCGTGATCTTCGGTAACAGGACGACTTGGAGTTGTACCTTGAGCTTATGACAACTAGAACCGGATACTTGATAAAACACACCCTTCCAAGTGCCGATATAACCGTGGTCGCTCTCGCTCGGGGTTATGAGCAGGGATTGCCGGGTAGGATATTTGCTATATGATGTTACTTGAGGACTTCAGATCGTCCCCTCCTACTGTGCGCAAGACAGGTGTCCAAGCGTAGTCTTCGTTAAGACTAGCTACCCCCTCTTATTCGGCATTCTGCAGTTCAGTCCACCGATATGGCCTTTACACATATATCCATGCATATGTAGTGTAGCTCCTTGCTTGCGTAGTACTTTGGATGAGTACTCACGGTTGCCTTGTTCCCCTTTTCCCCTACCTCTACTCGATTGCTGCAACTGCACGATGGAGCCTGTGGAGTCGACGCCACCGCCTATGACGACTACTACTCCGGAGGTGCCTACTACTACGCAGCAGCCCGACGACGACGCACTCAGAGTGACCTAGGAGGATCCTGTGCAGGAGGCCTGCTCCTCTTCGATCTCAGATCCCGCTTTGTGCTAGCCATCTTATGGCACCTTGTTTAACTTATGTCTCGTACTCAGATATTGTTGCTTCCAACGACTCGCCTATGATCGAGCACTTGTATTCGAGCCCTCGAGGCCCTCGGCTTGTATTATGATGCTTGTATGACTTATTTTATTTGTAGAGTTGTGTTGTGATATCTTCCCGTGAGTCCCTGATCTTGATCGTACACATTTGCGTGCATGATTAGTGTACGATTGAATCGGGGGCGTCACAAGTTGGTATCAGAGCCGACTGCCTGTAGGAATCCCCCTTCCAACTCCTTGGCCGAAGTCGAGTCTAGACATTGCAAAAACTTTTACTAACATGGTTGTGTGCCTTACGGGCCCACGTCGCCATCGGGTGGTATTAGGATCTTTTACTCCTCGATCTTTACTCTGGGATTCTGAACTCTCTTCTATTCGGGTTAAACGATTTGGCTAAAAACAAAACTAACTTTAGGTTCTCGCAAGTACTTTCTCCCGGAGAGCCCCTTATTACAGATGATCGTCTGCTGCACCAGAAGAATCCGAAGATACTCTCCGATATTCTCTCGAGACTTTGTGCCCATCACTTTTGCTATTCCCGACCACCGATAAATCCGTATGGAAAACTACTTACACTTGCCATTCATACGATCATCCCCTGTTGATCTTGTTATTACAAGATACCCCGAAGTTTTCTCTATTGTTCCGGGAATACTTTGTGCCTACTGCCTAGCAGTTCTTTGCCACATGAATACCCCTTCAAATAATTCCTCGCACTTGTCGAGTATCCGCTCAACCCCAGTTGTTCAGGTGTTTCGCAAAAGTCTTCAAAATAATATTCTATCTTCCGAGAATCCTCTGGAGCCTTGGCTCTTGAAATTCTTGCTTGCTTGCATTATGGTTAATCCCATAAGTCTCGTAGTCATATTGACATCCCTTGTCATTATCATTTTGAGTCTATTGACTCAATATGTTTGCGAATACCCGCAATCATCATTGATTCTTATAAATTACCTTTCTGGCTGAGCTGCCATTCTTTTAACTGGAATTGGTTCTCGACCAATCCAATTGCCGTTGATTGTACCCTAAGGCTATTCAACTTATCCACCCCTAAATCAGAGCATTGCTTCTGATCCCTTGATTTGGAAATCATAATTCCTTTGCATTTGACTATTGAGTTAGTCAGTTGTTTCTATAATCTGATCTCCTTGCATTCTGCTTCCTCTAGTCGAGTACCGATGCTCACGTCAGACTCCTTGTGGACTACCAGATCCTTTGTTGGATTTTATCTGACAACGCCCTTCTTATTCAATAACTTTGTGAGACCTTCCCCTGATACATAATGCCTTTGGTAAATTGTATCCTCTGCTTCTCAACCATGCTCTGCCTTCGAGCTTGAGTTAATTATTTCTAAAGATTCTGGTATATGATTCCAAGAAGCCCCTATGGGTTGAACATATGCCTTCTCTAAACCGTGTGAACCCGAAAGTTTTCACGAGTCATACTCTTCTGGTGCTTCACCAGATAAAATTTCAACACTAATGCCTTTATCAAAGCGAGAAGTGGATGGAAGGTTATACATTGAAGAAGTGGGAGTCGACCTTGAACTTTGTGTTCATGCCCATGGACACGATGTAGATCTTATCATTAAAGCTTTTCTTAAATTAATTATTCCTTTGGTATAAGTTCATCTTATATCAGGGAACTGGCCTTTTACAATCGTGGTTCCGACCATGTTCTCTTTTAAATACCATTTCTCGTGCAAGTTTTAGCACTTGTCTTCTGTAGATCAATACCCCCGTCCAACCTCTACTTTGATATGTCATCGAGTATTACCCCCTGGTATCTCGAGATTATCTTGGAACTGCATAACTTCTTATGAGTTCTTAATCAATTGCTACATTCTCACCGATTCCAATTTTTCACGGGCTCTGAGTTATTAAACACTCAAGGACACCGATAACTGAACCGAGTCTGCACTACGGTTCAACAACTCTTCAGTAAGCTTCTATAAGTACGAGTTTGTACCCGACCACGCCATTCCTAGCCTGTTTGGTTATATCGATGTCGTGATGATTTTAAATGTGCTACCCGGTCCTTCTTCCCGGAGCCCAATGTTCGACGATGAATTAACTTTACGTCGATCCTCATCGTCTTATCATTTCGCCTTGAACAACAAGCTTGGTTTCGAGTTTTGTGTCGTACCCTTGGTTCTAATAACCTTTCACTTCATCATTACTTTGCCTTGATGTCGTCGCCGATCGATTCCCTCCTCAGGAACTCTCGCGACAAAGGTGTCGTGAGCGTCAACATTCTGAGCTCATCCAGGATATCAATTGAATTCATGATGAGAAATACCATCCATGCCCTCGATGAATTGCTTTATCATCGACCACCTTATTGTCTTCCCACCAACACGGGCTTGTTCATGTTTGGTGTTATACCTTGAGTTCCTTGCTGCCCAGCAATTGTTCTTCCTTACCATGGAGTATTACCATCTGTTAATATCAAGGATGTTGTGAGGACTGCTCCACCTCTTAAGAAATTCTTGGTATTGGGATGCTTCTCACCATCACCATTCTTTCTTGGTCCCCGTGTTGCTTCCAACCGGTGTACCAACAAGTGAACGGTGCTATTTGAATTCTGCCCTTCTAGCAAGCCTCTTGCTTTGAAGTGAAATTCTTAGACTATCGATGATTAAATCACCGTTCTGACCTTGGTCGTGCAACCCAACCCATCAGGCGCACCTTTCTACCAATGTTTACTTGCGTATGTTTTCCTCGAGCATACTTCCTTGTATCATTTGATCCGACAAATGTTATCTCTGTGTTCACTTATATGTGGGAGTCTATCTTCTGGGAGTCTTGGTGAATTGCCGTTGAGTTCACCAGAAACCTCCTTGTCCTCTCCTTGGGTTAATGATGGACACTTGTTAACGGAAATCACTCCATAGTTCATTTCCCCGAGAAACTTACCATGGCATCTCGTCAATTTGCGTTGCACCTTTTCTTCTCAGGTATCCTAGGTCTGAGGTATCCTGACACCAATCGGATCCGAATCTCGGTCAGCTATGATGGTTGGGACAACTTCTAAGAGTTATGATGTTGATCCTTTGATGAACCGGTAGTATGATGTCATGCCTAGCACTTCCGATGGAGGATCTATCATTATAGATTCCCTTTTCAGCAGGGTTATCCTTTCATCCATGAGGGAATTGTAATACTGTTTTTACAAGTTATACCTGATGGATCCTTCATGATTCCAAAGTCTGATCTTCACCTAAAGGCCACGTCAATGCTATCTCGAAGCATGTCGGTGATACTCTGATTTTCAACAAGAACATTCGAAGCACAATGCTAAATGCTTCTTGCTCAGTTATCCAAACACCGTGTATGGGTAATGTCATGATATTTCTCTCCCCTTACCTAAAGGGATTTCTACATTATATCCTGTAGTGGATATCATGCTCTGCTTATCCTTGGAAAGGATATACCCCTGAAATATGTGTTAAACACATTTTTCCTTTCCATTGTTCTGTTTAACCTAATGATCACATTTTCCTTTCCATGGGTCTGTTTGACCCTTCTTGGGATATATATAATCTAAGCAGTGATAATACCTGCTTAGGTAAACCCTCGTTGTACCACTGTAAGTAAGACCCTATTAATATTGTTGTTGACATTCCGGTAACCACCGTGGACGAGAACCTTGTTTATTGGTCCGCCTCGCTCAACGAAAGCGGAAAATGGTTCTCTTAGTCCCTCGCCCTTGGTTACTGTTGACCCTCAGAGTCTCCTCTGACATGCCTTGCTTACATGATCGTGCAAGATGTCACCACCCTTCCTACTTTCAACCCACATGGTGGGCCCATAACCCACAGGTCCACTGGATTGAAACCTGACTCTCCTGTACACCCCCGTTTTCCAAAGTTATTCCTCGCACGTGGCCTCGTATGTAATTCACGGGCCACCGTCATAGTGATCTATTCTGGTATCAGACGCGATACTTACTCTCGCTACTCTGAACCCCTTTCTCACTCTGGTTCAGGCTTTGAGCAACTATCTATCCGCTTGGAGCCTATTATGGTACCTTCGTACCTTACTCTCGAGGTATTTCATATGTTCAACTCGAGAGATAACCTTATACTAATTCATGGGTTAGCCCTAGATTGTTCCCTCAAAAGCATTATGTCGTAGTGAGCTGCCCCTTATCTTTCGTAAGTACGATGGAGTTCCCGAAGAAATGATGGCCAAGTTATCATGATGCATCGGAATAAAGGATTGAAGACATCAACGAAAGGAGCTAACTTCTTCGTGAAGATCCGTTAGAATAACCTAACCAGAACTTTCCCCTTACTCCCCTCTTAAATCTCGGGACGAGATTTCTTGTAGTGGAGGAGAATTGTGACGCCCGGGTAATTAAGCTACAAGAATCCAGATCGATGATGCCACGTCACCTCGGTTACCGTTGACAAATCTCGCGTTAGTTCAAATCCGATTCAAGTTCAAATTCAAAATAAAGTCAAACAATAAAAATTTTCAGATATTAAAACTAAAGTGTTCGGGTGGTTCCAATTAATTCATGAGTAATTATGGCGGAGAAACCACATTTTTATAAAAGGTTTAAATGCCCTTAAGTAATTAAGGTAGAAGGTAAAACAATAACTTAAATGCTTTTAAAAATAATAAACATTTTCAAAACTAATTTGTTATAAGTGTTAAACTATTGTGGCAAAGTGGCTTAATTTGTGAAATCTATTTAGGTGCCACTTTAGCAATTTACTAAAGCTAAAATAAATGAAAACTAAAAGTAAAACGGAAAAGGAAAAATTAAGAAAACAAAATACTAAGAAAAGAGAACACCCTCTTTGGGCCACGGCCCAGATGGCCTCGTGTAATCGGGCCGCCCAGCCGATCACTACCTGGTCGGCCCACTCCCTCGCTCCCACCCCAAACCCTAACTCCTCCTGTTCCCCACTCGCCCGATCCCATCGGGATCGATTCCCCCACTCCCCTCGCCTCCCCACGTCCGCTCTCCTCTCCCCGAACTGGATCGGGATCGGGAGGCCACCACCCGCCGCTCCCCCGAGGCCACCGCCCGCCTCCCCGAGGCCGCCTTGAGGCCTCGAGGCTCCTCACCTCGCCTCATCCTCCACCACCTCGCTGAAGGCCGCCCCATCCTCCTCCCGTGCGGCGTCCCGAGCCTCGACTTGCGACCTCGCGGTCCCGCCACCCGCCCCGACGTCGCTGGGCGCCGCCACACTGAACCGCCCGAGCCGCCCGGCCCCCCTCGCCGGATCTCCCCCCACGCCGCTCAACCTCGTCGGCCTCCCGACCTTCCAGCGCTGTTGCCATGACCTGCGACCCCCTTGTGAGGACCCCTCCTTCTCCTCTTCCTGCGCCCGGCAAGCAGACTAAGACGCTTCGCGTCGTCCGCGGCGGGCCAAGACCGTGCCTGCTCGTCCCGCCTCTCGCTCATTGTGGCCCGGCAACCGCCGTCGTCGCAGCTCCCGGTCCCCGCACCCATCGTTCCTCCCTCTACCTGCGTGAGCCGCCACGCCAGACACGCCCCACGGCTGCCTCGACGCACGACGCGCGCTGCCGCCTGGTCCCATCTCCGCCTACCGCCTCGCTCTGCGCGCCAGCCGAGCCGAGCCGCGCCATGCCTCCCTTGCTCCTCCCGGTCGCGGCCGCCGAGCTTCACGCCGGCCGCCAAGCGCCGCGCCACCACCGCCCACGGCTCGGACACGCACTGCAGGGCCCGTTAGGGTTGTGCCCGTAGCACACCAGCGCCCGTGACCAGATCCGCCCCTAGTTCAAGGCCGCCTGCTAACCACCACCCATCGCCGCTAAGGCCTTAGGCCCATGACACGAGGGCCCACGCCCTAGGACGTTTAAAAAAAGAGAATTAAAAATAATAAATTAAAATGAAATATCAATTAATTAATTAATTAACTAAATAATTAACTTAATTAATTCATTTAATTAACTAGTTAAGATTAATTAACCTAATAACTAGTTAACCTAATTAAGTCTTGTTAATTAACTAAACAGTCCCTAACAGGTGGGACCCACCTGTCAGGTTGACCAGTCAACCCCTGTTGACTGCTGACGTCAGCATGACATCATGCTGATGTCATAAATACATTTTTCGTAATTAATTAAATAATTAATTAAATTACAGAAATTAATAAAATCTTTTAAAAATCATATCTTTTAATCCGTAATCCGGATTAAAATATTTTCAACATGAAAGTTGCTCAGAACGACGAGACGAATCCGGATACGCAGTCCGTTCGTCCGCCACACACCCCTAACCTATCGAACCTGCAAACTTTCCTCTCCGGTTCATCTGTCTGACAGACGTCCGGAACCGGGAAAACATTCCCGGTTGATTTTCCCCCTTCACCTTTATCGTGTAGCCATACGTTAGGTCACTCCCGGCACAGCATATTGCCATGTTACGCTTTGTGATGCTATGATTGCTTTATATTTACTGTTTTTTCCCCTCTTCTCTCCGGTAGACCCCGAGACCGATCTTGATGTGCTCGTGATCGACTACGCCACCGACGACCCTCTCTCTTGCCGAGCAACCAGGCAAGACCCCCCTTGATCACCGGATATCGCCTACTCTTATCTACATCGCTTGCATTAGAGTAGTATAGCATGTTCTTGTTTTGTGATACTCCTATACTCTTGCATAGCTCGTCCTTGTAACTTCGTTGGTACCTTACCGCAATCCTATATGCTTAGTATAGGATGCTAGTACTTTCATCTGTGGCCCTACTTTCTTGTCCGTCTGCCGTGCTATACTATCGGGCCGTGATCACTCGGGAGTTGATCACGGGTATATACTATTACTTATACATGAGACATGTGAGACTAAAGTCGGGTCGGCTGATGGAGCACCCGCGAGTGGATCATTGAGGCGGAGCGACAGGGCAGGTTGAGACCGCCTAGGAGAGAGGTGGGCCTGGCCTTGTTCGGCGTTCGCGGTTACTTAACACGCTTAACGAGGTCTTGGTATTTGATCTGGGTTGGCTACGAGCTTATACGCACTAACCATCTACGCGGGAGTAGTTATGGGTATCCCGGCGTCGTGGTATCAGCCGAAGCACTTCAGACGTCAGCGACGGAGCGGCGCGCCGGATTGGACCGAACGCTGTTAGGCTAGGGTGCTTCCGGCCGCCCTCGCAACGCTTGGTGTGCTCGGCGATGGGCCCACCCTGGCGCTTAGGTTTAGACCGGCGTCTTGGCCTCTCTGTTGTGCCTAGGTGGGGCTGCGACGTGTTGATCTTCCGCGGCGGGCATGACCCAGAAAGTGTGTCCGCCAAATGGGATCAAGCGTCTTTGGGTAAGATGGTGCACCCCGCAGGAAGTTAATCTATTCGGATAGCCGTGATCTTGTAATGGACGACTTGGAGTTGTACCTTGAGCTTATGACAACTAGAACCGGATACTTGATAAAACACACCCTTCCAAGTGCCAGATACAACCGGTGGTCGCTCTCGCTCAGGGTTATGAGCAGGGGATTGCCGGGTAGGATATTTGCTATATGATGTTACTTGGAGGACTTCAGATCGTCCCCTCCTACCTGTTGCAAGACAGGTGTCCAGAAGCGTAGTCTTCGTTAAGACTAGCTACCCCCCCCCCCTCTTATTCTGGCATTCTGCAGTTCAGTCCACTGATATGGCCTTTACACATATATCCATGCATATGTAGTGTAGCTCCTTGCTTGCAGTACTTTGGATGAGTACTCACGGTTGCCTTGTTCCCCTTTTCCCCTACCTCTACTCGATTGCTGCAACTGCACGATGGAGCCCAGGAGTCGACGCCACCGCCTATGACGACTACTACTCGGAGGTGCCTACTACTACGTGCAGCCCACCGACGATGACCAGGAGTGACCTAGGAGGATCCCGTGCAGGAGGCCTGCTCCTCTTCGATCAGATCCGGTTTGTGCTAGCCATCTTATGGCACCTTGTTTAACTTATGTCGTACTCAGATATTGTTGCTTCCACGACTCGTCTATGATCGAGCACTTGTATTCGAGCCCTCGAGGCCCCTGGCTTGTATTATGATGCTTGTATGACTTATTTTATTTGTAGAGTTGTGTTGTGATATCTTCCCGTGAGTCTCTGATCTTGATCGTACACATTTGCGTGCATGATTAGTGTACGATTGAATCGGGGGCGTCACAACACCAGAGCACCAGCACCTGCTCAAGCAACCGCAAAAGGTCCCGCTCCTGTTCATACCAGCCTGACCTCCGTCTCTTGCATGGTTGGTGGGCCTTCATCGCTGGCTGAGCTCGACGCCCTCACAGTAATTATGCGTCATACCCTTTTCAGCAGCATGCCTATAGTCTTCTGTTTCAGTTGCCTTTCGGATGTTTGACGTCGCAGACATGTCTCCTTCGTAGGCTGATGACACCCCGTGCACCATACTCTATGACATCAAGGGCCAGAAGGTGGCCGTGGGAAAGGCAACGATCGTGAAGCTAAAGGACCGCATGTTCCACAACCGAGAGATGCCCGATGGCGTCTTCAAGGTTAATGTGGCCAGTGTCTTAGCGGGCTTCGAGGATTTGCCTCCTCCGGTACCAATCTATGACAACGAGACCCCTAAGATGATTGGCGCATGCAAGAGCTGGTTCTTGCCTTGGCCCAAGTCTCTTCTTCGTCTCGAGGCTCCCAGTATCACGCCAACGCCACCTTCTCAAGAAGGTATGAACACCACCCCACCTACCACATTATTTGCACCTGTCATGGCGAGTGATAGCGGACGACGCGAGGGAGAACCTCCATTAGTGCCAGATGATGTAGCCCCCATTGTTAGAGAAGCAAATGTTGATGATAACATGGAGGATGATGACGATGACCCAGACAAGTATTTCAATACCGCCTACGATGATGGAGGATTGATGGCTCAGGACGGCGAAGACTCAGGCTATGAGCATGGAGATGATGACTTGATGCTGCCTGATTTGCCAGAGCCGGAACGTCCTAAGGTGGAATGCAAAAAGTCTCTCTTCCAGCTATCCTCGCAGGAGACGCCTCCAGATGCCGCCTGTACCCAGCAACCCCCCGACGCCCATCCATTGATTAGCCCGACGACACTGGGGTGGTGGTTAGGGAAGGTATGGTGGGATCACTACCGCCACCCACCAAGAAGCAAAGGAGGAGACCGGACAAGAAAGGCCCTAAAGGAGCCAGAGCTGCTTCAAGCAGCCAGCCGCCTCTGGAGCCCCGGGTGGTAGACAGAATACTGCCGAAGGGCGCGGCGCTTCCATGTCGTCGGCCACCGATCCTACCTACTGCGCTTAGAGCACATACTGAACAATGATCTAAGGAGACTCCATGAAGATGTGCTAGCCAGAGAGAAAAGCCTTCTGGTCGCGGAAAAACCAGGATACCCGCTTTACGCGGCTCAGGTGTCGGGTGGGGGGTTGTACGTCGAGAGATGGCCCGCGAATAAGTTCATCCTGTGATTTGACTACATCTATGACATGTTCCACATGACCAAGCTGGATTTCCAGTTCATCCGCATTTATGCGCTGTATCTGAACTACTTCATCAGGGTCGAGAACATCAAATATATCTGTGTCGCGGACCCGTTTTATATGCACGAGAGCTTCTTGGCAGTTTGCAAAGAGCACCGTGACTATGCGAGCAAGTACCTCGACGAATTCATGATCGCTAATAAGGACAAGGAAGCGATTCTCTTGCCTTATCATCCCACGTAAGTCATCCGCACATATCCTTTCGTAAGTGTTAATCATTCCTTTGCAAGCATGGAGGCTAATTTGAGGTGTGCTTAATTTGCGCAGCGGGGGGCGGGGGGGGGGGGGGCGTCCTCATCGTTCTGTACCTAGAATACTCCCATGCAATGTACTTGGACTCATCGAAGAACCTCAGGACAAAGGATTACAAGCACATAAAGAGTGTTCTCGATAGTGCCCTGTTAACCTTCAGCCTGTCTGGTGGATATATCAAGGTGAAAAAGTACATGAATCGTGGGCTGGCTTTCGGTCAAAAGACCAACTTCTGCTGCATCCAGCAACCACACACCAGTATGGCTGATGGATTCTATCTCATGCATCACCTGCTCGAGTACAGAAGGGATAATCAACGCCTTCGCATGTCACCTATTACCAACGATGCCGAGATTGTCAGCTGGGCCACAAGCATAGGAAGGACACCGAATCATCGAATCAGAGCTGAGTTTTATCACGTACAGTGTGAACTTGCCCAAGTGATCATGAAGCAGGTGCTCGAACCAACAGGGATGTTCTACCATGGGCCAATCATGCGGGAAGATGTCCGAGCACTGCTACTCGCTCAGCGTCTGGACCTGAAGCCTTTCAAGAAGCTCGGGTGCTTCCTCACTGACTATGAAGATTAGACCGCCGACATGGAGGACTGATTGTTGATGACAATGTGTCACTACTGTCTTTCTATGGCAAAACTTTGAATTTATGCACGGCGAAACTATGTGATGTAACTAAACTGTGGTCCTGAACTAGCGTAGATCGCTCTAATTAATTAGTTTGGGTATGAGGAACTTCGTCATTTATGTTTACTATTGGTTGCTTGTATTTTGCTAATTATGCCTCCTTGTTTTCTCAAGTACATTATGTTGCATATTATCGTTCAATTCATCAACTCATGATGCAGGTACATAGACCAGAGATGGCGAAGGGCTACTATGTCATGTACGTTGGGAGGGTTCGAGGATTCTACGACCACTGGCCAGCCGCTCGGGCCCAGGTGCACAGGTACCCGGGTGCTAGCCATAGAGGGTTCGACAGCAGAGCCGAAGCGGAAAGTAGTTACTTGAGGTGGACACTCCAGCATGAGCAGGGGCGGGACCGCCGGTACTACATAGTCGCGCTCTTGCTCATGATGATCGCTCTTCTCTTCTACATCATGGTTTAGATAGAGATGATGAAACTTGTGTATGTGACATGACCATGCAGTTGCACTTATTCGAGACATGACATGATCGCACTTGTGTATCGCTATTTTCGAGATTTGATGATATTTGTGTTGAATGATGATGATGATGATGATGGTATGACGAGACTACTGTATGTCTATGATATGATGAGAATAGTGTATGTTTACTATGATCTGATGAAACTATTGTATAGAGCCTATATAAATACAACACAAATACGTAGAGGGCTGCTAATTGCTGAAAGCAAGAACATTAGTAGTAGCGCTGGAAAGCACCTAGCAGTAGCGTCGGATTAGCAGCAGCGCTTCCTATGGACAATACTTACCGGTAGCGCTACTGCTAACAATACTTACCGGCAGCGCTGCCCCTGCCAGCGCTACTGCTACAACTTAGCTGTAGCGCGCTAGCAGTAGCGCTTGACCCAGCGCTACTGCTATGCATATATCTAGCGCTGCTACTAGGGTTTTCCCTAGTAGTGGCGGGCTGTACCCACATGACAAAAAGAGTTGCTCCGAGCCCGACAAGCCGCCTCGAGTGCACAAAGCGCCTATAGAACCAATTTTCTATAGTTCATTGCGTACCCGGGGTGACCTTATAGCTGCAGTTCCCTCCGGTCCGGTCCCGAGTTGGGTTAGGGGAAGATCCGAGTGATTGCCTTCGCGGGTTCAAACCTATTGAATATGGTACGCCCGAAGCACGAAACTAGATAGGTAGCCCTACCTAGGACTGGAAAAGTGTGGTATTTTTTCTTCCAGTAAATCTTCCACTTATTCTTCCATTATGTAATATCATTTGTAGTGTATTTTTCCTCTCAAAAAAGTCTTCGCCCTCACTTCACTGAACTTATTAGAAATGCCTAGGACAGAGTTCATTCACTTGCCCAGCAGCCCTACTCCTCATAGTTGATCCAAATTTCTATCCCTGATTGACTCAATCATAAGGAAGAGGAAGACTTGATAAAAGATGAAAAGAGAGGATTGATTACCTTTTTAGATGTGGTTACCTCCTCTTGAGGTGGTGAGGATACCACAATAGTTAGAAACACGTGATAAAGATAATTGTGTGCACGGTTCAATGGAGTTTTTTTATGCCAATACAACATTCGACCAACATTTCAACTATATATAAATATGAAAAAAATAGTTCATGCTTAAGAGATTTCGGCACATCATTTCAGCTTCATTCAGGAATCATTTCAGGAATAAAAAACTACTCCCTCTGTTCACTTTTGTAAGTCGTTTAAGACAGCTGAAATTGAACTGTTTTAGATGTTGTCTTAAATGTCTAAAACGTCTTACAATAGTGAACGGAGGGAGTAATATATTCAGCAATACATCAACATTAAATCAGAGTGAACCAATACATCACTAGATCCATATCACATAGCCTCGTTCCAAATTCAAATTACAATAGGAATTACACTATGGCAATTCACACTCAAATTAACATCATACCAAGGAGGAGGGAGGAGTCATGCGGCAGGAGGTACCTTCTCTATAGGAGGCGGTGGAGATGACAAGTTAGATCAGGGGCGACCAGAACGGCGGAATCTGGGCCGACGACGACCAGGGGTGGCGATGCAGAGCTTGGACGGGGCGGCGGTGATGGCAGATTTGGATGGGGAAGCGACCAGGGGCGATGGCGAGTTCGTCAACGACGGTTAGGACTGCTGAGGTCTAGGCTTGGCCGTGGTAGCGACGGTGCTGGGATTTAGGTGGTTGCGCTTTTGATCGCCAGGGTTGAGCATGAGGGAATGGCAGCTTGGTCACATGAGAAATGTTTTTGGGTGGTGGGGGTGTCAGGGGTAGTGTTTGCACGTGGTGGGTTGGGAAGGGAACAAGTGAGTCATGGCAGATTTTTCTTGGGATCCGACAAAAGTGAGTATGATTGAGGGCCTTTGTGGCATGAGTTGAGCATAGCTAAGGGGAACCCATAAACTGTACCAAACAACCAAATTGGGTTGGGTACAGAATACCTAGGCCCAAACACATATTGTATGTCAACTTTGTCACCTGCCTGCCAAGGCCTAGGAGGTGCGCGAAGTCATTTCGAATGTAATGGTAAATCCTATATCACGCCTATTCAAATAGTCTAAAGTCTGTTAGGTTAGGCCCAAGTAGCGTAGCGAGTAGTCTGGTTCTACCAGTTTTATTCCAATTTTCATTTTGTGTTCATTTTACTTATGGTTTCCGTTTATTTCTTCTTTTACTTCTTTTGCTTATTTATTATTATTACATTCGTTTTCTTTCTTTGTATTTTTTCTTTCATTTCCCTTTTTTCCTTTTGCATTATTCATGTATTCTCATATTTATTTTGTTCTCTTTGCCTTTGTTTTTACTTTTTCATTAGTACAAACAACATGTCTTGTGTGTATCCCTAAAAAAACATGTCTTGTGCGTAAATGACTTTTTTTTAAACAGCATGCATTCTTTCAATACACATTGAACATACATTTAGTACATGGTGAACATTAAGTAAATGCACGGTAAAGATTTTTTAAACATGATGAAAATATTATTTAATAAATGGTGGGCGTTTCTTTATAAAGTGTTCACGCATTTTTACATGAGTGGCACATATTTTTAATAAATTATTTTGTGATTTTCTAATATTTTATATCATTTCAAAAATCATATAAATAAATGATTTTAATTTTAAAAAACTGCCCATTTTCTATTTCATAAAAAAACATAAAACCGAAACAAACCGAGAAAACCAACAAAAACCTCTAAAATCACACTAGGCATTTCCTATTCCGCGTGTGAGTGCTAGATAGTAACACCGCGCGCAACCTCCCAGACGTCGTGCGACCTTTATTACCCAGCCCATTTGCACCTTTTACTTTGTTTTCGTCCCACTTGTTTTGAGAAGGTTCTAGGCCAAATTTCTCACTTTTTTGTTTCTCCCTTGTTGGGTTTACCTTATTTGTTTTCTCTACAGTTTCTCATTTAAAAATTACTGAACATTTTATGAAATCCGGACCAATTTAGGAAAAAAAATATTTTTCTCAATTCGAAAGGTTTTTAAAATATGGCAATATTTTTCAAATTCAGGATATTCACTAACAATTTCTTTGATTCGCAAACATTTATTTTAATACACAAAAATTCTTTGGAATTAGAGAACTTTTTTGAAATCACGAACAATTTTGAATCTCAGGCAGACGTTCTTTAAAAGTCATGAACTTTTTTATGAAATTCAGGAACATTTGTAAAATTCATGAATATTTTCTAAATTCACCTTCATCTTTAATTCATGAACATTTTATGAAAGATGAGAATATTTTATGTGTAACATTGTTTTTGACTTGGGAGCACTTTTAAATTCGGTAACATGTTTTAAATTTTCCAAAAAACAATTTGTTACATTTTAATGTTCACAAACACTTAAAAAACAACTGGATGTTTCGTACATTTTTAGAATAAATTTGAATAGGAAACTGGCCTGAGTAGAAAATACTGACCAAAAATACAAGTAAAATAAAGCAAAGTACTCGTGTACTCTAGCCTCATATCCCTTTATTCGGTTGGCCCAGTAGTGCTGGCGCGGAGAAGGCGCGTTTAGTCTCCCCAAATGAAAATCTCATTTTCTAGGATGTCTTTTGTTTTTTGTGAATATTTCTAGGATGTCTGAACACGCGGGGACTATAAATTTCGAGAGCTCCTATTGGACGCTTACTGCATCCAACAGCGCGGAGACGCACAGGCAGACCGAGATTGGGCTGGCCCACTCAAAGGCACGAAGCTAACTATGTTTATTCCACGAACAAAAGGTGACGCATGGTTCGGAGGATTCGAACTCGTGATGTAAAGCTCGTCCACAAGTGACGGCAGCTAGTAGAGTGAATGACTGCAAGTGAATAAATTTAGCGCAATATCTTTAAGAATTCACCAGAGCGGGATATTCAAATGCAGCCTAATTGTTTACTGAACTGTGTATAGTTTTTTGAATTATTTGCACAAATTGTCGAAAACACGGAAATTTTTTTGAAACAATGTGAAAAAACTGAAATTTAGGTAACAATTGTTTTTTCAATAAAGGGGGAAATGAAAATGCGAATCTTGAAATTGTTTGAACAATGTTCTTGAAAAATACTAACATTTTATTTGAAAGTGAGCATTTTTTGCAATTTTCCGAACATTTGTTCCATCTGCAAATAAATTTTTAAAATATAAAAAAGAATGAATTTCAGAACAATTTTTGGAATGAGAACAGTTTTTGAAATTACTGAACATTCTTTAAATTTTTTATTTTTTCAAAATACAAACATTTTCTCAAATGTTGAACAAAGTTTGAAATCTTAAACTTGGCTGAAGGTACCGAACATTTTTTGAAAAGAAGCGAACAATTTTTAGATAAATAATTTCAAAAAAATTAAACCTTTTCTATAAAAAATATGAAATTTTAAAACAAGAATTGTTTTTGAAATTGTGAATAAATTTTGGTATATTAGAATATTTTTTTAAAATTTTAAACATTATCTGAAAATATAAAAACTAAAAGGAAATACGAGAAAAGAAAAGGGGAAACAGAAAAAACGAAAAAGAAAAGCGAAAAAACCAAAATATATAGAAAAAGCCCGGTTCAGGGAACCTACTAGAAGGTTGCCAAAACCGGTTGGGCTCAGTGTGAAGCTGGAATTGGGCCAACCCATCTCTCGTTGCTAGCATCCTTGACGTGTGCGAATCGTGGACAATTCGCCGCAGCGAACGGCGAATAGCGAAATTATTAATTAAGAAGTATTCCTTTCAGAGATCGTTTCCACCTCCCAGGCTGCTACAAGTGACGCGTTGCATGTGCAGGGAGCGACTAGTATAGAAAATGGCCCTCCGGTACAAGAATAGAAAAATTAAAGCTGGGCCATTGGATTGAGGATGGATGGCATAGATTCTGCTGGAGGATGTGCACAGACAAATGCATGTTTCTGTGCAAAAAGGACCTTCGTCTCTGTTGAATTTGCTTCCTACATTCTGTGCCATCAAACGACAGCCACACCCCTATTTCATCTCCCAACTGCTTCCCGACGGCGGCGGCGCTCCAGCTCCGGCGTCGGCGCTCCAGCTCCAGCGTCACAGTGTCGTGATCTCGGCGGTGACCATGGGTGGCGACTGCAACGACCCGTCGACCCCGTCGTTTTACTGGTAAGGCCCCGCTCCTCCTCCTCTTCTTCAACCCCCAAGTCATCCTCTTATTTTCTAGGGTTCTTGGTCTTGGTCTTGATAATTTCTAGGGTTCATGGTCCGGTGGGAAGATTGAATTATTGGTCTTAATTGTGAATATAATTGAGCTCACATGGCGGTCAGATCCCTATTCTAGGATCCGATCTCTCCTCTCTGAAATCAACAAAGGTATGACGAACAAGGGGGGGACTAGCTGTCAGATCCCTGTCTTAGTAGTTGTAAACAATTGTGTGGATTAATTTATCAAATGTTTTTACTCTGAGCTTGAACTACAGGGTTGCAATGTTTTGGCATCAACACTTGTAAAAATATTAGCTTGGGAATAGCATCAAATTAAGCATATATTCTGAGATGGTCTTCAAATACATGCCATATTGCTGTAAATTAGTTAGGTCTGTTGGTGGATGATAGAAGTAGGGAAAATGGCTGAGTTTGATACTTTGATATGATGGAGTGACCACAACTTACATTTGGCATTTTGGCTGACTAATGACGAAATGGTAGTGACCCGAACGATTTCTGTGCAAATTAGTGATAGAAGAGATGAAACTTATAGGCCCAGAAACAATTAATTATACAACATCGATGTTCTGAACAGAAATATGTGTACTTAGTCTCAAGATGTATATTCTGG
Source organism: Aegilops longissima (assembly GCA_021605205.1). Taxonomy (NCBI): domain Eukaryota; kingdom Viridiplantae; phylum Streptophyta; class Magnoliopsida; order Poales; family Poaceae; genus Aegilops; species Aegilops longissima. Next base: position 651,244,538 of record CM038680.1, read on the forward strand.
ACAGAAATGTTGTGTGTTGAACACCTTTCTTATTTGGTCACTCCATTTTTGTTCTACAAACAAAATTAAGCTGAATGTATATCATAATAGCATTGTCCTGAGATGGGATAACTAGAGCTTGGGGTTATGGGTTTCCTGATAAGTAATGCTGCATGTGTACTAGTTAATCAGTTATCAGTCACTCCATTTTGTTAACAAATCTCATTCATAGATGGGGATATCCGAAGTCTATTTTGTGTTCTCTTTTGGTCACGGTGAAATGTGAGTCTGCATATTGTACATTAAGAATACATAGCAAGAAGTCAATCCAGTCCTTTAATTTTCTCTCAAAAGAACAGCAAAAATCATTTGCCAATATGCGGTCTTCTGTTGCTTCTTATGCATTATGTGCTTTGTAGATACTAGCTGCCCTATAGGCATCAAATATACTGGTTGTATACAGTCAGAACTAAAATGTTTGGGAGAAATGTCAAGTTGTATATTTTGTAAACATGAACTTTTGGTCTTGCTTTTCTGTTCTGAAACCTAAATAACAGGATGATTTGGCATTGTTGGCTCTTGCATGCACATGGTCGTGTTTCCTAATTCTCCTATTTCCTGGCCAGAGGGTTTCAGAATAATTGATCCATCCATGACGTACGCAACATTGGCGAGATGAGAGAGCCGTTTGTTCAACAAGGAAGAAGCTCGACCAAGGTGTAAGTTGTACAACAATGATGGCTGCGGTTTTTTTTTCTTCTGAAATTTGACTAATAAGAAGTTCATGCCGTAGTGTTTGATTTGGATATTATTTTTCTGAATGACGAACAAATGTATTTTATAGTTCTGAATTTGGAATTTTTTAGTTGATTATTCTTCAGTACATAGATTGAGTACATATATATGTGAGATTATATACGTGGAGATTAAATCCTTCTCTAGCAAGGATTAACTGAATGGTTCAAAGCTGACAAGGATTTGCTCCCATAGATGGACTAATCCCTACAGCCTGCAGGTTGTGGGTGATCACCCAAACCCAGCAGGGACCTGCAACTGAACACAGCCGTAGGAAGTGCTATCTTTCTTGACAAGATTTTCTTGATTACATGTTCAAAGAGGGGGGAAGGAAGATTGTCTTTGAATGATTTGAGGGCCATGTGAGGAAGAAATTTTTTATAGGTGTCAGCTCTTTGTTGTATAACTGAATGGTCGCCAGTGGACAGTACCATGTATGCATTCGACCTCAAGGCGCAATCCTGATCTGCTCCCGGCTCGGCTGGCTAGGTTCCCCTGCCGCTCGTCGGCATTAGTGGCATGGTGTTTGTGTTCGGCGTTCGCGTCAAGGATCACAAGCTCTGCTTCAACACGACCACCAACATGACATGTTCTTGTACCAAAAATGACCTTCCAATCTTATGTCTCAATTGATATTTATGTATGTTTGTTGTGTTGTGTTCTGCAAGGGGTGTTCCAGATGTTTAGTTTTTTTTTTTGAAATGTCCAGATGTTTAGTTCTGATTGAAGGGGTTGGCTTAATTTTTTCATGTACTAAAATATTTTTGATGAGGATTTGTTGTCATTGATGTTTTGTACTCAAATTTTATGATAAGTATTGACATACCTCTTTGTCCAACTTTCTTGCATAATTAGTGGTGTCCAATAATGTATTTTAATATGCGTGGCTTTTATGAGATTAGGCATTACTGCTTTGCAGAATTGAAATCCTGAAGGACATAACGAATGGAAAGAAATAGATGAGGTGGTTACTGTAAACGTTGTGTGACATATCTAACTTTACCAAGGGGTTTTCCTGAAATGTACGTTTAAGTGGACTGAGATCCCTCCAGGGAAATCTGTGCCATCCACCTTCAATCCAATGGCCCAACTTTGATTTTTCTATTTTTGCACCGAAGGGGCATTTTCTATACTAGTCGCTCTCGCATGTGCACCACTTGTCGCAACCTGGGAGTTTTTCCTTTTTCGTAGGTTCGTTTATTCAAAAGGCTTTTTCTTTAAAATCATGCGTCCAAATCTCGAACCTTTTTCACCGTTGGATTCCTCGCATCGAGATCTTCAAAACTAGATACTATGTTGATAGGTTTTGATGAACTTTTTTTTCACAAAAAAGTCAAACCGATAGCATGTTTATTTTCCTTTCCGGATGCGATTTCCGAGAGGCACGGCCATGCCTTTCGCGGAAGCAGATCCGGGCCTCAAGCAGAAGCAAATTCATGCCTCTCGCAAAAGCAAAACCATGTCTCTCGCGCAAGAAAAAAATGTGTTTTTTCCGTTTTCTAGAGGCACGGCCTTGCCTCTCGCGGAAGCAAAGTTGTGCCTCTCATGGAAGAAAAAAAAGGGAAAACATATGTTTTTTCTGTTTTCAAGGGGCACGGCCGTGCCTCTCGCGAAAGCAAAACCCTGCCTCCCACGGAAGAAAAAAAAAATAGAGAAATTATGTTTTCTCCCATTTCCAAGAGGCACAACCGTGCATCTCGCGAAAGCAGAACTATGCCTCTCACGGAAGTAAAAATGCGTTCCTTTTCGTTTCCGAGAGGCACGGCCATGCCTCTCGCGGAAACAAAACCGTGCCTTTTGTGCAAGCCAAATCGTGTCTCTCACGGAAGCAAAAAAAAATTTATCTTTTGGTTTTTGGTTTTTTGGGTCTCCTTACCGGTTGTATTCATGTTTATTATTATTATTATTATTATTTTCCTTCCTTTCTTTTGCAGTACATGTCTACATTTTTCAAGACATGTTCTACGTTTTTGTATACATTTGGAACATTTGTTTGATACATGTTGAAACATTTTTTCAAATACATGATGAACATTTTTCTAAAATAATCTTTTGAATATTTTTTAATACGTGCTATTTGTTTTCAACTATATTTTTTAATGACATGAAACATTTAGTTCAAACTACACGAACATATTTTACATTGTATAATATATTTTAACGCCACTTACCAAATTTTGAAAACATAAATTTTAATAAAATGTCATATACATATTTTGAATGCTACTAAAAATTTACTTGAACCATGTTGCCATTTTTCTACATATTACAAAGATTTACTTTTTTGAAATTTCACAAACATACTTTTGAAATGTGTGAAAAAAAATTAAATGCCATGATCATTTTCTAAAGTTTGCGCTAACCTTTTTTAACTGCTCAAAGAACATTTTTTAAAATTTAAATATAATAATTTTTTCTTTCAATAAACAAAAATAATAAGGAACCAACACTCCCCCCACACTGGGCCGACCATTGAGGAAGCAGTAGAGGCGAGTGTGTTCTTTCGTCTTGCACGAAGCTGGAGAAAACCGAGAAGAAATCGTGTGACGCCAAACTAGGTCGGCGGCCCTTGACTACGCTCAACCCTTCACAACAACTATACGAGGCTAATCATCGTAGGAGGCCTCAATATTTAGGCCCAACATACTATGAATTGACCGTTCGGATATAGAAAGTCGGTCATGTGGACATCTAATAATATACTTACAACAAACAAAACAAAAGGGACGACGCTACACGTCGGTCAACTGAAAACTGGAAAACATATGTCTAATGTTAATGTGGAACATCTTGCCTAATACAGTATTAACATGAATTGCACATACACAATTATTAGTTATTTCAAGTGCACCAGAGCCTTTCGCTCATTCTAAAGAACACTGTTGAATCATTGATGTCATTTGACAATAATTGATTACAAGCTAGCTTAGATCGATAAAGAAGACAAATGTAAATGTGGGTCATGGCGGGGTGACAATGAGCTCCAGCCCCGCCACTATAATTTCTAAGCTGCTGCTTGAGTATCACTCACACACTTCATATTAGAATGTAAGTTCCACCTAAGACTGCAATGAAGAGAACATCGACACCTTCGATGATCATCAGGGCGATCCCAAGGTTAGACAATAGGCTGAGGTTCGTTGAAGACGCCAAAGGAACAAGGGGAAGATGGTTCAGATCATACAGAAAAGCTGGTGGTAAAGGTATGTGGGGAGGGCCCTCGCCCCCTCCCCCTTCAGGGCCTCACTCTATCTAACTTAACCTATATTGGTAATAAATTATCTCACTGTACTGAATAACAAAAGTGCTGGTTAATTAAATGAGTGGTGTAGAAGTGGGGTTAAAACCGAAAAGTGCATTTGGCCACCGAGCTCATGGTAGATCCTTTTTTTTCCTTCTAAAACCTTGTTTACACATATCACAAAATTCTTTAGAAAAAGTGTGCATATAAGTATACACATATACTAAGTATGTACAAAGTTTCATAATAATGTATTTTCATATGTGGTCTACACAAAAAGCAAATACATATACCAAAGCAGGCTTATTTTTGTTGTTGTTTTTGGTCCTGAATTTTGTTTGTTTTGTGAAACCCACAATTTATCAAATTATTATCTGATGGAATTTATGGAAATGTATTGAAATGTATACATTTTCACAGTCAGGAGAGAGAGAGAGAGAGAGAGAGAGAGAGAGAGAGAGGAGGGGGGTCAGTCGTATCTATCTAGTAGGTAGGGCGCGTCGATACATGCGTCGGAGAGGTCATACGCTAACACGTATTTTAAAAAACATGGCAAGGTTCCTAAAAAAAACATGGCAACAACTACAAATCTCTATCAAAACGTTTTTTGAAAGAAAATCAAGCCTTATTCATTATAAATAACCATTGCATCGTTTATGAATATTGGTACAATATCACTATTTGGTTCCTCGAACCATTCAGAAATGAAAGAAAATCTAGCTAATTTGGCAAGTTCATGAGCGACTTTATTTGGTTCTCTATTACAGTGCTCAAATCTAGAAATGGGAAAATCACAAGCTAACTGGAAACCATCATAAAAAATTGCCGCTGCTGCTCCCAACGATCGTCCTCCTTCCTTCATGGTGCCGAGCATCTCCATATTATCCGAGTTAATAATAATGTGGTTGCATCATGTCCTTTGTGCCATTAATAGGCCGGATTTTAGGGCCAGAGGTTCAGCCATCGGTACATCCACGCACCAGTCAATCTTACCATTTCGTGCAGCGATGAACCTACCTTTATTGTCTCTTAAGACCGCCCCCATCATACCCCTATGTAAGTCATGGTGAAAAAAGCATCAACATTAAGTTTCACAAACCCCCTCGAGGGGAAAGGCCACCCCCAACTCTTCATGGAAACCTTTGGCGAGGAGGCAGTAACAAAATTAGTCGTAAGAGCACGTATCCTCATGGAAATTTGTTAGTGCGTTTTGAGTTGTCTCGTTATGAATCAATTTACGCCTTTCCCACCACAAGTACCAGACTGATATGGCAATCATTTCACGCACATTTTGATTGCCCATAATACATAACTCCTGATTTAGCATTGAAAATAATATTCCAAAACCGCCTCACCTGCATAATCTACTTCAATAATATCATCCATCCCTAGACTTCTCCACACTTCTTTTGCCTTGTTGCATAGAAATAGCAAATGCTTTGTGCCTTCTGGTCCAGAGGAGCAGACAAGGCAATTAGGCGAAACTTTCACATGTCTATTTGCTAGTTTAACACGACACGGAAGAGTGAGTATGCCCAATAAATATTTTAACCTTTGACGGGCAAGAGGGTTTCCAAACCCTACCCTAAGTATGATTAACCATGGTACGTCTCATCCCATTGGTATGCCGCAACTTGTTTCCGTATTGGTGATTCCATTCCACAAAATAAGCAGACCGAACCAAAAACATACATTTTTTGTGAAATTCTAAGCCACGAAATATGGCATATCATGTTGCAAGATAGGGATCGCGAGTACTCGCTGAACATCAATAGGCCATAGGGTCTGTCTGAGAAGATCTTCATCCCAAATATTAAGAACGGGATCAATCAAATCTGCTACCTTACATAGCAACTGACATCCCTTAGGAGTCAAATCTCTATCAGAACTTAGAGCTAAGAGCATCTCCAGCAGACCCCGCATCCCGCACCGACCCGCAAAATAACCGCCAAAATACGGGTGAGCGTGGAAAATCCTACCCGATCAGACACCGGATACGCGTCCGACCCGTAAAAAATTTTGCGGGGCGGGGCAAAAGATCTCCCCGACCTCTAGATTCACGGTGTGGGAGGACGACCCGAGCTCAGCCCCTGTCTGCAGCGAGATTTGGCGGGAGGGACATTTCCGCGCGGCCGTCCCCCCCTCCACCACCGTTGCCCCCGCCGCCTCCCACTCCGGTGCATCTTCCCCGGCAGTCCTTTGCCGCCATGGATGACTCCCTGCCGTCCCCCGTCACCGTCGAGGTCGCGCACGCTCAATCCCCTCGGGCGGATCTCATCGCCGGCCATGTTGGCCCTGCCGTCGCCCAAGGCACCACTGCGCCTGCCCGCAAGCGGCAGGGCAACGTGGTCGTGTAGGGCGGGAATCCGGCTGCCCTCGTCGGGAAGGCCCACGCTCCAGGCGCCAACGCCGCTGCGCGTTCCCGGCCGGCGGTGGAGAAGGCCAGCAAGGTCTCGGGCGCAAAGCGAAAGAGGATTCCGGCTACAAAGAACCCGACTCCTTCATCCAGTCCCTCCGCCCCGGAAAGAGGTTCCCCGGCAATGCCGCTCAACGGTGTTGCTTCCACCGCAAGCGAGATGTTTGATGAAATGGCTGGAAGGTATGCCTCTTCGGTCATGGCAATTTTCTTTGCTTTTCGCCATTTGCGATAGCTCGTGACTTGTTGTCGTTCACTATAGAGGTGGTTCAAACAATACAACTGCCGAGTTCGTGAACTTATTGGACACCAACGCCGTTGACATCGATCAAGCCCCGTTCGCTGCATTCGATTACAATGAAACGAGGGCGGTGTGGTTGATCACGGTGGTGAATAAGAAGTGGGGGAGATAGATGAGGGAGCGTATGGGCAATCTCAAACAAGAAGTGGAAAAAGCCAGAGATCGAAGAACTACATGATCTAGGAAGATCAAATCTTTATCAAGGCATGGAGTGCGGTGTCTTTTGATGCATGCACGGGTACTTCTCAAACCGCCAAGAGGTATTGGCAAAGGATCAAAGATCAATACTTCCGCATGATCGCAAAGTATCCCAATAGGACTCCACGCACCTTTCGGTCACTCCAAGGGCGTTGGGACGTGATCAAGCCTATTTGCAGCCGTTGGGCAGCTTGCTTGGAGCAAGTACGCAATGCACCTCCAAGTGGAACCATGGAATCCTACTATCTGAGTTCGTTTTTACTTTGTTCAAGTTGTGCACATCATATTGCATCATATGAAATGATTGCATCATTTGACTTTGTTCAAATTGTGTAGGAAAAAATTGCCCAACAAAGATACAAAGACGTGGAAGCTTCGGAAGGCAAATTCTTCAAAGTAGAGCATTGTTGGGACTTGCTCAAAGAGTGCGAGAAGTGGAAGTTGATTGACAAAGAATCTGTTGGGAAACGCAGTAATTTCAAACAAAATCCTACGATCACACAAGATCTATCTAGGAGATGCATAGTAACGAGAGGGGATAGTGTTGTCTACGTACCCTAGTAGACCAGAAACGGAAGCGTTATGACAACACGGTTGATGTAGTCGTACGTCTTCACGATCCGACCGATCTCAGCACCGAACATACGGCACCTCCGTGTTCAGCACACGTTCAGCTCGATGACGTCCCTTGTACTCTTGATCCAGTTGAGGCCGAGAGAGAGTTTCGTTAGCACGACGGTGTGGCGATGGTGATGACGAAGTTACGGGCGCAGGGCTTCGCCTAAGCACTACGACGATATGACCGAGGTGGAATATGGTGGAGGGGGGCACCGCACACGGCTAAGACAATTGTCAACTTGTGTGTTCTAGGTGCCCCTGCCCCCGTATATAAAGGAGCAAGGGGGAGGCCGGCCGACCCTCAAGGGTCGCACCCCCAAGTAGGATTCCTACTAGGAATCCTATTCCTAGTAGGTTTCCAACAAGGGAAGGGAGAGGGGGACAGAAGAAGAGGGGGAGAGGGAGGGAAAGAGGGGGCGTGATACGTCTCCAACGTATCTATAATTTTTTATTGTTCCATGCTATTATATTACCCCTTTTGGATGTTTATGGGCTTTATTTTACACATTTATATCATTTTTGGGACTAACCTAGGCCCAGCCCATATTGCTGTTTTTTTGCCTATTTCAGTATTTCGAAGAAAAGGAATATCAAACGGAGTCCAAACGGAATGAAACCTTCGGGAGCGTGATTTTTGGAACGAACGTGATCTAGAGGACTTGGAGTGCAAGTCAAGAAGCAGCCGAGGCAGCCACGAGATAGGAGGCCACCCCCCCCCCCTGTAGGGCGCGCCCCCTGTCTCGTGGGCCCCTCGGGCGGCCACCGATGTACTTCTTCCTCCTATATATACCTACGTACCCCGAAAACATCCGGGGGCACCACGAAACACAATTTCCACCGCCAGAACCTTCTCAGATCCATGAGATCTCATCTTGGAGCCTTCGCCGGCACTCTGCCGGAGGGGGAATCAACCACGGAGGGCCTCTACATCAACATCCTTGCCCCTCCGATGAGTTGTGAGTAGTTTACCACAGACCTACGGGTCCATAGGTATTAGCTAGATGGCTTCTTATCTCTTTTTGGATCTCAATACAATGTTCTCCCCCTCTCTTGTGGAGATCTATTCGATGTAAACTCTTTTTGTGGTGTGTCTGTCGAGATCCGATGAATTGTGAGTTTATGATCAAGTTTATCTATGAATAATATTTGAATCTTCTCTGAGTTCTTTTATGTATGATTGAGTTACCTTTGCAAGTCTCTTCGAATTATCAGTTTGGTTTGGCCTACTAGATTAGTCTTTCTTGCCATGGGAGAAGTGCTTAGCTTTGGGTTCAATCTTGCGGTGTCCTTACCTAGTGACAGAAAGGGTTGCAAGGCACGTATTGTATTGTTGCCATCGAGGATAACAAGATGGGGTTTATATCATATTGCATGAGTTTATCCCTCTACATCATGTCATCTTGCTTAATGCGTTGCTCTGTTCTTATGAACTTAATACTCTAGATTCATGCTGGATAGCGGTCGATGTGTGGAGTAATAGTAGTAGATGCAGGCAGGAGTCGGTCTACTTGTTATGGACGTGATGCCTATATACATGATCATGCCTAGATAATCTCATAATTATGTGCTTTTCTATCAATTGCTCGACAATAATTTGTTCACCCACCGTAATACTTATGCTATCTTGAGAGAAGCCACTAGTGAAACCTATGGCCCCCGGGTCTATCTCTTATCATATTTGCTCCCAATCTACTTTTATTTGCATCTTTAATTTTTGCATCTATATTATAAAATGCCAAAAATATATTTATCTTATATTACTATATTTATTAGATCTCACTTTCGCAAGTGCCCGTGAAGGGGTTGACAACCCCTTTATTGCGTTGGTTGCAAGTTCTCAGTTTGTTTGTGTAGGTGCGTGGGACTTTTGAGGAGCCTCCTACTGGATTGATACCTTGGTTCTCAAAACTGAGGGAAATACTTACGCTACACTTGCTGCATCACCCTCTCCTCTTCGAGGAAAACCAACGCAAGCTCAAGACATAGCAAGAAGGATTTCTGGCGCCGTTGCCGGGGAGGTCTTCGCTCAAGTCAAGACATACCAAGTACCCATCACAAACCCATCTCCCTCGCATTTACATTATTTGCCATTTGCCTCTCGTTTTCCTCTCCCCCACTTCACCCTTGCCATTTTATTCTCCCTCTCTTTCCCAATCTTCTCCTCTCTTTTTCGCTCGCTTTCTTCCGCCTTGCTTTTGTTTGCCGCTATGTTTGAAATTGGGGAGATTATCGTCGATATGGACAATAATGATAACACAGAAAATCCCGAGGTTCCGGCCGATGAACCCCCTATCTTGCATACTAAAAAGTTTCGAATCGGTAGTGGTAACATCATTGGTAAAGGTGTTATTCAAGATTTCTTTACTTGTGCCGGTACTTTACCTTCCATGGGTTGTTCTATTCTTCATAAAACTAGTAGTCTTGCGGATGCTATCGCTATGCTTGTAGTTGAACTTGAAAGACAATTTATGCATATGCATCCTTGCATACAAAGAATTTTCCTGGAATTGTCTAATATTGAGCATTCTTCTGTTAAGCGCGTTGTTACTATCTTTTTGGCTCATGAGTTTAGATTTATCATAAGAGAGGCCAAAGAAATCTTTGCGCATGATAGGGTGGACGCCGGTCGTCCTCCCATAGAAGCAATCCTCTATGATCAAGAGCAAATTAGACGTTTTCAATCTTCGGACTATGTCGCTTTTAATGAAAACCTTAGAAAAAAAAGGTTCCTACTAATGTCTTGGTTGATTGCATTAACAAGCTTAATAATGATTTTGCCCTTCGAAACAATGAGCTAGGATACTCTCTTGAGTATAGGCTCACAAGATTTTGCCAAAAGAATGCTTTTAGTGATGAAATAGTTGTGCACTATGAGGGCCAAAGGAGGAACCCGTTCCTCCTGTGATTGATCTTGGGGATCTTTGTCCCACTAAATTTAGCCCTTTTGATTACTTTTGCTTGCCTCAAAGGAAACTTGCTGCCGAACGTAGAGAATATGAGATGAGCTTTCTGAAGGAAATATGCCCTAGAGGCAATAATAATGTTATTATTTATTTCCTTATATCATGATAAATGTTTATTATTCATGCTAGAATTGTATTAACCGGAAACATAATACATGTGTGAATACATAAACCTACAGAGTGTCACTAGTATGCCTCTACTTGACTAGCTCGTTAATCAAAGATGGTTATGTTTCCTAACCATGAACAAGGAGTTGTTATTTGATTAACGGGATCACATCATTGGTTGAATGATCTGATTGACATGACCCATTCCATTAGCATAGCACCTGATCGTATAGTTTGTTGCTAGTGCTTTTCTTCATGACTTATACATGTTCCTATGACTATGAGATTATGCAACTCCCGTTTGCCCGAGGAACACTTTGGGTGCTACCAAACGTCACAACGTAATCGGGTGATTATAAAGGTACATTACAGGTGTCTCCGAAGGTACATGTTGGGTTGGCATATTTCGAGATTAGGATTTGTCACTCCGATTATCGGAGAGGTATCTCTGGCCCTCTCGGTAATGCACATCACATAAGCCTTGCAAGCATTGCAACTAAATGTGTTAGTTGTGAGATGATGTATTACGGAACGAGAAAAGAGACTTGCCGAATGCGAGATTGAACTAGGTATTGGATACCGACGATCGAATCTCGGGCAAGTAACATACCGATGACAAAGGGAACAACGTATGTTGTTATGCGGTCGACCGATAAAGATCTTCGTAGAATATGTAGGAGCCAATATGGGCATCCAGGTCCCGCTATTGGTTATTGACCGAGAGGTGTCTCGGTCATGTCTACATAGTTCTCGAACCCGTAGGGTCCGCACGCTTAACGCTTCGATGGCAGTTACTATGAGTTTTATGATGTTGATGTACGAAGGTTGTTGAGTCCCGGATGAGATCACGGACATGACGAGGAGTCTCGAAATGGTCGAGACATAAAGATTGATATATTGAAGCCTATGTTTGGACTCGGAATCACTCCGGGTGAAATTGGGAATTTTACGAGTACCGGGGTTACGGAACCTCCCGGGAGTCAATGGGCCTTGATGGGCCTTAAGGGGAAAGAGAAAGGGGCCCTATAGCTGGCGCAGCCTTCCCCCTTCCCTAGTCCTATTAGGATTAGGAGAAGGGGTGGCGCCTCTCTCCCTCTCCCTTGGTCAAACCCTAGTTGGACTAGGATTTGGGGGAATCCTACTCCTAGTAGGAGTAGGACACCTGGTGCGCCTCCCTCTTGGCCGGCCAGCCCCTCCCCTTCCCTCCTTTATATACATGGGCAGGGGGCACCCCATGACACACAAGTTGATCGATTAGATCGTTCCTTAGCCGTGTGCGGTGCCCCCTTCCACCAGATTACACCTCGATCATACCGTAGCGGAGCTTAGGCGAAAGCCTGCGTCGGTGGAACATCATCATCGTCACCACGCCGTCGTCGACGAAACTCTCCCTCAACACTCGGCTGGATCGGAGTTCGAGGGACGTCATCGAGCTGAACGTGTGCAGAACTCGGAGGTGCCGTACGTTCGGTACTTGGATCGGTTGGATCGGGAAGAAGTACGACTACATCAACCGCGTTGTTATAACGCTTCGCTTTCGGTTCACGAGGGTGCGTGGGACGGATACTCTATCCTCTCGTTGCTATGCCATCACCATGGTCTTGCGTGATCGTAGGAAAATTTTTGAAATTACTACGTTCCCCAACAAGTGGTATCGAGCCTGGTTTTATGCGTTGATGTCATGTGCACGAGTAGAACACAAGTGAGTTGTGGACGATACAAGTCATACTGCCTACCAGCATGTCATACTTTGGTTCAGCGGTATTGTGAGATGAAGCGGCCGGACCGACATTACGCCAGACGCTTACGCGAGACTGGTTTCACCGCTGTGAGCACTCGTTGCTTAAAGGTGACCGGCGGGTGTCTGCTCTCTCACTTTAGTTGAATCGTGTGGCTACGCCCGGTCCTTGAGAAGGTTAAACGGAGTCTATTTGACGAAGTATCGTTGTGGTTTTGATGCGTAGGTGAGAACGGTTCTTGCTCAGCCCGTAGCAGCCACGTAAAACTTGCAACAACAAAGTAGAGGACGCCTAACTTGTTTTTGCAGGGCATGTTGTGATGTGATATGGTCAAGACGTGATGCTATATCTTATTGTATGAGATGATCATGTTTTGTAACCGAAGTTATCGGCAATGGCAGGAGCCATATGGTTGTCGCTTATTGTATGAAATGCAACGCCATGTAATTGCTTTACTTTATCACTAAGCAGTAGCGATAGTCGTAGAAGCAATAGTTGGCGAGACGACAACGATGCTACGATGGAGATCAAGGTGTCGCGCCGGTGACGATGGTGATCATGACGGTGCTTCGGAGATGGAGATCACAAGCACAAGATGATGATGGCCATATCATATCACTTATATTGATTGCATGTGATGTTAATCCTTTATGCATCTTATTTTGCTTTGATTGACGGTAGCATTATAAGATGATCCCTTACTAAATTATCAAGAAGTGTTCTCCCTGAGTATGCACCGTTGCGAAAGTTCTTCGTCTTTGAGACACCACGTGATGATCGGTGTGATAGGTTCTACGTTCAAATACAACGGTGCAAAACAGTTGCACACGCGAATACTCAGGTTATACTTGACGAGCTATGCATATAAGATATGACCTCGGAACACGGAGACCGAAGGTCGGCGTGAATCATATAGTAGATATGATCAACATATTGATGTTCACCATTGAAACTACTCCATCACACGTGATGATCGGTCATGGTGTAGTTGAAATGGATCACGCAATCACTTAGAGAATTGGAGGGATATTTTTCTAAGTGGGAGTTCTTAAGTAATATGATTAATTGAACTTTAATTTATCATGAACTTAGTCCTGGTAGTATTTTGCAAATTATGTTGTAGATCAATAGCTCGCGTTGTTGCTTCCCTATGTTTTCATATGTGTTCCTAGAGAAAATTGTATTGAAAGATGTTAGTAGCAATGATGCGGATTGGATCCGTGATCCGAGGTTTATCCTCATTGCTGCGTGAAGTATTATGTCCTTAATGCACCGCTAGGTGACAGACCTATTGCAGGAGCAGATGCGGCGTTATGAACGTTTGGCTAGCTCAATATGATGACTACTTGATAGTTTAGTGCACCATGCTTAACGGCTTAGAATCGGGACTTCAAAGACGTTTTGAACGTCATGGACCATATGAGATGTTCCAGGAATTGAAGTTAATATTTCAAGCAAATACCGAGTTGAGAGATATGAAGTCTCCAACAAGTTCTATAGCTAAAAGATGGAGGAGAATCGCTCAACTAGTGAGCATGTGCTCAGATTGTCCGAGTACTTCAATCGCTTGAATCAAGTGGGAGTTAATCTTCCAGATAAGATAGTGATTGACAGAATTCTCTAGTCACCATCACTAAGTTAGTAGAACTTCGTGATGAACTATAGTATGCAAGGGATGACGAAAAGATTCTCAAGCTCTTCGCGATGCTAAAATCGCGAAGGTAGAAATCAAGAAAAACATCAAGTGTTGATGGTTGACGAGACCACTAGTCTCAAGAAAAGGGCAAAGGAAGAAGGGAACTTCAAGGAAAACGGCAAGCAAGTTGCTGCTCGAGTGAAGAAGCCCAAGTCTAGACCTAAGCACGAGACTAAGTGCTTTTGCTGCAATGGAACTGGTCTTTGAAGCGGAACTACCCCAAGTATTTGGCGGATAAGAAGGATGGCAAAGTGAACAAAGGTATATTTGATATACAGATTATTGATGTGTATTTTACTAGTGTTCATAGCAACCCCTCAAGTATTTGATACTGGTTCAGTTGCTAAGAGTAGTAACTTCAAACGGAGTTTCGAATGAAGCAGAAACTAGTTGAAGGGAAGTGACGATGAGTGTTGGAAGTAGTTCCAAGATTGATATGATCATCATCTCACACTCCCTATACTTTCGGGATTAGTGTGGAACCTAAATAAGTGTTATTTGGTATTGAGCATAAATATGATTTGATCATGTTTATTGCAATACTGTTATTCATTTAAGTAAGAGAATAAATTGTTGTTCATTTACATGAATAAAACCTTATATGGTTACACACTCAATGAAAATGGTTCATTGGATCTCGATCATAGTGATACACATATTTATAATATTGAAACCAAAAGATGCAAAGTTAATAATGATAGTGCAACTTATTTGTGGCAATCGCCGTTTAGGTCATATTGGTGTAAAGCGCATGAAGAAAACTCCATGCTGATGGACTTTTGGAATCACTTGATTATGAATCATTTGATGCTTGCGAACCGTGCCTTTTGGGCAAGATGACTAAAACTCCGTTCTCGGAACAATGGAACAAGCTCTTGACTTATTGGAAATAATACATACCGATGTATGCGATCCAATGAATGTTGATGCTCGTGGCAAGTATCGTTATTTTTCTGACCTTCACAAGATGATTTGAGTAGATATGGGTATATCTACTTGATGAAACATAAGTCTGAAATAGTTGAAAGGTTCAAAGAATTTCAGAGTGAAGTGGAAAATCATCGCAACAAGAAAATAAAGTTTCTGCGATCTGATCGTGGAGATGAATATTTGAGTTACGAGTTTGGTCTTCAATGAAAACAATGTGGAATAGTTTCACAGCTCACGCCACATGGAACACCACAACATTATGGTGTGTTCGAACGTCGTAAACCGTACTTTATTTTGATATGGTGCGATCTATGACGTATCTTACCGATTTACCACTATCGTTTTGGGGTTATGCATTAGAGACAGCTGCATTCACGTTTAATAGGGCAACCATCTAAATCCGTTGAGATGACACCGTATGAACTATGGTTTAGCAGTAAACCTAAGCTGTCGTTTCTTAAAGTTTGAGTTGTGATGCTTATGTGAAAAGTTTTCACCTGATAAGCTCGAACCCAAATCGGAGAAATGCGTCTTCATAGAAATACCCAAAGGCAACTATTGGGTACACCTTCTATCACAGATCCGAAAGCAAGATATTTGTTGCTAAGATGGATCCTTTCTAGAGAAGAAGTTTCTCTCGAAAGAAGTGAGTGGGAGGAAAGTAGAACTTGATGAGGTAATTGTACCTTCTCCCTTATTGGAAAGTAGTTCATCACAGAAATCAGTTCCAGTGATTCCTACACCAATTAGTGAGGAAGTTAATGATGATGATCATGAAACTTCAGATCAAGTTGCTACCAAACCTCGTAGGTATTCCAGAGTAAGATCCGCACCAGAGTGGTACGGTTATCCTATTCTAGAAGTCATGTTACTAGACCATGATGAACCTACGAACTATGAGGAAGCGATGATGAGCCCAGATTCCGCGAAATGGTTTGAGACCATGAAATCTGAGATGGGATCCATATATGAGAACAAAGTGTGGACTTTGATGGAGTTGCCCGATGATCGGCAAGCCATATTATATAAATGGATCTTCAAGAGGAAGACGGACACTGATAGTAGTGTTACTATCTACAAAGCTCGACTTGTCGCAAAAAGGTTTTTGACAAGTTCAAGGTGTTGACTACAATGAGATTTTCTCAATTGTAGCGATGCTTAAGTCTGTCGAATCATGTTAGCAATTGCCACATTTTATGAAATCGGCAAATGGATGTCAAAACTACATTCTTTAATGGATTTATTAAAGAAGAGTTGTATATGATGCAACCGAAGGTTTTGTCAATCCTAAAGGAGCTAACAAAATGTGCAAGCTCCAATGATCCATCTATGGACTGGTGCAAGCATCTCGGAGTTGGAATAAACGCTTTGATAGTGTGATCAAAGCATATGGTTTTATATGAGACTTTTGGAGAAGCCTGTATTTACAAGAAAGTGAGTGGGAGCACTACAGCATTTCTGATAAGTATATGTGAATGACATATTGTTGATCAGAAATAATGTAGAATTATTCTGCAAAGCATAAAGGAGTGTTTGAAAGGAGTTTTTCAAAGAAAGACCTCGGTGAAGCTGCTTACATATTGAGCATCAAGATCTATAGAGATAGATCAAGACGCTTGATAAGTTTTTCAATAAATACATACCTTGACAAGATTTTGAAGTAGTTCAAAATGGAACAGTCAAAGAAAGAGTTCTTGCCTGTGTTACAAGGAGTGAGATTGAGTAAGACTCAAAACCCGACCACGGCAGAAGATAGAAAGAGAATGAAAGTCATTCCCTATGCATCAGCCATAGGTTCTATAAAGTATGTCATGTGTGTACAGATCTATTGCATACCCTACCACTGAGATTGGCAAGGGAGTGCAATAGAGATCTAGGAGTAGATCAATGGACAGCGGTCAAAATTATCCTTAGTAGAATAAGGATATGTTTCTCGATTATGGAAGTGAAAAAAGGTTCGTCGTAAAAGGTTACGTCGATGCAAGTTTTAACACTAATCTAGATGACTCTGAGTCTCAATCTAGATACATATTGAAAGTAGGAGCAATTAGCTAGAGTAGCTCCGTGCAGAGCATTGTAGACATAGAAATTTGCAAAATACTTACGGCTCGAATGTGACAGACCCGTTGACTAAAATTATCTCACAAGCAAAACATGATCACACCTTAGTACTCTTTGGGTGTTAATCACATAGCGATGTGAACTAGATTACTGACTCTAGTAAACCCTTTGGGTGTTGGTCACATGTCGATGTGAACTATGGGTGTTAACCACATATAGATGTGAACTATTGATGTTAAATCACATGGCGATGTGAACTAGATTATTGACTCTAGTGCAAGTGGGAGACTGAAGGAAATATGCCCTAGAGGCAATAATAATGTTATTATTTATTTCCTTATATCATGATAAATGTTTATTATTCATGCTAGAATTGTATTAACCGGAAACATAATACATGTGTGAATACATAAACCTACAGAGTGTCACTAGTATGCCTCTACTTGACTAGCTCGTTAATCAAAGATGGTTATGTTTCCTAACCATGAACAAGGAGTTGTTATTTGATTAACGGGATCACATCATTGGTTGAATGATCTGATTGACATGACCCATTCCATTAGCATAGCACCTGATCGTATAGTTTGTTGCTAGTGCTTTTCTTCATGACTTATACATGTTCCTATGACTATGAGATTATGCAACTCCCGTTTGCCGAGGAACACTTTGGGTGCTACCAAACGTCACAACGTAATCGGGTGATTATAAAGGTACATTACAGGTGTCTCCGAAGGTACATGTTGGGTTGGCATATTTCGAGATTAGGATTTGTCACTCCGATTGTCGGAGAGGTATCTCTGGGCCCTCTCGGTAATGCACATCACATAAGCCTTGCAAGCATTGCAACTAAATGTGTTAGTTGTGAGATGATGTATTACGGAACGAGAAAAGAGACTTGCCAAGAACGAGATTGAACTAGGTATTGGATACCGACGATCGAATCTCGGGCAAGTAACATACCGATGACAAAGGAACAACGTATGTTGTTATGCGGTCGACCGATAAAGATCTTCGTAGAATATGTAGGAGCCAATATGGGCATCCAGGTCCCGCTATTGGTTATTGACCGAGAGGTGTCTCGGTCATGTCTACATAGTTCTCGAACCCGTAGGGTCCGCACGCTTAACGCTTCGATGGCGGTTACTATGAGTTTTATGATGTTGATGTACGAAGGTTGTTCGAGTCCGGATGAGATCACGGACATGACGAGGAGTCTCGAAATGGTCGAGACATAAAGATTGATATATTGAAGCCTATGTTTGACTCGGAATCACTCCGGGTGAAATTGGGAATTTACCGAGTACCGGGGTTACCGGAACCTCCCGGGAGTCAATGGGCCTTGATGGGCCTTAAGGGAAAGAGAAAAGGGGCCCTATAGCTGGCGCAGCCTTCCCCCTTCCCTAGTCCTATTAGGATTAGGAGAAGGGGTGGCGCCTCTCTCCCTCTCCCTTGGTCAAACCCTAGTTGGACTAGGATTTGGGGGAATCCTACCCTAGTAGGAGTAGGACACCCCTGTGCGCCTCCCTCTTGGCCGCCAGCCCTCCCTTCCCTCCTTTATATAGGGGCAGGGGCACCCCATGACACACAAGTTGATCGATTAGATCGTTCCTTAGCGTGCGGTGCCCCCTTCCACCAGATTACACCTCGATCATACCGTAGCGGAGCTTAGGCGAAGCCCTGCGTCGGTGGAACATCATCATCGTCACCACGCCGTCGTGCTGACGAAACTCTCCCTCAACACTCGGCTGGATCGGAGTTCGAGGGACGTCATCGAGCTGAACGTGTGCAGAACTCGGAGGTGCCGTACGTTCGGTACTTGGATCGGTTGGATCGGGAAGAAGTACGACTACATCAACCGCGTTGTTATAACGCTTCCGCTTTCGGTCTACGAGGGTACGTGGACGGATACTCTATCCTCTCGTTGCTATGCCATCACCATGGTCTTGCGTGATCGTAGGAAAATTTTTGAAATTACTACGTTCCCCAACACTTTCAAGATCTATCTTATTATTATGGCACTCGTTAGATCTATCTTTGTTTTTATGCCTAGCTAGGGGCGTTAAACGATAGCGCTAGTTGGGAGGCAATCCAATTTTCTTTGTGTTTTTTTGTTTTTGCTCCTGTTTAGGAATAAATAATCAGTCTACCTTCTGTTTAGATGTGGTTTTATGTTTTAATTAGTGTTTGTGCCAAGTTAAACCTATAGGATCTTCTTGGATGATAGTTATTTGATCTTGCTGTAATTTCCAGAAACTTTCGGTTCACGAAAACAATTGTTAAAAATCACCAGAACGTGATAAAATAGTGATTCTAATTTCTGCTGATCATTAAACAAATTGCCTAGGTCGTCCTATTTTTTCTGAATTTGTTTGAGTTCCAGAAGTTTGCGTTAGTTACAGATTGCTACAGACTGTTCTGTTTTTGACAGCTTCTGTTTTTCGTGTGTTGTTTTCTTATTTCAATGCATCTATGGCCAATAAATTAGTTTATGAACCATAAAGAAGTTAGAATATAGTAGCTTTAACACCAAATTAAATAAAGAATGATTTCATTGCAATACCTTATGTGGTGGTTTTGTTTTCTTTCACTAACGGAGCTTATAAGATTTCCTGTTGAGTTTTGTGTTGTGAAGTTTTCAAGTTTTGGGTAAAGCTTCTATGGACTATGGAATAAAGGGTGGCAAGAGCCTAAGCTTGGGGATGCTTGAGGCACCCCAAGATATTCAAGAATAGCCAAAATCCTAAGCGTGGGGATGCCCCGGGAAGGCATCCCCTCTTTCGTCTCCGTTCATTGGTAACTTTACTTGGAGCTATATTTTTATTCGCCACATGATATGTGTTTTGCTTGGAGCGTCATGTATTATATTAGTCTTTGCTTTTTAGTTTACCACAATCATCCTTGCTGTACACACCTTTTGGGAGAAGCCTATTTGATTAGAATTTGCTAGAATACTCTATGTTCTTCACTTATATCTTTTGAGCTTGATAGTTTTTGCTCTAGTGCTTCACTTATATCTTTTAGAGCACGGTGGTGTCTAAATTTTGAAGAAATTTCTAGTCTCTCATGCTTCACTTATATTATTTTGAGAGTCTTTTAGAACAGCATGGTATTTTCTATTATCATAAAATTGGTCCTATAATGGTAGGCATCCAAGTTGGGTTAATAAAAACTATCATAGAAAGTGAATTGGATGCTATGATCAACTTGATACTTGATAATTGTTTTGAGATATGGAGGTAGTGATATTAAAGTCATGCTAGTTGGGTGATTATGAATTCAAAGAATGCTTGTGTTGAAGTTAGCAAGTCCCGTAGCATGCACGTATGGTTAAAGTTGTGTAACAAATTTGAAACATGAAGTGTACCTGGCTTGTGCATCCTTATGAGTGGCGGTCGGGGACGAGCGATGGTCTTTTTCTACCAATCTATCCCCCTAGGAGCATGCGCGTAGTACTTGGTTTTTGATGACTTCTAAATTTTTGCAATAAGTATATGAGTTCTTTTGACTAATATTGAGTCCATGGATTATACGCACTTTTACCTTTCCGCCTTTGCTAGCCTCTTCGGTACCGTGCATTGCCCTTTCTCACCTTGAGAGTTGGTGCGAACTTCGCCGGTGCATCCAAACCCCGTGATACGATATGCTCTATCACACATAAACCTCCCTATATATTCCTCAAAACAGCCACCATACCTACCTATTATGGCATTTCCATAGCCATTCTGAGATATATTGCCATGCAACTTTCCACCGTTCCGTTCATCATCATCATGAAATACTTTACTTTTGTCATATTGCCATTGCATGATCATGTAGTTGACATCGTATTTGTGGCAAAGCCACCATGCATTATTTTTCATACATGTCACTCTTGATTCATTGCACCATCCGATACATCACGGAGGCATTCATATAGAGTCATATCTTGTTCTAGTTTCGAGTTGTAATTCTTATGGTGTAATCAATAGAAGTGTGATGATCATCATTATTAGAGCATTGCCAAAAAAGAAAAAAAATAAAAAAAGAAAGGCCAAAAAGAAAAAAAAAGAAAAGCCCAAGAAAAAAAGAAAAAAAGAAAAAATAAATAAAAAGGACAATGTTACTATCTCTTTTTCCACACTTATGCTTCAAAGTAGCACCTTGTTCTTCATGTAGTGAGTCTCATATATTGTGCTTCAAAGTAGCACCATGTTTTTCATATAGTGAGTCTCATAAGTTATCTTTTTCATACTAGTGGGAATTTTTCATTATAGAACTTGTCTTGTATATTTCTACGATGGGCTTCCTCAAATGCCCTAGGTCTTCGTGAGCAAGCAAGTTGGATGCACACCCACTAGTTTTCTTTTGTTGAGCATTCATTTATAGCTCTAGTGCATCCGTTGTATGGCAATCCCTACTCCTCATGTTGACATCAATTGATGGGCATCTCCATAGCCCGTAGATTATCCTCGTCAATGTGAGACTTTCTCTTTTTTGTCTTCTCCACACAATCCCCATCATCATATTCTATTCCACCCATAGTGCTATATCCATGGCTCACGCTCATGTATTGCGTGAAGGTTGAAAAAGTTTGAGATTATTTAAGTATGAAACAATTTCTTGTCTTGTCATCGGGGTATAGAAGTTGGGAACATCTTTGTGTGTGAAAATGAAGCATAGCCTAACTATATGATTTTGTAGGGATGAACTTTCTTTTGCCATGTTATTTTGAGAAGACATGATTACTTTGATTAGTATGCTTGAAGTGTTACTATTTCTTTTATCAATATGAACTTTTATTTTGAATCATTTGGATCTGAACATTCATGCCACAATAAAGAAAATTACATTATGAATTATGCTAGGTAGCATTCCACATCAAAAATTATCTTTTTTATCATTTACCTACTCGAGGACGAGCAGGAATTAAGCTTGGGGATGCTTGATACGTCTCCAACGTATCTATAATTTTTTATTGTTCCATGCTATTATATTACCCCTTTTGGATGTTTATGGGCTTTATTTTACACATTTATATCATTTTTGGGACTAACCTACTAACAGGAGGCCCAACCCATATTGCTGTTTTTTGCCTATTTTAGTATTTCGAAGAAAAGGAATATCAAACGGAGTCCAAACGGAATGAAACCTTCGGGAGCGTGATTTTTGGAACGAACGTGATCCAGAAGACTTGGAGTGCAAGTCAAGAAGCAGCCGAGGCAGCCATGAGATAGGAGCCCCCCCCCCCTGTAGGGCGTGCCCCCTGTCTCGTGGGCCCCTCGGGCGGCCACCGACGTACTTCTTCCTCCTATATATACCTACGTACCCCGAAAGCATCCGGGGGCACCACGAAACACAATTTTCACCGTTGTAACCTTCTGTATCCGTGAGATCTCATCTTGGAGCCTTCGCCAGCACTGTGCCGGAGGTGGAATCAACCACGGAGGGCCTCTACATCAACATCCTTGCCCCTCCGATGAGTTGTGAGTAGTTTACCACAGACCTACGGGTCCATAACTATTAGCTAGATGGCTTCTTCTCTCTTTTTGGATCTTAATACAATGTTCTCCCCCTCTCTTGTGGAGATCTATTCGATGTAAACTCTTTTTGCGGTGTGTTTGTCGAGATCCGATGAATTGTGGATTTATGATCAAGTTTATCTATGAATAATATTTGAATCTTCTCTGAATTCTTTTATGTATGATTGAGTTATCTTTGCAAGTATCTTCGAATTATCAGTTTGGTTTGGCCTACTAGATTGGTCTTTCTTGCCATGGGAGAAGTGCTTAGCTTTGGGTTCAATCTTGCGGTGTCCTTACCTAGTGACAGAAAGGGTTGCAAGGCATGTATTGTATTGTTGCCATCGAGGATAACAAGATGGTGTTTATATCATATTGCATGAGTTTATCCCTCTACATCATGTCATCTTGCTTAATGCGTTGCTCTGTTCTTATGAACTTAATACTCTAGATGCATGCTGGATAGCGGTCGATGTGTGGAGTAATAGTAGTAGATGCAGGCAGGAGTCGGTCTACTTGTTATGGACGTGATGCCTATATACATGATCATGCCTAGATAATCTCATAACTATGCGCTTTTCTATCAATTGCTCGACAGTAATTTGTTCACCCACCGTAATACTTATGCTATCTTGAGAGAAGCCACTAGTGAAACCTATGGCCCCCGGGTCTATCTCTTATCATATTTGCTCCCAATCTACTTTTATTTGTATCTTTACTTTTTGCATCTATATTATAAAATACCAAAAATATATTTATCTTACCTTACTATCTTTATTAGATCTCACTTTCGCAAGTGTCCGTGAAGGGATTGACAACCCCTTTATTGCGTTGGTTGTGAGTTCTCGGTTTGTTTGTGTAGGTGCGTGGGACTTTTGAGGAGCCTCCTACTGGATTGATACCTTTGTTCTCAAAACTGAGGGAAATTAATACTTACGGTACACTTGCTGCATCACCCTCTCCTCTTCGAGGAAAACCAACGCAAGCTGAAGACGTAGCAGGGCGCCGCCCCCCTCCTTGTCCAATTCAGACTCCACAAGGGGGGGGGGGGCGGCCAGCCCTAAGGGCCCCTCCTCTCTCTCTCACACAAGGCCCATGTTGGCCCATTAGTTCCCCCGGGGTTTCCGATAACCCCCCGGCACTCCGATATTTATCCGGTGACCCCCGAAACTCATCCGGTGTCCGAATAAAATATTTATGTATCGACCATTTCGAGACTCCTCGTCATGTCCGTGATCACATCCAGGACTCCGAACTACCTTCGGTACATCAAAACACATAAACTCATAATACCAATCGTCATCGAACGTTAAGCGTGCGGACCCTACGGGTTCGAGAACTATGTAGACATGACCGAGACTCATCTCCGGTCAATAACCAATAGCGGAACCTGGATGCTCACATTGGCTCCCACATATTCTTCGAAGATCTTTATCGGTCAAACCGCATAACAACATATGTTGTTCGCTTTGTCATCGGTATGTTACTTGCCCGAGATTCGATCGCCGGTATCTCAATACCTAGTTCAATCTCGTTACCAGCAAAGTCTCTTTACTCGTTCTGTAATGCATCATCCCACAACTAACTCATTACTCACATTGCTTGCAAGGCTTATAGTGATTTACATTACCGAGAGGGCCCAGAGATACCTTTCCGTAACACGGAGTGACAAATCCTAATATCGATCTATGCCAACCCAACAAACAACATCGGAGACACCTGTAGAGCATCTTTATAATCACCCAGTTACGTTGTGACGTTTGATAGCACACTAAGTGTTCCTCCGATATTCGGGAGTTGCATAATCTCATAGTCATAGGAACATGTATAAGTCATGAAGAAAGGAATAGCAATAAACTAAACGATCATAGTGCTAAGCTAACGGATGGGTCAAGTCAATCACATCATTCTCTAATGATGTGATCCCGTTCATCAAATGACAACACATGTCTATGGTTAGGAAACTTAACCATCTTTGATTAACGAGCTAGTCAAAGTAGAGGCATAATAGTGACACTCTATTTGTCTATGTATTCACACATGTACTAAGTTTCCGCTTAATACAATTCTAGCATGAATAATAAACATTTGTCATGATATAAGGGAATATAAAAACAACTTTATTATTGCCTCTAGGGCATATTTCCTTCAGTCTCCCACTTGCACTAGAGTCAATAATCTAGATTACATTATAATGATTCTCCAGCACCCACGGAGTCTTGGTGTTGATCATGTTTTTCTCGTGAGAGAGGCTTAGTCAATGGGTCTGCAACATTCAGATCCGTATGTATTTTGCAAATCTCTATGTCCCCTTCCAACACTTGATGACAGATGGAATTGAAGCGTCTCTTGGTGTGCTTGGTTCTCTTGTGAAATCTGGATTCCTTAGCCAAGGCAATTGCTCCAGTATTGTCACAAAAGATTTTCATTGGACCCGATGCACTAGGTATAACACCTAGATCGGATATGAACTCCTTCATCCAGACTCCTTCATTTGCTGCTTCCGAAGCAGCTATGTATTCCGCTTCACACGTAGATCCCGCCACGACACTCTGCTTAGAACTGCACCAACTGACAGCTCCACCGTTCAATATAAACACGTATATGGTTTGCGACTTAGAGTCATCCGGATCAGTGTCAAAGCTTGCATCGATGTAATCATTTACAACGAGCACTTTGTCACCTCCAGAAACGAGAAACATATCCTTAGTCCTTTTCAGGTATTTCAGGATCTTCTTGACCGCTGTCCAGTGATCCACTCCTGGATTACTTTGGTACCTCCCTACTATACTTATAGCAAGGCACACATCAGGTCTGGTATACAGCATTGCATACATGATAGAACCTATGGTTGAAGCATAGGGAATGACTTTCATTTTCTCTCTATCTTCTGCAGTGGTTGGGCATTGAGTCTCACTAAACTTCACACCTTGTAACACAGGCAAGAACCCTTTCTTTGACTGGTCCATTTTGAACTTCTTCAAAATCTTATCAAGGTATGTGCTTTGTGAAAGTCCAATTAAGCGTCTTGATCTATCTCTATAGATCTTGATGCCCAATATATAAGCAGCTTCACCGAGGTCTTTCATTGAAAAACTTTTATTCAAGTATCCTTTTATGCTATCCAGAAATTCTATATCATTTCCAATCAACAATATGTCATCCACATATAATATCAGAAATGCTACAGAGCTCCCACTCGCTTTCTTGTAAATACAGGCTTCTCCAAAAGTCTGTATAAAACCATATGCTTTGATCACACTATCAAAACGTTTATTCCAACTCCGAGAGGCTTGCACCAGTCCATAAATGGATCGCTGGAGCTTGCACACTTTGTTAGCATCCCTTGGATCGACAAAACCTTCTGGTTGCATCATATACAACTCTTCTTCCAGAAATCCATTCAGGAATGCAGTTTTGACATCCATTTTCCAAATTTTATAATCATAAAATGCGGCAATTGCTAACATGATTCGCACAGACTTAAGCATCGCTACGGGTGAGAAAGTCTCATCGTAGTCAACTCCTTGAACTTGTCGAAAACCTTTCGCAACAAGTCGAGCTTTGAAGACAGTAACATTACCGTCAGCGTCAGGCTTCTTCTTGAAGATCCATTTATTCTCGATGGCTTGCCGATCATCGGGCAAGTCAACCAAAGTCCACACTTTGTTCTCATACATGGATCCCATCTCAGATTTCATGGCCTCAAGCCATTTCGCGGAATTTGGGCTCATCATCACTTCCTCATAGTTCGTAGGTTCGTTATGGTCTAGTAACACGACGTCCAGAACAGGATTACCGTACCACTCTGGTGCGGATCTTACTCTGGTTGACCTACGAGGTTCAATAGTAACTTGATCCGAAGTTTCATGATCACTATCATTAGCTTCCTCACTAATTGGTGTAGGAATCACTAGAACTGATCTCTGTGATGAACTACTTTCCAATTCGGGAGAAGGTACAGTTACCTCATCAAGTTCTACTTTCCTCCCACTCACTTCTTTCGAGAGAAACTCCTTCTCTAGAAAGGATCCATTCTTAGCAGCGAATATCTTGCCTTCGGATCTGTGATAGAAGGTGTACCCAACAGTCTCCTTTCGGTATCCTATGAAGACACATTTCTCTGACTTGGGTTCGAGCTTATCAGGTTGAAGCTTTTTCACTTAAGCATCGCAGCCCCAAACTTCTAGAAACGACAACTTGGGTTTCTTGCCAAACCACTGTTCATAAGGTGTCGTCTCAACGGATTTAGATGGTGCCCTATTTAACGTGAATGCAGCCGTCTCTACAGCATAACCCCAAAATGATAGCGGTAAATCAGTAAGAGACATCATAGATCGCACCATATCTAATAAAGTGTGGTTACGACGTTCGGACACACCATTATGCTGTGGTGTTCCAGGTGGCGTGAGTTGTGAAACTATTCCACATTGTTTCAAATAAGGACCAAACTCGTAACTCAAATATTCTCCTCCATGATTAGATCATAGAAACATTATTTTCTTGTTACGATGATTTTCCACTTCACCCTGAAATTCTTTGAACTTTTCAAATGTTTCAGACTTATGTTTCATCAAGTAGATATACCCATATCTGCTCAAATCATCTGTGAAGGTCAGAAAATAACGATACCCGCCGCGAGCATCAACACTCATCGGACCGCATACATCAGTATGTATTATTTCCAACAGGTCTGTTGCTCGCTCCATAGTTCTGGAGAACGGAGTCTTAGTCATCTTGCCCATGAGGCATGGTTCGCAAGTATCAAGTGATTCATAATCAAGTGATTACAAAAGCCCATCAGCATGGAGTTTCTTCATGCGCTTTACACCAATATGACGTAAACGGCAGTGCCACAAATAAGTTGCACTATCATTATTGAACTTATATATTTTGGCTTCAATACTATGACTATGGGTATCACTGCTATCGAGATTCAACATAAATAGACCACTCATCAAGGGTGCATGACCATAAAAGATATTACTCATATAAATAGAACAACCATTATTCTTTGATTTAAATGAATAACCGTCTCGCATCAAACAAGATCCAGATATAATGTTCATGCTCAATGCGGCACCAAATAACAATTATTCGGGTCTAAAACTAATCCCGAAGGTAGATGTAGAGGTAGCGTGCAGACTGCGATCACATCGACTTTGGAACCATTTCCCACGCGCATCGTCACCTCGTCCTTAGCCAATCTTTGCTTAATCCGTAGCCCCTGTTTCAAGTTCCAAATATGAGCAACAGAACCAGTATCAAATACCCAGGCGCTACTACAAGCATTAGTTAAGTACACATCAATAACATGTATATCAAATATACCTTTCACTTTGCCATCCTTCTTAAAACTGGTGGTCTTGTTAACCATCAACACTTGATGCTCCTTCTTGATTTCTACCTCCGCAGCCTTTAGCATTGCGAAGAGCTCGGGAATAGTATTTTCCATGCCTTGCATATTATAGTTCATCACGAAGCTTTTGTAGCTTGGTGGCAGTGATTGAAGAACTCTGTCAATGACACTATCATCAGGAAGATTAACTCCCAGTTGAGTTAAGTGGTTGTGGTACCCAGACATTCTGAGTATATGTTCACTGACAGAACTATTCTCCTCCATCTTGCAGCTATAGAACTAATTGGAGACTTCATATCTCTCAATCCGGGCATTTGCTTGAAATATTAACTTCAACTCCTGGAACATCTCATATGCTCCATGACATTCAAAACGTCATTGAAGTCCCGTTTCTAAGCCGTAAAGCATGGCACACTGAACTATCGAGTAGTCATCAGCTTTGCTCTGCCAGATGTTCTTAACGTCATCAGTAGCATCTACAGCAGGCCTGGCACCCAGCGGTGCTTCCAGGACATAATTCTTCTATGCAGCAATGAGGATAATCCTCAAGTTACGGACCCAGTCCGAGTAATTGGTACCATCATCTTCCAACTTAACTTTCTCTAGGAACGCATTAAAATTCAATGGAACAGTAGCACGGGCCATTTATCTACAACAATATAGACATGCAAAATACTATTAGGTACTAAGTTCATGATAAATTAAAGTTTAATTAATCATATTCCTTAAGAACTCCCACTTAGATAGACATCCCTCTAATCATCTAAGTGATCACGTGATCCAAATCAACTAAATCATGTCCGATCATCATGTGAGATGGAGTAGTTTTCAATGGTGAACATCACTATGTTGATCATATCTACTATATGATTCACGCTCGACCTTTCGGTCTCAGTGTTCCGAGGCCATATCTGCATATGCTAGGCTCGTCAAGTCTAACCCGAGTATTCTGCATGTGCAAAACTGGCTTGCACACATTGTATGTGAACGTAGAGCTTATCACACCCGATCATCACGTGGTGTCTCGCACGATTTAACTGTCATAACGGTGCATACTCAGGGAGAACACTTATACCTTGAAATTTACTGAGAGATCATCTTATAATGGTACTGCCGAACTAAGCAAAATAAGATGCATAAAGGATAAACATCACATGCAATCAATATAAGTGATATGATATGGCCATCATCATCTTGTGCCTTTGATCTCCATCTCCAAAGCACCGTCATGATCACGATCGTCACCGGCGCGACACCTTGATCTCTATCGTAGCATCATTGTCGTCTCGCCAACTATTGCTTCTACGACTATCGTTACCGCTTAGTGATAAAGTAAAAACAATTACAGGGCGATTGCATTGCATACAATAAAGCGACAACAATATGGCTCCTGCCAGTTGCCGATAACTCTGTTACAAAACATGATCATCTCATACAATAAAATATAGCATCATGTCTTGACCATATCACATCACAACATGCCCTGCAAAAAACAAGTTAGACGTTCTCTACTTTGCTGTTGCAAGTTTTACGTGGCTGCTACGGGCTTAGAAAGAACCGTTCTTGCCTACGCATTAGAAACCACAAGGATTTTTCGTCAAGTGTGTTGTTTTAACCTTCAACAAGGACCGGACATAGCCACACTCGATTCAACTAAAGCTAGAGAAACAGACACCCACCAGCCATCTGTGTGCGAAGCACGTTGGTAGAACCAGTCTCGCGTAAGCGTACGCGTAATGCCTGTCTGGGCCGCTTCATCCAACAATACCGTCGAATCAAAGTGTGACATGCTGGTCAGCAGTATGACTATTATCGCCCAAAACTCTTTGTGTTCTACTCGTGCATATAACATCTACGCATAAACCTGGCTCTGATACAACTATTGGAGAACGCAGTAATTTCAAAAAAATTCCTACGATCACGCAAGCTCTATCTAGGAGATGCATAGCAACAAGAGGGGAGAGTGTTGTCTATGTACCCTCGTAGACCGAAAGCGGAAGCATTATGACAACGCGGTTGATGTAGTCGTACGTCTTCACGATCCGACCTATCTCAACACCGAACGTACGGCACCTCACTGTTCAGCACACGTTCAGCTCGATGACGTCCCTCGTACTCTTGATCCAGTTGAGGTCGAGAGAGAGAGTTTTGTCAGAACGACGACGTGGCGACGGTGATTGAAAGTGCGTTATATCGACTAGAGGGGGGGTGAATAGGCGATTTTTATGAATTCTTCAATGAGGAATTTGCCGGTGAGGAAATTCCTAAGTGAAGAACTACTTGCAGCGGAATAAGTACTCACAAATATGCATAACGTAATGCGGGCATGGTCATCATGATGAAATGAAGACAATCACAGAGTACAGAAAGCGTAAACACAGGATAGCACAAGATGAAGACAAACAGATCAAGAAATTGGCGAGGAAATTGAGAAAGTCTTCACCAAAGTCTTCAAACACAGATATGAATGAACACTCAAGACAGTAATGAGGAAATGAAAGGGTTGAGGAAATAGAACCAGTTAGGTTGGTGAAGAACAATGATTTGGTAGACTAGTTCCAACTGCTGTCTCAGTTGTACGTCTGGTTGGAGCGGCTGAGTATTTAAACTCGAGGACACACAGTCCCGGACACCCAGTCGCTGAGCACGCAGCTCAGGACACCAAGTCCTCACCGTATTCTTCTTGAACTAAGGTCACACAGACCTCGTCCAATCACTCGTGGTAAGTCTTCAGTCGACTTCCAAACCTTCACAAATTTGGTCACTCGGCGATCTACAATTCCTCTTGGATGCTCTAGACCATGACGCCTAACTGTCTGGAAGAAGCATAGTCTTCAAAGGTAACAAGCGTCGGATCCACGCAGGATCAATCTTTTCAGTGATGCTCAATCACTTTGGGTTTGTAGGGGTTTGGTTTTGGGTTTTTTCTCACTCGATGATTTTCGCTCAAAGTCCTTAGAGGATGGGTTGCTCTCAAATGACAAGTGTCAAGTTTCTCTCGGAGCAGCCAACCAGCTAGTGGTTGTAGGGGGCGGCTATTTATAGCCTAGGGAGCAGCCCGACATGATAAGACATAAATGCCCTTCAATGATATGACCGTTATGTGGATAATATATTTTGGTACAGGTGGCCAGAGTACAAGAATGGTCGGAAATTTGACTCTCAAATTCCTCGTGGCTGTCATGTTCCTCATTGTGTAGGTAATCCGACTGGCGAATTCCTAACTCCTCGGCCGAATAAATTCTCGTGACCGGAAGAACTTCGTCTCTCACATCAAGAAAGTGACTGAATCTGTATGAGATTTCCAAAGGCTTCACTCAAGGGATTGGTAGGTGTAGGATTTTGAGTTGAGCATCACATGGAAATTTTTCCTTAGTATTTCCTCGACCCCCTTTGACAGTACGGTGTTTCCTATGACTCAAGAAAGAGAAAACGAAACTACGAAAACAAATGTCTTCACGCTTCATGTTCCTCAAATGAATACCAAGTCTTCAAGATCACACCAATTTCTTCACTTTCAAAGTCTTCAGAAAGTCTTCAGAATATCAAAGTCTTCAGTCAAAGAACTTCATTTTTAGGGGTCGACTTTCTCTGTAAATATCAAACTCATCATAGACTTATAGAACTGTGTACACTCATAAACACATTAGTCCCTTAACCTATAAGTCTTCAATACACCAAAATCACTAAGGGGCACTAGATGCACTTACAATCTCCCCCTTTTTGGTGATTGATGACAATATAGGTTAAGTTTTCAACGGGGATAGACATACGAAGTGTAAATACTGATATTGAGGAATTTGATTGCAAGATATAGAAGAAATCCCCCTGAAGGTGTGCATAGTGAGGAATTTGCTTTTGAGGCAATGCACATTTGAAGAGTTGAATCATGGAGATCTCCCCTTATATCTTGTAATTCATACACGCATTTGACATATAATATGAAGAATTTGAAAATGCATGATGGAATATGGTGCTTGATGAAATAACGCATCAAGAGTATCAGAGCACAGTGCATCAAAAGCATCAGAGCACCATCGGGTTTAAGATTACAACTCGATCCAATAAAAGTTTCAGAAGAACGAGAGTTGTAACTTAACAAAAAATTGCCCATATAATAGACCCGCTTGAAGACTAACTCATATTTCTCCCCATTTGTCATCGAATGACCAAAAGGATCGAAACTGAGGACTAACGCCCCTGAAGAATTTCAAGTTGATGAAGGAGCGCCATCGTTGTTGGGGTCGGTTGTCGTAGTAGGGCCTGCCGCAGTGTCGTCCAAGTCTTCATTTTCATCAGTGTCTCGCGATGAAGAATAGGAGCTGGCCACCAAGGAAGGAACTTTGACCTTCTTGTATTTCTTCGGAGGAGGTGCAGACCAGTCAAATTCTTCCTTGAGACCCATTGTCGCCGGGCTTCTTCCGTCTTGTAGACATTAGAAAGAACAGCCAGTGCGTTTGAAGGTTTCATGGAGGTAGTAGTGGTTTTTCTTCACTGCATTGTGTGTAGAGGTCATGTTGTGAAGAATTGAACCAAACTGACGCTTGACCCATTTATGATTGCAATCAACCTTCTGATGAAGACTGAGGAGTAACTCACGATCAGTCATCACCCTGGGTGCTGTGGCTTGAGGACTTTGCTTGGCTGAGGTATTTGCGGCAGAGTCATGTGTGGCAGAGTCATCATTGGTGGAGTAGGATGCAGCTTTGATAAACTGACCATCCAATGGACGAGTGCCTTCATCTATCACAGCAGCTTGCCTTGCCTTTGTCATCACCGAGGAAAATGTCCGCTTGAGGACTTCAATTGGAGGCAAGTAGCTGCAGTGGTTCAGAGTATCAGCCTTGTAATTGAGTGAAGACCTTGTCCTGATGAATCTCATAATCCAAGGTGCATAAGGCTTCAGCTCAAAAGGTGACATAGCAATGTTTGCCAGAGTCCTCATGAAGAAATCATGGAAGTTGACGGGAACGCCATGAATGATATTGAAAAGCATATTCTTCATGATGCCAACGACTTCTTCATCATTTTAGTCGTGGCCTTTGATAGGACTCATTGTCTTCGTCAGAATACGATAGACAGTCCGAGGCACATACAATAATTCCTTGACGAGAAATTTGGTTCTTGGGGCCTGCCCTGGCTTCAAAGGCTTCATCAGCACTTGCATATAGTGATTTGAAAGCTCAGGTTCGTTGTAGATACAACGAGCACCATCAAGTGGAGGACTGAGTGGTAGGGCACGAAGCAATTCAGTTGCTGGTGCCTTGTAGTGAGTGTTTTCAGACATCCAGTCTAACACCCATGAGTTCACATCTTCAGCGTCTCCGGTGATGTGCAGCGTCGCATAGAATTGAAGAATGAGTTCTTCATTCCAATCACAGATATCAGTGCAGAAATTCAGAAGTCCTGCATCGTGAAGAACACTGAGGACTGGCTCGAAGCCTGGCAGAGATTCCATGTCCACATGAGGAATATGTGCATGATCGAAGACTTTGTCTTTGTTGAACAGCACTGAGGAATGGAAATTGGCTTGACTGGCAGTCCAGAAACACCTCTTCCTTATGCGAGCAGAATCATATGGATTGTAATCAGTGAAGAATACGTGCTCACCAAAGAAATCTTCAGCCTTGAACTTTTGCTTTGTTGAGAAGGGATTCTTTGGCTTTGGCAGAGGAGTGTCAGTGAGTTGCATCACGACCTCTGGAATCGCAATCTCAGGTTCTTCAGGCTGAGGAATTTCTGGTTCCTCTACATGTGCGTCCGAGGATCAGCAGAAGAAGAGTTCATCGGCGCTAGTGGCTGGAATTTCTTCATGTACAGATGAAGTGGGATGAGTTTCTTCAGAGCCCATTTGAATTGTTGGAGCAGGGGACTGAGGAATCTGTTGAATTGGGGTGAAGAGTGGAGAATTTGGATGCTGACTTTCCCAAAAGTCATCGTTCATCACTGGCGTTGTGCTTCCAATGTCCACATCTTCTTCAATTTCCTCAGCACCGG
This sequence comes from Aegilops longissima, assembly GCA_021605205.1. Taxonomy (NCBI): domain Eukaryota; kingdom Viridiplantae; phylum Streptophyta; class Magnoliopsida; order Poales; family Poaceae; genus Aegilops; species Aegilops longissima. The sequence continues at coordinate 651,278,437 of CM038680.1, forward strand.
CCTCTTCAGCTGTGAACTGAGGCATAGGCGAGGAAATGATTGGGGTTGAAGGGATAGATTCCACTTCATCTTCATCAATCTGCTCTGACGAAGCAGCAGACTAATTTTCTTCATCAGATCCGCTTGGGATCTCATAATCTTCACCAAAAGGAACAAGGTCCTTTGATGGAATTGAGGAAATTGGAACAACATCAATAGGATTTTCAAAAGAGCTGGTCATTGGCTTCATTTTCTTCGCAGCCGAAGAATTTGACGCAGCTGATGCTTTCCATTTCTTCACTGCAGCTCGTTCTGCAGCCTTGGTCTTCTTCACATCAGATGCAGATGGAAGAATTGGAGTTGGTGTTGGCGCAGGAGGAGCTGAGGAATCTGGTTGATTTTCCTCAGGCGCAACTGATGCAGTTGCCCTGACTTGTTCAGTTTCTTCAGGCGCACCACTAGTGGATGCCCTGGCAATTTCTTCAGCGGCTGGTATGGAGTCATCAGCCCTGGAACTAGCATTGTCTTTAGCAGCCTGAACTTCATCAGAGGTGCTGGCATGTTCTTCAGTCGGCTGAGCTGAGGCTCCAGCCTGAGGAATTTCTTGTTGCGTTGGGGCTGCAAAATTGGTGAACTTCTTCGTCAGGTTGACGAATCTGACTTTGGCTCCTTACCAATCAGCATAATAGGAGTCAAATTTGTCGCTGAGGGCTTTGATGTCAGCTTGCATCTTGATAAGTTCTTCAGTTGTCATCTTGACAACGTTTTTCTTCAGCAGTTTCTCCTTTTTGTACTGAGATTTCTTGATCTCTCTGGCCGTATCAAATTTCCATTTCTCCTCTTGGATGAAATGAGTCGGCATGTGATTTTGGCCAGGTGTCAACTTGAAGTCAGGCATAGGAGTGTTTGGGTCCTTGTGCCAGAGATCAATGTAGTCTAGGATCGCTCTTGGATCCAACAGCAGCGGCACAGGTGTGCCTTTGGCTCTAGCGGCCCTTTCTTGGCGGTCTCTGATGATTTCCGCAAGTTCATCATCATCAGCCTCATCATCTTCAGGTGGCTCTTGAAAGGCGACCTGTTTCTTCTTGGGACTTGGCCGAGGACCTCGTCCAGCTGTGGCCTTAGTCTTCAGCAGAGTCGGGCCAGATGAAGAATTTGGTGCAGCTGAGGAACTTGCTGAAACACCAGAGGCAATGGAGATGCCTGCAGTCCTTTGGCACGTGGCCATATGCACAGGTGCTGAGGACTTTGTCGGAACTGCTGAGGACTTGGGAGGGGCTGCTGAGGACTTTGTAGGAGCTGAGGATTTGGGAGGAGCTGGAGCAGTATGGGGAATTTGCCGTGAGGGCACAGCTGAGGAACTTGGCCGTGAGGGCACTGTTGGTGAAGCACTTGGCTTGTGTGCGGGCTTCTTTGCCATAGATTTTCTTGGCTTGACAGATGCCTCAGTGGCAGCAGCAGTAGCAGAGTCCTCATTAAATTTCCTCACTGCCTCGTTGGCTTGTCTTGCCAATTTGGCTTGGCGCTTGGCCCATTCTTCAGGAAAGTCCTCACCACGCTTGATGCTGGTGGGGTCAGCTTCTTGACCAGGTGCCAATGGAGCTCTTGGGCATGGAGGATTGAGAGCGAATTTCTTCATGTACTTTGGAGTTACATATATGTACTCCCTCCATTCCCTTGCCCATCTCCGTTCAATCCTTTGAATGCGCACCTTGCGCTGATTTTTGTTTTCTTCGCCGAACTCGGCTTCATCAGGTGTGCAATAATCAGCATAGATTTCCTCAGGAATCTCAAACGCAGTCATGACCTCAGCCTCTTTCCTCCTTTCGTGGCTTCTTTCCTTACGCCATATTCTTGGTGAGGAATTTGAACAATCGAATTCTCTGAAGAAGTATGCAACTTTTTTCGAGGAACGCTGCAAATGAGTTAAGTTGATGAGAACCTAGTGATTCAGCCTGTGAATAGAGTATAGTTGCGAGGAATTTGGAGAGGTCATATGCGTTCTCAGAAGCTTTTTCAAAAAGAACTAGTTTGAGGAATTTGACCAGATGAGCCTTGAAGAATTTCACTAGTTTATCTTTGTCTTAGGTTCCGAGTTGTATAGATCGAGGATCCACACAATTGAGGAATCTTGAAGAAAATCATTGCTTAGATAAACTAATCAAGAGCATGTTTTGTTTGAGGTGTTCATATGTGTGAAGATTTGAAGAATAAACACCTTTGAAGATTTTCGGAAGGTTTGAGAATCAAAGCGAGTAATAAAAGTAACTTTTAATTACCCGAATGAAGAACACGACAAGCGAGAAGAACAGATGGAAGTTCGTCAGTTAGATCTTCCACGCCTAACTCGGTGGAGGAAGACAGCTACGGCGGCGGCGGAGTGAAGATTTCATGATCGGCGCGAGTATGACGGTGACGAGGTCGAGGCAGTGAAGCTCTTCCTCACCGGGCGACGATGGAGAAGCGGCGGCGCTAGGGTTTGAGAAGCTCGGCGAGAGAGCGGTCGAGCGGAGTAAAGGAAGTGAGGAAGGGAGAGGGGTTTATATAGCCACGGTGAAAAACTGTTCGCTCAAGATTTGGGACTAACGTGCTCTGACCCTTCTCATTCGCTTGACATGTGTCACCCACTTACTGAGAAGTGGAGATTGTGTTAGATCGTGGGTGAATAGATAAATCTATCATGGAATGCGGAACGGTTTGAGCGGCAAAAATGAATGTTTGGATAAGATCAGTTTTAAAGTTCCGTTCGCAATTTCTTCAGCTGACAAGGACACAGTGAAGATTTTGAACGAGTTTCAAATAGAACGCACATGAAGAATTTGTGAATAGCTTGGGTTGATTATAGCATAGAGGGGGAAGGGTCCGATCACATTCACTTAGCAGAAAAAAAACGACTTGAAGAAATAGCCATAAGTGAATGCTGTAGAGGACATAAACCCATATATATAGCCAATGAAGAAAAACAATGAAAGCAGTTAAGATTCTGCAAAGTTGAAGAATTTGAAAAACTAAAGAATTTCAAAACTGAGGAAAAACTCAAATTGAAGATTTTCGACTTTGGTGGTGGCATGACCCACCGTATAAGAATGATGATTTCAGACACCGCGTACAATTGTCGTAGGGTTCTGAGAATCAAATTCTTCATTAATTTCTTCACACTTAGAGTGTTATTCTTCATTGATTGAAGAAAAACGTTTCTTCATGTGTTGCACATCTAAGTCATCAATTTTGCATATGTGTCAGGATGTGTGTCCTTTTCAAAGAACATTTGAAGATTCTAAGATATTTAGCTCACACCGCAACTTGCTAAATCTCTTCTCATCCAAGGGCTTTGTGAAGATATCGGCTAGTTGTTCTTCGGTCTTCACATGCTCGATGGAGATGTCGCCCTTGAACACATGATCACGAAGAAAATGATGACGAATTTGAATGTGCTTTGTCTTCGAGTGCTGAACTGGGTTGTGAGCAATCTTGATGGCACTCTCATTGTCACAGTAGAGAGGCACATTCTTCACGTTGACGTCGTAGTCCTTGAGAGCTTGCTTCATCCACAGCAATTGAGCACAACAAGAGCCAACAACAATGTATTCAGCTTCCGCAGTAGACAGTGATACGCAGTTCTGTTTCTTCGAGGACCAACAGACCAAAGATCGTCCGAGGAAATGACAAGTACCAGATGTTGACTTGCGGTCCACATGATCACCAGCATAGTCAGAGTCAGAATATCCAATGAGATCAAAAGTAGAGCCCTTGGGGTACCATAATCCTAGTGTTGGTGTGTGAGCTAGATATCGAAGAATATGCTTCACAGCCTTATGGTGTGATTCCTTCGGTGTAGCTTGAAATCGGGCACACATGCAAACACTAAGCATTATATCTGGCCTAGATGCACATAGGTACAATAGATAACCAATCATGGAGCGGTATACCTTGTGATCGAAGTCAATACCATTTTCATCAGTGCATAGATGGCCATTTGTGGGCATAGGAATTTTGACGCCTTTGCAATCTTGCATGCCGAATTTCTTCAGAACATCTTTGAGGTATTTCTCCTGAGATATGAATATGCCATTGTGTTGTTGTTAATTTGAAGACCTAAGAAGAATTTCAACTCTCCCATCATAGACATTTGATATTCTTCACTCATCATATAGGCAAATTCATCACTAAAACGTTGGTCAAGACAGCCAAAGATAATATCATCAACATATATTTGGCACACAAACAGTTCACCATCATATGATTTAGTAAAAGAGTAGGGTCGAGTGAACTGGTGTGAAGCCATTCTTCACGAAGAATTCCTTCAATGTATCATACCACGCCCGTTGGGCCTATTTTAGACCATAGAGGGCCTTGTTGAGTCTGAAGACTTTGTCGGGATTCTTTGGATCTTCAAAACACGGGGTTGAGCAACATATACTTCTTCCTCAAGCTTACCATTGAGGAATGCACTTTTCACATCCATTTGATATAAAGTGATATTATGATGGTTAGCATAAGCAAGTAGTATGCGAATAGCCTCAAAGCCTAGCAAATGTGCAAAAGGTTTCATCGAAATCAATTCCTTCAACTGTGTGTAGCCTTGAGCTACAAGTCGTGCCTTATTCCTTACCACAAGGCCATTTTCATCTTGCTTGTTGCGGTAGATCCACTTTGTGCCAATGAAATTATGCTTGCGAGGATCTGGACGTTTGACCAATTCCCAGACATTGTTGAGCTCGAACTGATGTAATTCTTCTTGCATGGCCTGAATCCACCCAGGCTCCAGAAATGCTTCATCTACCTTAGTGGGCTCTGTGATAGAGACAAAAGCATAGTGCCCACAAAAGTTAGATAAATGTGAAGCTTTTGAGCGTGTGAGAGGACCTGGCGCTTCAATGTCATTGATGATCTTGTCAACTTGCACTTCTTTTTGCAACACGAGGATGAGCTGGTTGTCGTCGAGGAATTTGATCAGCATTTTCTTCAAAGACCATTGTCTTGAAGATTATCTTCAGTGCATCACTCGACGTTCTTCGCGACAGAATGAATTCTTCAGCAGATTCTTCAAGAGGAATGACATCCTCGGTTGCCTTGAACTTGATAGATTCCTCGGGGCTGGTTCATCTAACACGAAGGTAGGTGCTCTCTTTGCGAGCCATTAGTTTCATCGAACCACACATCTACAGTATCAACAATCTTGTGAAGTGCGATATTGAAGACTCTGTAGGTGTGCGAGTCCTTTCCGTAACCAAGCACAAAACCTTCATGTGCTTTCGGTGCAAATTTAGAATTGTGATGAGGATCTCTAATCCAGCATTTAGCACTGAAGACTTTGAAATAACTCACATTGGGTTTCTTGTCAGTGAGGAGTTCATAGGCAGTCTTCTTGAAGAATTTGTGAAGATATACTCTGTTGATGATGTGGCACGCGGTATCAATTGCATCAATCCAAAAACGACTAGGCGTTTTGTATTCATCAAGCATAGTGCGAGCCATCTCAACAAGAGTTCTGTTCTTGCGCTCCACGACGCCATTTTGCTAAGGAGTATAGGGAGCAGATAATTCATGAGTAATACCAAGTTCATCAAGATAGTCATCAAGACCGGAATTCTTGAACTCAGTTAAATTGTCACTCCTGATGTGTCTGATCTTCACACCAAAGTTAGTTGAAGCCCTCGAGGAAAATCGTTTGAAGACTTCCTGCACTTCATTTTTGTAAGTAACAATGTGTACCCATGTGTAACGAGAGTAATCATCAACAATAACAAAGCCATATAAAGATGCATCATTAGTGACTGCTGAATAATGATTAAGACCAAAGAGGTCCATGTGAAGCAATTCGAATGGACGAGTAGTGGTCATGATAGTCTTCGCTGGATGCTTGGCCTTGGTCATTTTTCCAGCTTCACAGGCTCCACACAAGTGATCCTTGAGGAATTTGACATTTTCAATGCCAATGACATGCTTCTTCTTCGCAAGCATGTGTAAATTCCTCATGCCTGCGTGACCAAGTCGTCGATGCCATAGCCAACCTTCTGAAGCTTTTGCAAGTAGACACACGGCTGTTTGTGGTCCTGTAGAGAAATCAACAATATACAAGTCTCCTCTCCTAAAGCCTTCGAAGACTTTGGAATTGTCAGCTTCCATGATCACAACACAATGATACTTGCCAAAGACAACAACCATATCAAGATCACAAAGCATTGAGACTGACATGAGGTTGTATCCTAAGGAATCAACAAGCATGACTTTGTCCATGTGTATGTCCTTAGAGATCGCAACCTTACCAAGACCCAATACCTGACTTTTGCCTTTGTCAGCAAAGATGATATGCTTCAGATGTGATGGTGATAAGGGAGTATCCATCAATAGATTCTTATCACCAGTCATGTGATTTGTACATCCACTATCGAGGACCCACTCATTGGCTTTGGGTTGATCATCCTGCAGTTGAATTAGTGCAACTTACGATCTCATATACTTCATCAATGAAGAATATGATATCAATTTCATCGATGAATTTCATCAGCAAAGATAATGATAAGTAGTATGAGGACGTGTGAAATGAAAGTTCATTTCTTCATGATTAGCCCGCGCCCTTTCGAGCATTTTGTCGTGCCCCAAAGAAATTCTTCAGACGTTAAAGCACGTCTGGAGACCTGACCCTGCAGAAGAGGTTAGTTCTTTTTCTTCACCACCCACATCTGAAGGGGTGGCAAAGAGTTCATCATTGTGCGAGCACCATATGATAATGGTGGCATAGAGGCCAATCCATTTCGTTTCACATAAGAGGGGTTTGGGTAAGCATATGAATAAGCAGAGAAATTCTTCGAGGACTTATGAACATATTGGTTTGAAGAATAATGCACATATTCATAGCCCTTAGCTCTACCCTGCGAAACAGAGTTGTTAGCATGATGATAATCATATGAAGACTTTGATCCTTTTGAGGAATTTGATGCACGTGAGGAATTTGGTCCGTATGAGGACTTGGATCCATATGAAGAGTTTGATCTGGGGTTCCTATTCTTCACAGGTGGTGTCATGAGGACATTCACCTGAAGACTTTCAAGGCACTTCTGGGAACCCAGATTTTCTTCATAGGAGAACCGTTCCTGCAGTTAGTGCCAACATATCTAGCAAATACTTCACCATTCTGATTTTTGAACAATTTATAGTTGGAGTCAAATGACTCATCAGAGGAATGAGGAGATTCGCATGTAAAGCCAGATAAGTTAGATGGATCAACTGGAGGTCCCTTTGCAGCAACCCATGAGGTTTTGGGATACTGCTCAGGCTTCCAATATGTTCCATCAACATTGAGTTCCCTCTCAAAGGCAATACCCTCTTTCCTAGGGTTTCTGTTGAGGATCTGCTTTTTAAGCACATCACAAAGAGTCTGATGCCCTTTGAGGCTTTTGTACATGCCTGTCATGTACAATTCCTTCAGCCCTGCATCGTCGGTGATACTAGCAACGTCCTCAGATGAGGAATTAGTGATCGCAGAGGCAGGTGAAGAATTTGTAACCGTTGAAGCATTTGAACATTCAGGTGAAGAATTAGCGGATTCACGTTCAATGCACTTTAAGCATGGAGGAACAAATTCTTCCTGAGAAGCGCTGATTTGTTGAGCAAGTAATGAATCGCTCTCCTTCTGAAGATCTTCATAACTCACTCTTAGCTTCTCAAGATCTTGCTTTCTTTGAAGAAATTCATAAGAAAGTTTCTCATGATCAGACAAGAGAGTGTTATGATGACCTTGAAGGTTGTCAAACCTAGATCAAGTCTCAAGATTTTCAATCGGGGCTTTAGTGCGATCCATTTCTTCACCTAACATATCATCACTTTTATCTAGCATGTTTTGAACCTTTTCAAAAGCCCTTTGTTGTTTTACAGCAATCTTAGCAAGTTTTGAGTAGCTGGGCTTGAGATCTTCATCAGATTCATTTTCACTAGATTCAGAGGAGGTATATTTGAGTACCTTGGCACCCTTTGCCATGAAGCAATAGGTGGGAGCGTAGTCATCACTATCTTCATCAGCTTTGTTGGTGAGGTCATTTTTTTCAGAGTTGAAGATGGACTTGCTGACAAAAGCAGTTGCGAGAGCTAGACTCGCCACAGCAGACTCAGATTCTTATGATGCCTCCTCTTCCTCATGTTCCTCAGATTCAGCTTCAGAGTCCATTTCCTTGCCAATGAATGCCCGAGCCTTTTTGGAGCTGCTCTTCTTGTGAGAAGAAGGCTTTGAGGATTTTGATGATGAAGATTTTGACGATTTCTTCTTCTTCTTTGCGCCATCGTAACTGTAATCCTTGTATTTCTTCTTCTTTAATTCCTTTTCCACCGAGGACAATCTTGAATGTAGTGACCAGGTTTCTTGCATTTGTGGCAAAGTCTTCTTATAGTCTTTGGATGAGGAATCACTGCTCCTTGAGGATTTTCCAAAGCGACCACGCCTTGAGAACTTCTGGAATTTCTTCACGAGCAGTGCTAGCTCCTCGCTCAATTCTTCAGATCTCAAAGGCTACTACCGAGTGTTCACAATCAGATTCAGACACAGCCTTGGCCTTCGTGGCACGTGATTTTCCGTAGCTAGAACCATAGAGATCTCTTTCAGAAGCTGGAATTCATGAGTATTTAGCCTCTCGAGGATATCACTGGATCAAGTGACTTGTAGTCAGACGCTCTTGTATCATCATGCTGTGAGTGTCAAATGAGGAATCAAGCGATCTCAACAATTTCTTCACCACCTCATGGTCGGTGATGTCAGTGGCACCAAGCGCTTGAAGTTCATTTGAGATGTCAGTGAGGCGATCGAAGGTTTGTTGAACATTTTTGTTGTCGAGTCTTTTGAAGCGGTTGAAGAGATTGCGAAGAACATCAACTCGTGAGTCACACTGAGTTGAGACTCCTTCATTTACTTTGGACAGCCTGTCCCAGATGAGCTTAGCAGTTTCCAAAGCACTCACTCTTCCATATTGTCCTTTGCTCAGATGGCCACATATGATATTCTTCGCTTGAGAACCGAGTTGCTTGAATCTCTTCACATCGGCAGCATTCAGAGAAGGTGTGACTGAGGGAACACCATTTTCCACAACATACCAGAGATCGTTGTCAATTGCCTCAAGATGCATTCGCATCTTGTTCTTCCAGTAGGGGTAGTCCGTCCCATCAAAGGTAGGACACCCAGCTGAGACCTTGATCATACCTGCGGTTGACATAACTAAAACTCCAGGTGGTTAAACCAAAATCACACAGAGCAAGGGAGTACCTTGCTCTGATACCAATTGAAAGTGCATTATATCGACTAGAGGGGGGGGGTGAATAGGCGATTTTTATGAATTATTCAATGAGGAATTTGCCGGTGAGGAAATTCCTAAGTGAAGAACTACTTGCAGCGGAATAAGTACTCACAAATATGCATAACGGAATGCGGGCGTGGTCATCATGATGAAATGAAGACAACCACAGAGTACAGAAAGAGTAAGCACAGGATAGCACAAGATGAAGACAAACAGACTGAAGAAATTGAACTGAGGAAATTGAGAAAGTCTTCAGTCAAAGTCTTCAAACACAGATATGAATGAACACTCAATACAGTAATGAGGAAATGAAAGGGTTGAGGAAATAGAACCAGTTAGGTTGGTGAAGAACAATGATTTGGTAGACTAGTTCCAACTGCTATCTCAGTTGTACGTCTGGTTGGAGCGGCTGAGTATTTAAACTCGAGGACACACAGTCCTGGACACCCAGTCGCTGAGCACGCAGCTCAGGACACCAAGTCCTCACCGTATTCTCCTTGAAATAAGGTCACACAGACCTCGTCCAATCACTCGTGGCAAGTCTTCAGGCGACTTCCAAACCTTCACAGACTTGGTCACTCGGCGATCCATAATTCCTCTTGGATGCTCTAGACCATGACGCCTAACCGTCTGGAAGAAGCACAGTCTTCAAAGGTAACAAGCGTCGGATCCACGCAGGATCAATCTCTTGATGATGCTCAATCACTTTGGGTTTGTAGGGGTTTGGTTTTGGGTTTTTCTCACTCCATGATTTTCGCTCAAAGTCCTCTCAGAGGATGGGTTGCTCTCAAATGACAAGTGTCAAGTTTCTCTCTGAGCAGCCAACCAGCTAGTGGTTGTAGGGGGTGGCTATTTATAGCCTAGGGAGCAGCCCGAGATGATAAGACATAAATGCCCTTCAATGATATGACCGTTATGTGGATAAGATATTTTGGTACAGCTGGTGCGTAGCACAGTAACGGTCGGAAATTTGACTCTGAAATTCCTCAGGGCTATCATGTTCCTCACTGTGTAGGTAATCCGCACTAGTGAATTCCTAACTCCTCAGTCAGAACAAATTCTCAGCGACCAGAAGAACTTCATCTCTGTCATTGAAGAAAGTGACTGAACTGTATGAGATTTCCAAGGGCTTCACTCGAAGGGATTGGTAGGTGTAGGATTTTGAGTTGAGCATCACATGGAAATTTTTCCTTAGTATTTCCTCGACCCCTTTAACAAAGACGGTGTTTTCCTATGACTCAAGAAAGAGAAAACGAAACTACGAAAACAAATGTCTTCACGCTTCATGTTCCTCAAATGAATACCAAGTCTTCAAGGTCACACCAATTTCTTCACTTTCAAAGTCTTCGTAAAGTCTTGTAATATCAAAGTCTTCAACGAAGAACTTCATTTTAGGGGTCGACTTTCTCTGTAAATATCAAACTCCTCATAGACTTATAGACCTGTGTACACTCATAAACACATGAGTCCCTTAACCTATAAGTCTTCAATACACCAAAATCACTAAGGGGCACTAGATGCACTTACAGTGATGATGAAGTTACCTGCGCAGGGCTTCGCCTAAGCACTACGATGATATGACCGCGGTGGAATATGGTGGAGGAGGGCACCGCACACGGCTAAGACAACTGTCAACTTGTGTGTTCTAGGGTGCCCCCCTGCCCCCGTATATAAAGGATCAAGGGGGAGGCCGGCCGGCCCTCAAGGGGTGCGCCCCCAAGTAGGATTCCTACTAGGAATCCTATTCCTAGTAGGTTTCCAACAAGGGGAGGGAGAGGGGGAAGGAAGGAGAGGGAGAGAGGGAGGGAAAGAGGCGCGCCCCCCCTTCTTGTCCAATTCGGACTCCACAAGGGGGGCACATGGCCAGTCCTAAGGGCCCCTCCTCTCTCACACACAAGGCCCATGTTGGCCCATTAGTTCCCCCGGGGTTTCCGATAACCCCCGGCACTCCGATATTTATCTGGTGACCCCCGAAACTCATCCGGTGTCCGAATAACATCGTCCAATATATCAATATTTATATCTCGACCATTTCAAGACTACTCGTCATGTCCGTGATCACATCCGGGACTCCGAACTAACTTTGGTACATCAAAACACATAAACTCATAATACCGATCGTCATCGAACGTTAAGCGTGCGGACCCTACGGGTTCGAGAACTATGTAGACATGACCGAGACTCATCTCCGATCAATAACCAATAGCGTAACTGTAACGCCCCGGATCCGATGCGCCAGGTGTCTGCCAGTTATTCGCCGTCGTTGCCATGTCATTTGCTTGCGTGTTGCATTTTGCCATGTCATCATCTGCATTTCATATCATGTCATCATGTGCATTTCATTTTGCATACGTGTTCGTCTCATGCATCCGAGCATTTTTCCCGTTGTCCGTTTTGCAATCCGGCACTCCTATGCTCCCCGGCGCCCCCCTTTACCTCTTTTCATGTGCGGGCGTTAAACGGTCTCGGAATAGACCGAGGTTTGCCAAGTGGCCTTGGTATAGCACCGGTAGACCGCCTGTCAAGTTTCGGGTCATTTGGAGGTCGTTTGATACTCCAACGGTTAACCGGGTAACCGTAAACCCCTCTTTCTCTTTGCAGCCCAACACCCTTCCAAAGTGGCCCAAAACCCACCAAACTACCCTCCATGCTCTCGGTCGTTCGACACGATCGCGTGGTAAAACCGCACCTCATTTGGAGTCTCCTAGCTCCCTCTACCTATAAATATGTGTCCTCCGGATTTTTCGCGCAGTCCAACCCTAACCTCCTCCTTCCTCCGTCGCCCGGACATGTCCGCCTCGCGCCCACCACCGCTGCCGCCACGTCGCTCCCGACGAATCGGAGGACGCCACATCAGCGCCGCCCCTCCTCCACTCACGCGCCGCCACCTCGCCGCCTCACCTCTCTCTCTCCTTCCTCCTGCTGCTGCGGCCCTGGGACCCGGATCGGGCCACATGAGCCCCGCCCGCCGCCACTGCCGCCCGTTCGCCCATCTCCGCCGCCGCCGCCATCGCTGGCGCCGCTGCACGCCGCTGAGCTCCCGTCGCCCGCCGCCATGGGTTCGCCGGCCACCACTCGCCGCCTCGTCGCCGCCGACCTGCCCTCCGCCCCTTCGCCCGAGCAGGTCGGGAGGAGCCCGCCCGCCTTCCCGCCGCTGGCCGAGACGGCGCCCGCTCCGCTGCTCCGCCCTGCCAAGGCCGCTTTCTCCCGGCCGGGTGCGCCGCTTCAAGGCCTCCTTCTCGGTGCCGCGCCGCCCTCTGAGATCAAGGCCGGATCCGGCGAGATCCGGACGGATCTGCCCCTCCGGCCGTCGTCCCCTCCTTCTCCGGCGAGATGCCGGCGAACCTCGGAAACCGTGCAGCCCCGAGGTTGACTTCCCCCCCCCTCTGAAAATCCACTAAGTCCCGAGCGTTTTCATCATTTTCATGCATTTTCATCATGCCATAACTGTCTGCATATTGCTCCGTTTCGTGCGTGTAATATGTCAAATTGTTCGCCTCGATGAGTACATCATTTCATCTCATTGCATCATTTACATTTGAGCTCATGTTGATGCCCGAAATGATGTTAGAAGAGGGCTATGTGATGTTAGTTTCAGATTCTTATCAGAACATGCACTTTTGTCATTTTTGCCATGATTGATGTGTGCACCCTATGAACTTGAGTCCTACATGTGTTTTGTAATATGCCATGCCATCTTTACAGGGGTGTATGCCATGTATTTTTGTGATCTCTGTGGTGACTAGCACAAGCATGCAAACTAGGCTTCATGATGTTGCTGATTTCAGCCCCTGTTGTGCTGATATTTTTATGCCATGTAAACTTGATGCTACAGAGAGATCCATGCTTATTTTGAGATACTTCAGTAAGGATGTTTTGAACATATGGTTATTCTCTATCCATCCATGCCCTTGTTTGAAATTATGGAGTGCCATAGCTTGAGTCAGTCGAGCTCTACTTTTGCTATAAAATGTTTCCTGGCAGGTTGTTTACATGTTATTCAATTTTGCCAAGGTTGTTGTAGTTGATCCGTGTATGCTATGATGTTGTTCTTGCCATGTATAGCTTCTATGCCATTTCTTCTTACTGTTAGTTGCCTTGCCATGCCATGTATTGCTCTGTGGTGAGTGGTTCAAGCTCACCAACATGCCTACTTGTTATCTGTTTATGCCATGCTCCAGTTTTGCACTAAGTCTGAAACTGTTATTATTTGCAATCTTGTCATGTGTGTTTGAGCATGTTCTAGTGATTTATGGAGATAGCTCAGTGTTCATGGTTTGTCATGTTTTACCTGTACATCATGCCCATGCCTTTTGTTATTACGTTGAGGTCCTGTAGCATGTTGCTTTGATGCTTGCAATATGCCTAGTTGCTGTTTTGGACAGATTGTGGCTATGACTTGTTTCATGTGTATGTGTTGAACCGTTGCTCCGTTTTGAGTGTGCTCTATATGAAACTTGCTTGATTTTGCATGTAGTTTCATATTATCCTGTTGCATCCATGTTTTGAGGTGTTTGCTTGATGTTTGTATGCATTTTGCATCAATGCCATGTTTAACTTGTTTTGCTCATATCTTCTAGGCCGTAGCTCCGAATCTAATGAACTTTATATGTAACTTGACTAGAATTTCGTGTAGATCATCGTGGTGCATCTTAACTTGATGTTTAACAACTTGAACTTAAGGTTTATTCAGATCTGGACCAATTTCGAAATTTGCATATGAGGACTTACCGGAATTGTTATATGTTGTTCCCGGCCTGATTTAAACTTGCCTTGATGTGTTGCTCTTGTTTGCATCATCTCTTGCCATGAGTAGCTTCATGTAGCCTTGTCATGCATCCTGCTTGTTGTGCATCTTGTCTTGTCTATGTATGGTGTGTTTACTATGTTGTGTGTTTCTTCTCGATAGTTCCTGTTTTGCTATGATCGCGAGGATTCGTTCGTCTACGCTTGGTTCGTCTTCGTGGCTTCATCTTCTTCATGGACTCGTTCTTCTTCCTTGCGGGATTTCAGGCAAGATGACCATCACCTTGGATCTCACTACTATCATTGCTATGCTAGTTGCTTCGTTCTATCGCTATGATGCGCTACCTATCACTTCTTGCTCAAGCCTCCCAAATTGCCATGTCAGCCTCTAACCTTTTGCACCTTCCTATGCAAACCGTTGTTTGGCTATGTTACCGCTTTGCTCAGCCCATCTTATAGCGTTGTTAGTTGCAGGTGAAGATGAAGTTTGTTCCTTGTTGAACATGGAGATGTTGTTCCTTGTTGGAACATGTTTACTTGTTGGGATATCACAATATATCTTATATTATTAATGCATCTATATACTTGGTAAAGGGTGGAAGGCTCGGCCTTATGCCTGGTGTTTTGTTCCACTCTTGCCGCCTAGTTTCCGCCATATCGGTGTTATGTTCCCGGATTTTGCGTCCCTAACGCGGTCGGGTGATTTATGGGACCCCTTGACAGTTCGCTTTGAATAAGACTCCTCCAAAGAAGGCCCAACATTGGTTTTACCATTTGCCTCACCTATGCCCTTTTTCCTTGGGTTTCGGAGCCCGAGGGTCATCTTTATTTTAGCCCCCGGGCCGTGCTCCTTCAAGTGTTGGTCCCAACCGAGCAACATCTTGGGCCACCACGGGAAACTCAAGGCTTGGTTTTACTCGTAGCTTGACTTATCCGGTGTGCCCCGAGAACGAGGTACGCAGCACTTCTATCGGGATTTGTCGGCACATCCGGGCGGCTTTTGCTGTCTTGTTTTATTGCTGTCCAAATGTCTTGTAGCCGGATTCCGAGACTGATCGGTCTTCCCGGGAGAAGGAATATCCTTCGTTGATCGCGAGAGCTTATCATGGGCTTGTTGGGACACCCTGCGCAGGTATAAAATTTCGAGAGCCGTGCCGCGGTTATGTGGCAGATGGGAATTTGTTAATATCCGTTGTAGTAAACTTGAAGCAAACTCTTCTAAAATACACCAACCGTAAAGCGAATCGTGAGTGTCTCTTTTCGGGTTGATCGAGAGGAGAACACGGTTCGGGTTATGTCCGACGTAAGTAGGAGTTCAGGATCACTTCTTGATCATTACTAGTTGACGACTGCCTTTGTTTCTCTCTCGCCTCATTTGCGTATGTTAGCCACCATATATGCTTAGCTGCTGCAACCTCACCACTTTACCCCTTCCTTTCCCTTTAATCTTTGCTAGTCTTGATACCCATGGTAATGGGATTGCTGAGTCCTCGTGGCTCACAGATTACTACACCACCAGTTGCAGTGTACATTTATGATGATCATGACGTGAGAGCGATGTTTACTTGTGTTGGAGTTCTTCTTCCGCTTCTTCGATCGGGATAGGTTCCGTGTCGGCAGCCCGGCTAGGTGGTGGATGTCGCTTGAGTTTCTGTTTATGTTTCATCCGTAGTCGGATGTTGATCTTGTATATGTTGATGTATTCTGTGGCATTTGTGCCTTATGTATGTATCCCATCTATTATGTAATGTTGATGTAATGATATCCACCTTGCAAAAGCGTTTCAATATGCGGGTCTATCCTTGGTGGGACCTTCGAGTTCCTTTTGGATAGGGTCGCATATTGGGCGTGACAAGTTGGTATCAGAGCCTCGACCCACCCTAGGAGCCCCCTTGATTGATCGTGTAGTTTGGCCGTTGTTGAGTCTAGAAGAAAATTGTTTTCAGAGTCTAGTTATATCGGAGAGTAGGAATTCTTTTTACTCCTCTGCCCCTTCGTCGCTCTGGTAAGGAATCTTGACGTAGGTGTTTTGAACTACTCCTCTTCCCATCCAAGTTTTTCTTTAGGATCACGCAGTTGGTTTTCCGATCGTTGGCCCTCAGCTCTTTTCATCCGGTGCATTTCTCGTCAAGTCGACTCGACCATCTCCATCTTTACCAAGTTCAATCCTCAGTTCTTCCTCCGACGTCATTGTTTTTCCTTGTCCGAAGTTGTCCTTGTTTTTTCCCACCCGCCCACCCTTTTTCTTGTCGGAACCGGAGTCCGTAATTGAGTATCCATCCTACTCGTGCGAAGTCTTTGCTTTCTTTCCTCAATGATTTCAACCAGTGTTTTCTCTTCAAGATATTCGTCGGTTTCCTTCCAAGTTGCCTTTGTTTTCCCGCCTCCCACCCTCTTCTTCCCGGAGCTCGAGTCTGTTTCGACCATCAATTTCATTTGTACGGAGTCTCTTCAGTCTTCCCTCAATCATCTCAACCGGTGAATTCTCGTTTTGTACGACATTCTTCATCTCTTTCCTTTTCCGGTGGACTCAATTCAAGTTTTTCGGGTTGATCTTATTCTTTCCCTCGGCTCAAGTGTTTTCCTTGCTCATTCGCCTCTCGCCAGTTTATCATTCCGGAGTTCAATACGTCTCAGGAGATTCGTCTGTGTTCCAATTAATTCAAGGTTATCACCTCATTCTAATATTTCATTTGTTCCGGTGCATCATCTATCTGTTAAACAATCCTTTCCAACGGTGTTTTCTTTTAGTGGGCCCTAACCCACAGGTCTTTTCCTGTGATCTTACCCGACTCTTCTAATTTCCCGGAGTTATTCTCGATTCTTTTCGAGTTTGACGAAGAATGAATTTCATCACCGATGCCTTTCCAAGATCGATTTCAAACCATTTCATTGTTGGCTCAACTCTTCGCTTTCATCCTCCCGAGTATCTCGTAGATTTCGTGGTGTTTTCGTCGCCTTTCTCAGCTTTAAAGTCCAAGAAGAGTTTTCTAAATCTTGCCCTTTCTCTCGAAGTTTCGTGGTTCTAGCTTCATGTTATCAGCCTCAAATTATTCCATTTGTTAGATATTCCTTTCTCACCCATCCGAGTTTTTCAGAGTTACTTTCCGTCCCAATCATCCGGAGGCCATCTTTTGGAAGATTTCTTCATTCTAAGTTTTCAAACCGTTTCTCTCAATTATTCTATATCCGTGCCCTTCGCTCATCTCAATATTATCCCGTTCTTCTTTCAAGTGTTATTTAATCAGTTCACGATCTCTTTGTTCTTTCGCATCTAATTCCCTCAAACATATTTGTTCTGCTAATTCTTCCCGTGATTCATTCTCTTTCATCACCATTTCAATTTCTTACGGTGGCTCGCTCAAGATTCTTTTTCCTTGATTATCATTTTAATTAATTCGTTCTTTCCAATCCTACCGTGGTTCATGAAGACCGCCTCAAGTTTGCGACTTTCAATCCTTTTCAAGAAGAATAAGTAGTATGCAAATCCATTACTTCTCATCAATTTAATTGGTGGAGGATAAGCATAACATAATTCTTATTCTCATTTCATCGTGGTCAAGTTGATTAATTCTTTCTTTGGAGATTGTTCGTGATGAGTGTTTTTCTCGGATCTAAGTCATTCGTCTTTTATTTTCCGGAGTTCAAGTTTCCTTGGCCATCTCGTCGGAACCTCCATCTAAATCATCGCGACGCTCAATTTATTCTTTCTTCCTTCAATATATCTCATCATCTCTTTTATCACCGGAGTTCTTCATGGTGGTTCTTCATGTTTTAATACATTCTTCAAGAGTTCATCAAGATTTTGTTGGTGGAGTTCAAATATTTTTTCTTCTTGGATCTCTAAGTGTAATTAATTCTCCCTATTCTTTAGAATTGGAGTTTTGCATTTCTTTGTTCTTCTCAGATATTCAAATCCACTCAATCCTTCCTTCTAAGTTCTTTTCATTCAAATTCTTTCAATTCTTCCGGAGGCATTGTGTTGTTTATCTCGTCAAGTGTCATTCCATCCTCTCTAGCTCGTGTTCTATTCCTCCATGTTTTAACCGTGTGCTGCCTAAATCCTTTCAGTCTTATTCGCTTTTTTTCTTATTCTAACCAATCCGTTAGAACGAGCGGTTTCATAGTCTATCCGATTCCGCTGAGCTGATTCTCGCCATCCTCGCTGCTCCTCTCTTCTTCTCTTGTGCTCTCGATTCTTTGCTTCTTCTCTTGAGTTCTTGTTTCACCTCATCCCTTTTTCCCTTCCGTTCTGGTCCTAAGATCTCGGAACGAGATCTCTTGTTAGTGGAGGAGTGTTGTAACGCCTCGATCCGATGCGCTGTGTGTCCGCCATTATTCGCCGTCGCTATGTCATTTGCTTGCGTGTTGCATTTTGCCATGTCATCATCTGCATTTCATATCATGTCATCATGTGCATTTCATTTTGCATACGTGTTCATCTCATGCATCCGAGCATTTTTTCCGTTGTCCGCTTTTGCAATCCGCACTTGTCGGTAGATTTAAAGTAGGGGTACCTTAGTACTCAACCTGTGCACGGGCAAAGTGAGCGCCCCTGTGGCAAGCCTTACTGGCGCCTCGCCAAGACCTCCTGCCCTTCAGAATAAGACCCCGCAAGAGGAGCTTGCCGTGAGCCATTCAAGAACGAAGAACTCAAGATGAAGAGACAAGGCCCTCAGCAAGAGGAGCTTGCCGGAAGGCCAGCTTTGGCACCTCAAGAAACACTTGCTAAGACACACCGCTGTCCCTGCAAGGCCCGGCGAGCGATAAGCTCCCGAAGGCCGACAAGAACCTTACCGCTGCAAGGTACTCGCCGCTGCAAGCGACTCTCTCTTCATCTCCGCCCAGCTCACCCGCCAACGTGTCACCACGGGCTCTCCTAAGCACGCTGTGTCGACGGGCTGTGCAGCCAGCCGGGAGCAGCGATAAGCGGCGCTTGATAGGCTACCATCGTGGCAAACGGAGGCGCACTTGGCGGTCCCTCGTTATAATCGCTTCGGCGATCGAGACGGGCATTGATGACTCTTGTCCCTTGCCATCGAGAGTTAGGTATAGCCATCAGACACTGTATAAAGCGTGTACCAACCTATGTTTTTACTATCTTACCCTTGTCTACTTGCCACATGTGGTGACCCCTTGTGCCTATAAAAGGAGGCCCAAGTGCAACGAGAAAGGGTTCTGTTCAGCTCCGCTTAGTTCATTCTACTCATACGAGACCACACTCAAAGCTAGGTTTGTAGCTCCCATTGCTCCCTAGAAAGAACACAAGATAATCCACAAAGCAGCAGAGGAGTATCATCTCCCGAGAGCTCGAAGCTGGGTAAATCTGCTCGTGGTGCATCGCTCGATCCGCTCTTTGTGCAATCTCCGCCTCCGAACCACAAGGGACCCAGGTCCCTGAGGGTGTTCGTGGGACACGATCAGTTCTCCCCGACATGCGAAGCCGAGGAAAGGAAGAGATGGAGAGTGCGGGCTTCAGGCCCTTCTGCTTCTTCTTAAAGAAGCAAGGTGGGGCTCGGCCGCCTGGCCAAAGGAATCAAGGCATAGGAAGAGCAGGGAATCGGGGCCACCTGCTGCCTCTACTGCAACAGCCCAGCTTCCCACTTCCACCGTCTCACACCCCAAGAGCATGGGAACCACGTGGCGGGATGCAGAACCGAGGCGACAGATGAGGCGACTTCAAGACGCCGCCAACTTCCCCACGACGCAGCAATTGACCTGTGCTGTTACGGGGAACGCGGCGGATACGGAGTGGAGTTGGTTTGGACCCAGGTGCCTGTGTTGCAGACTCTGTTCTGGGCCTGGCCCAACAGCGCCGGCACTGTATGGCCTGCACCTGGGCTCTGTCGTCAGAGCTAAAGTAGGGGTACTTAGTACCTCAACCTGTGCACGGCAGTGCAGCGCCCCTGTGGCAAGCCTTACTCAAGGCCTCGCCAAGACCTCCGCGGCCCTTCAGAAAACAAGACCCCGGCAAGAGGAGCTTGCCGGTGAGCCATTCAAGAACGAAGAACTCAAGATGAAGAGACAAGGCCCCGGCAAGAGGAGCTTGCCGGGAAGGCCAGCTTTGGCACCTCAAGAAACACTTGCTAAGACACACCGCAAGGCCTCTGCAATGCTCATGAGCGATAAGCTCCCGAAGGCCGACAAGAACCTTATCAAGGCAAGGTACTTCGCCACGGCAAGCAACCTCTTCATCTCCGCCCAGCTCACTCGCCAACGTGTCACCACGGGCTCTCCCAAGCACGCGTGTCGACGGGCTGTGCAACCAGTGGGGAGCAGCGAGAAGCGGCGCCGACAGCTACCATCATGGCAAACGGAGGCGCACTTGACGGTCCCTGTATAATCGTTTCGGGCGATCGAGACGGCATTGATGACTCTTGTCCCTTGTCACGAGGTAGGTATAGATTAATGACATCGCATAAAGCGTGTACCAACCTATGTTTTTACTATCTTCCTTGTCTACTTGCCACATGTGGTGACCCTTGTGCCTATAAAAGGAGGCCCAAGTGCAACGAGAAAGGGTTCGGTTCAGCTCCGCTTAGTTCATTCTACTCATACGAGACCACACTCAGCTAGGTTTGGTAGCTCCCATTGCTCCCTAGCAAGAACACAAGATAATCCACAAAGCAGCAGTAGGAGTATTATCTCTCGGAGAGCTCCGGTTGGGTAATCTGCTCGTGCATCGCCGATCCGCTTGTGCAATCTCCGCCTCCGAACCACAAGGGACCCAGTCCCGAGGGTGTTAGTGGGACACGATCAGTTCTCCCGACATCTTTGGCGCGCTGTAGGGGCGCCGAGGCTGTGTGAACCCGATCCGCGGTTACATCGAGCAACTTCATCAACATCTTCATCGACATGGCGCTGAAGAAGAAGTCTTCGGCAGCAGGAGAGCCGTCTGCTGTTGAACCCACCACCACCGGAGCTGTCGTGGTGGGGAAACGCTGGCGGAGGAACCGCATCGCCGAGAGAGCCCACAATGCCGCCAGTCCAAGGACAAGGCAGCACAGCGGCCGCGCCCGAAGTCCGCACCGGCCCTTCACAGGAGGCACGGACCGACAAGCGCTATGATGCTCGCGCACCATACGCCGCTGGATCAAGGCTGCCGGAGGATCCCGAGGCCTCGAGACCCGAGATGCACCCCAAAGATGCTGGTACGAAGCGGAGTATTTGTCGCCATGGATGCTGCTCCTCCTAACTTGGTTAGGAGTCCGAAAGACATCCCGCTTCTTCGCCTCCGCACGCCGCTGCCGCCAACCACACCAGCGGAAGCCTTGGCTAGAGCTCGATTATTTAGATTACCTCCAACGGCCGATAAGGTCGACGAATGGAGGGCCACACCAGAGTCTCATCGGCTTCGCTTAACGGCGACGCCCGCGGGCAACCGAAGCGCCGCAGCCGCTGCAAGGCGATAAGGCGCGAGCTGATGGCGACGAGACTTGCGGGGTGCACCCACCGTGACACTCCTTCCCGAAGGCTAAGATCGCCGACTCACCGGATCCACTCGACAACGACTCCACAGCGTCATCGGATCCGCGAGCTCGCCGCGACCAGCGCCAAGTTCTCCGAGAACGGGAAGAAGAAGACGCCGAACCCGTGACGAGCGCCAAGAGAAGCGCCGTCAATCCGACCAACGCGGCCGGGCCCACTGCCGATATGCATGCGCCAGGAACCAAAGCGATTTGCCAGACGCGTAGGTTGCCCTGCTCACTCGTGAGCTGCGGCAAGTCCGTGGTCCGACAAGAAAAACTTCAAACCAGATGTGCCGGAGAAGTATGATGGCAGGACACACCCATCGGAGTTCCTCAAGATTTACACCATCGCGTGCAGCCGCTGGGGACGAGAAGACAAGATCCTCGCCAACTACTTTCCCTCGGTACTCAAGCCAAACGCCGATCTTGGCTCATGCACTTGCCGGATGGCTCTATTTCTTTTTGGCAGATTTGTGCCACTAGTTTGTTGGCGCTTTCACAGCGGCCACAAGCCTCATGGCTGTGGAGAGTGATCTCCACCGCTTGCCCGAAGGAGGGGGAGTCTCGCAAGTTCATCCAAAGATTCAGTCGAGTGCACTACAACATCCCAGACGCCCACCCTGCTGCAGAATCGCAGCATTCCATCGTAATGTGCGAAACCGCAGGATGAGAGAGGAGATGGCGATGTGCAAAGTGAAAGACGCCAACAGCTCAACGCCCGGCCGACAAGTGTGCACGCTACGAAGAAGGAAGAAGACTCCTCAGAGAGAATGTGGGAGCAGAATCGACAAGGAAGAGATCGCCTGGCAAGGAAGAGCCGCGCTAAATAATAGAAGGAAGAAAACCAAGAAGTACTAGTTGTCGAGCAGTCCGCAAGGATGGTGCCGCTAACAAAGCTAAGGCTGGTGGCTCCGCAAGGAGGTTGCCGCTGACACCGACCGCTAAGTCGTGGCGGTCACGACAAGCCCGACAGCTCCAACAAGCAAGATCAGAAGATCCACCGCACCAAGGGCCACGATCTTCAGAGCTGCAAGAAAGTCGAGCAGCTTGTTGAGCTACAGAGAGCTGAATACGAGCGGCGAGACGAGGAGAAGGCCCAAGAAAGTGCAGGTGCAGCAAGTAAGAAGAGACTCGGTCGGGGAGGGCGCCGCGGCAAAGCTAAGCAGCGGCAAGGAGACAGACCTCCCCGTGGCCGCGACAAGGAAGAAGATGAAGATGAAGAGGACGAAGACATGGAAGACGATGAAGCAGACGAGCAAGAGTTTCAAAAGGCAACAGAGGTCCTTTGCGTTGACGGTGGTGCTTCTCGCATACCTCGTGACCGCCAACTCAAACAATGGATGCGTGAGGTTAATGCAGCAGAACCTCCATAGAGTCACGCAAACCTCTAAAGTGGTCCAACACGCCCATCATTTTTGACATTGAGGACCACCCTGATCGCATCATCGGGTCGGGTGCTTGCCGATGTTGGTCTCACCAACCATCCACAACCTCAAGGTCACAAAGATGTTGGTTGACGGCGGGCCGGCTCGAACTGATATCCTCCGCAGATTTCGAAACTTCAAATCCCTCGACAGCGAAGCTCAAGAAACTGGTACATTCCAAGGAATCAACCCAGAAGGAGCAAGCCCAAAGGGAAGATAACATTGCCGGTAATATTCGGCAATGAGCTCAACTTCGAATCGAGAGGGTCACGCTCGACGTCGCTGATTTCCCATTGCCCTACAATGGCATACTTGGTCGCCCAGCACTCGCCAAGTTCATGGCCGCTCTCATTATGCTTACAACTTACTAAGATGCCCGCCCGATAAGCGCTATTTCTGTCCATGGCGACAAGAAGGACGCGCTTATCTCGGCCGACGAGATTTACCGGATGCAGCAGCCGCAATGTAAAGCAAACCACTTGTCGCTGAAGCTCCCGGGGAAGAAGAAGACCACCAAGTCCGCAAGAGCTCTGTTGCCCACTCCGCAAGCGCACCTCCTGAGTGCTGCGCCACCGCCGAGGACGCACCATCGAGCTCCACCGCAAGTGCAAGAAGACGATGGCAGCTCCGCCAAGACCAAAAGGTGCCCGCTAAGGAGGACAAAGACGGTGGTACCTTCACCATCGCTGCCACGCTGACCCTAAATAGGAAGGCGAGCTCTTGTTTTCTGCATGGCGAATGTCGATGTGTTTATGTGGCAACCATCCGACATCCCCGTGTTCCCAAGAAAGTAATTGAGCACCACCTAGCTGTCTCGTCCTCACGCACGCCCGTTAAGCAAAAAGTTAGGAAACAGGCAGTGGAGCGCCAAGAGTTCATAGCAGAAGAAATCAAGAAGTTGGAAGCAGCAGGACTTGTCAGGGGAGTACTTCATCCCACGTGGTTGGCCAATCCGGTAGTTGTACGCAAGGCTAATGGGAAATGGAGACTTTGTATTGACTTCACTGATGTTAATAAAGCTTGTCCCAAAGACCCATTTCCCTTGCCACGACGACCAGATTGTTGACTCCACACTGGATGTGATCTGCTGCTTCTTGATGCATATTCAGGATATCATCGATCTTCATGGCGTAAGAGGATGAAGAGAAACCGCATTCATTACACCATGTGGCACGATCGCTTCATACGAATGCCTTTCGGTTTAAAGAATGCTGGTTCAACCTTTGCAAGAGTAGTCCATGATGCCTTTGAGCCGCAGATACGTAAATGTAGAAGCTTACATGGATGATATAGTGGTCAAAAGCAAGGACAAAGCAACTCGATTCGGGATTTGATGAGACGCTTGCAAATCTACGCAAGATCAACTCAAGCTCAACCCCGAGAAGTGCGTGTTTGGAGTCCCTTCCGCAAGCTTCTCGGTTCTTTGTATCTCAACGGGAATCAAGCCAATCCCGACAAGATCAAGGCTATTGAGCAGATTGAAGCACCAAAGCGCCAAGGATGTCAAGGCTTGCCGGTTATGTGGCTGCTCAAAGAGGTTTATCTCTAAGTTCTGCTGAAGGCGCCTCGCCATTTTTCAAGATTTTGAAAAAGGCAGGTCCAATGAAATGGGCTCCGGTTGAGGCTGCGCTGCAGGATTTAAAGAGGTATCTGTCCTCCGCCCAATACTTGTCGCACCTAGGCCACAAGAGAAGTTGTTGCTGTATATAGCGGCAACCAATCAAGTGGTTAGTGCTGCGTTAGTAGCGGAGAGGAGGCAGATGATGAGCCGCAACCGAGGCAGCGCATCCAATGACAAGCAAGGGGCTTCGCCACAAGCTCGGGTCCCGATAAGGACGGATCAGCGCAGGTTGCGACAAGATATGTAAGAAGATGGTGCAGGCCCAGCCTATTTTGTCGGCCCTTCGCAGGGGCTAGGTCAAGGTACTGCAAAGTGGTTGCCGCCTCCTCATGGCCTCGAGAAAGCTGCGCCATTACTTCCAAGCACATGAGATAACAATTGTCACTCGCTTTCCGTTGAAAAGGATATTGCAAAATCCAGAAGCAACAGGAAGGATTGTCGAGTGGGCACTGGAACTGTCAAGCTTTGGTCTCAAGTTTGAAAGCACTTCAACTATCCAGAGCAGAGAATTGGCGGAATTCACAGCTGAATGGACACCAACGCAAGATGAAGAAATTCCAGAGACAAGCATCCCCGTCAAAGAGGCAAATAAAGAGTGGCTGATGTACTTCGATGGTGCCTTCTCGCTGCAGGCGCTGTGCCGTGTGCTGCTTATCGCACCCACCAAGAGCACCTCAAGTACATAGTCCAGATGCACTTTCCCAAGGAACAAGCAACAAACAATACCGCAGGGTATGAAGGTTTGCTTGCCGGTCTCGTGGATTGCGGTAGACCTTGGGATCAAGAAGCTCATTGTCGGGGACTCAAGAACCGGTCGTCCGCCAAGTAAATAAAGATTATCGAGTCCGCTGATGGAAGCTTACGCCGATGAAGTGAGAAAGCTAGAAGAGCACTTTGAAGGCCTGCAAATGGAACACGCTCCAAGAGCTCGTAATGATATAGCTGATGGCCTCTCCAAATGTGCCGCACTTAAGTTACCTGTGGAACCAGGAATTTTGTGCTCAAGCTAACTCAGCCAACCGTAACACCATCAACAGGCAGAGCAAGAAAAGAAAACTGATTTCCGCGACTACTTTCCGGCAGAGCCCCTCAAGCCGCCGCCAAGAAGGTCCCTAAAATCAACGCAAATATCATCGAGGAACAGTCTGCTTCGACAAACCATGCAGTTTGTATCATTGAAGCAAACGCCCCGACAAGTTTCGGCCTCGCAAGCTTGCTGGGATCATCAAGCTCCGCGGACCCATGTGTCTTGCCAGAGAAGCTGATGTTCCCGCAGTGATAGAAGAGCCTTTAGTCCTGTTGTCGAGCCACGTGCTCCAAAGATGGGCACAACAAATCGCCCATTTCCTTCGTGACAGAGAACTTCCCAAGAGCAAGAAGAAGCGGAAAAGTAGCACGGCAATCAAGTATGTACCAGTTTGTTGACAACATCCTGCATGTAAGAAGACTCAACGTGTGAAATTGAAGTGCATTTACCGAAGATGGACAAGCTGTTGGCAGAGATACATGGAGGCATATGTGGTCACCACATTGGCGAAGGGCACTTGCCGCAAAGCTTTCCGAAGGTTTCTTCCGCCGAAGCCTCCAGATGCAACCGCACAAGTAACAAAGTGTGAAGCGCAAGGCCCATTCCAAACAGATACACCAACCAGCTCAAACTCTCCAGACGATCCCTTTATCCTCGCCCTTCTCCCTGGGGCTCGACATCTCGCCCTTTCCCCGAAAGCCGTCGGGGCTTTGAGTACTTGTACGCCGTAATCGACAAGTTCACAAAGTGGCCGTAAGTGGAACCAGTGAGGAAGGTGACAGACAATAGCCGTCAAGTTCTTCAGTCAATTGTTTGCCGCTTTGGGATTCCTAACAGAATCATCACCCATAACGGCACACAGTTCACGAGCCGCACCTTCATGCAGATGCCCAAGATCTTGGTGCCAAGATCTGCTTTGCTTCGCTTGCTCATCCGAGAAGCAACGGTCAAGGAGAGAGCAAACTCAAGTGCTGCGGGACTCAAGACCAGAACTTTCGGCAGAGCTGCGCAAGTGCGGAAGGAACGGATCGAGGAGCTGCCGGTGGTTCTTGGTCGATCAGACGACGCCAAATCGAGCCACCGCCGACACCTTTCGCCTAGTCTAGGGAGCAGAGGCAGTTCTCCCACGGAACTCATGTACGGGTCTCCTCGAGTGCTCGCTATGATGAGTTTGAGCAAGAGCAGCTGCGATAAGATGACGACCGCCTCGAGGAAGATCGCCTTCAAAGCTGTCAGACGAGCTGCTCGTTACCAGCAAGCTTTTGCGCCGCTACCATAGCCGCAGTTAATGCCGAAGCTTCGAGGAAGGCGACTTTGTTCTTCGCCGCTCAATCCGCCAAGAATTCCAACAAGTTGACGCCAAGTGGGAAGGCCCTTATCGGGTGAAACGAGTCACTAGGCCCGGCGCTGTCCGCTTTGAGACCAAGATGGCGCCCGTGAGCAATTCCGGAATATAGAGCATCTTCGCAAGTTTTACCTATGAGGCGCGGTTGTCGGAACCAGTTCCAAGAACCACCCTTTTGTACAAGTCTTGCCGCTGTTGCATGTAATCCTTTGTACAAAGCCGCAGCAGCACTTCGTGCATCAAGAAGTTTATGTGTTGCGCATAACATGTCAATACATGCCCTCATAATCATATATGCATATGTTCACTAACATTTTGTGCAGCATCCGCACCCGTAAGCGGCGACGAGCCTCTAGGCTCCATAACTTTATTTTCTTCTTTCTTCTCAAACAAGAAGAAGGTTCATCCACCCACAAGTTAACCGGGGAAGGAGAAGATATGTGTGGGCCGCCAAGCGCCGCCGAGGAACTGTCGCTTGCCGGAAATGGACAATGTAAAAGCTAAGTTGCCAAAGTTTGAACATTCGATTTTTAAAGTTATTTTCTTGAACGATCGCGCTTTGTATGGAAAACATGTGCGCGAAGGAACCAAATCGTGATCTGGTCGCGCCTTACTTTGTTTCGAGTCCGCTCAACAACTTAAGTGAGCTATGCTAGTCCGCGATAAGGTTGCTTGTCGGTAGCGGCCCGCCAAAGAAGCTGTCAAGTTCCGCACAAGCGCCAAGGCAAGGGTGCTCAGACCGCAAGTTTCGAAAAGCGAGGGCAGTAACATACAAAGCCAAGAGTCGAGTAAAGGAAGTAACATAGCAAATATTGCCCAGAGTAAAGTTATATTACAAAATAACTTATTATGCATCAAGCTAAATTGTTCTCGTAACTGAAATAACAGCTAAGAGGAGAAGAAGGCGCTGGCAAGACTCAAGCCCCGCAAGCCGAGTTGCCGGGGCCGCGGCAAGCCAGAGTTGCCGGGCTGCGGTATCGATAAGCCTTCGTCCTTTTCAAGCATCCTTTTCATTAAAACATCCTACTCGGATACAGTCCGTGGAGAATGAAAACATGAAAGGGAGGATTACAAGTTTTAAATGCGGATAAGGCCCAAGGCTTACAAATTAAAAGATAAGATGCCCGTAATCCTTTTCCTGTCCCTCTTCGTGAGGTAGGTCAAGAAGGCGAGAAGGGCAAAAGGAGCGCCTTAGGTAAGCTACAGGTGCCGAAGGCACCAAGGAACATCCTGGCTCTCCGAGGGCTTAACGGAGACGGCGACGCCGGAAGCGGGCTCAAGACGGGCGGCAGGACGCCAAGACGCTGCCGAGGGCACTACGCTCAGATTCGACTTGACGGCCTTGTCGCCATCCCTCTTCCTTTCGCAGCTCTCCTACGCCACGCCCAAGGAGACGCACCCCGGGAGTTCAAGGAGCCGGCGACGGATGATGGGGTCGCCAGACGACGGCGGCGCTCGACAACTAATCGGGCCCGCTACCTCGCCGTCCGCTGTCGCTTCTCCTCCTCGCCACTCGCCGAGGGGAATCTTCGCCGCCGGAGGAGCTATCCACGCAGCACTTCGCCCGAAGTGCCGAGATCCCCAAGACCTTGACGGAGAGGAGATCACCTCCATTAACTTAAAATGGAGGGTAAACCCCGCCATCAGGCTGTGGATGCGGGTGAACGCCTTCCACCCACGATCAATATACATCACATTAGGGGCTGGGAATACAACGCGACTCAAGGTGTCGCTGATCCCACAGCCCTCATGTGCAGTCCCTGTCTCGGCGGATCCGACTCCATCGCGCCGCGAACGGAGCTGGAAGCCGGAGGCGACGACGAGGCGCCCGGGCGCAGCCTCGACGAAGAACTCGCAAGGGTCGCCCTCTATGGACCGGGCTATGGGAGGGGAACTGGCCGGCGGAGGCGGAGACGGCGCGCCGCCTCGCCCGCTTCTTCCCGAGCGCCGACTGCCCACGACTCCCCTCCTCTTCCCTTGTGGCTGGCTGCCACCCCGCGCGGGGTTGGGAGGTGCTGTCAGCGGCGCACCCGCCGCCACCGATGAAGAACCAAGGTTCCTTTCTCCGTAAGCTGAGGAAAGGAAGAGATGGAGAGTGCGGGCTTCAAGGCCCCTTCCGCTCTTCTTAAAGAAGCAAGGTGGGGCTCGCCGCCTGGCCAAGTGAATCAAGGCATAGGAAGAGCAGGGAATCGGGCCGACCTGCTGCCTCTACTGCAACAGCCCAGCTTCCCACTTCCACCGTCTGCGACCCCAAGAGCATGGGAACCACGTGGCGGGATGCGTAACCGAGGCGACAGATGAGGCGACTCGCACGACGCCCACTTCCCCACGACGCCGAATTGACGCGCGCTGCTACGGGGAACGCGCGGATATGGAGTGGAGTTGGTGTAGCTACCTGACCCAAAATCGTCAAATCTCTCGTGGTCTCTGTACCATCCCAAGATCATGCCGGTACTCACAAGACATCGATAAAGTAATCAAAGTTCAATCACACCTGAATATCATTAATCGATTCTCATATAGAGTCTTTATTACAAGGAATAAATTCGCTCAAGGCCAACTCATGAGAAATAAACTATAAATGCTGCGGAAGGCCAAGGTAAGTGAGTCCATCCGACTCAAGGGCAATCGCCAAGCGCTGAGCGTAGCCTCACTCCCCGATCGAATATATGTCCGCAACATAATACGTTGCAGCCATGTAGGTCAGCTTTTGGAATAAGTGGCAAGTCATGAAGAATAACAATAATAAAGTTACTAACTCTATATGCAATTTGGCTGTGGAGCTCTAAGTTTCATCATTTTGTAAAAGCAAATTTTATCCTACTATAGTGGACTTACTTGCAAATTACTACAATTATTGGTAGTTATTGAGATGGTTCCGCCAACCAAAATCTCGCTCCCAAATTATTAAGTCATAAACCCTCAAAATTAATTCATTAGTTTTAGTGTTGAGATATCCGAATACTTCCAAGGTCCAGAGGCTCAAATGTCCGTGAATCGGGACACGGCTAATCGATTAGGTTATAACCTCTCGCAGAGGTTTATGACTTTCCCGCAAGAATCATTCCTCCTTTAAAGTCTTCGTGACTTCATGGTGTTTGAAGACGGACGAATGAAACAGGTCTTCCAAAGAGTTCTTCCGCCACCGCCGTACCCATCCAATCCTACCGCTCGCTCTACTTCTCGTAGTACCGCCCAGCCAGCGCCACTACTAGGGTCAACCCAGCCAGAGCCCATAATGGCTTGCGGCTGCATTGTAAGCTTCCGTCATGGGGCATCCATCCTCTCTTTGTGGCTGGGTGAAGCTTTCCGCAGGATGTCATGGCGCTTCTCCATGCATCCCGCCACCACTGGTGCTCCAGGTGCCCACAACCGCCCTCCACCCAAGAGTGATTTCAAGTCCATCTTGATCATTGTAGTCCATGGGTTGTCATCATCATTGACTCTCACATCTTGCTTATGAATTTCACTCATCCCAAATCCCGCCTACGAGCATAGCAAAATAACTACTACGTCCCGGTCATGGTAACAAGGATTGGTTCATCCTACCACATGATACTACTCAAGTTTAATGACTTCAAGATTTCACTACTGCATGCATGGTGGGTGGTGACAACTACTAATGCACAAAAACATAGGTATAGAAATAACATGATCAAAACTTGCCTTGTCGATGATCCTCGAAGCTAAAGAGTCGAGTAGCAAGCTTCAAGACTGAAACTCTACCGAGACAAACAATAACACAATAAGCACAAAGCAAGAGGATCACACAAGAATAACAGTAGTAACATAGCACAACAAAACAATCAAAACCAAATCCAAAAGAAAAACTCAAAGGAACCAATTCAAAGTTTTTCCCTACTCCAAACAATAACTAAAATAGTTTTTATATAGCAAAAATTCCTTAATATAACCTAATCATGGTTTTAGGTTAACTTAATAGAAAAGGTTTCACTAAGCAACTAGGAGCAAAAAGAATTAATTAAAAGCTATTATAAAACTCATTTTAGGCCTAATCCAATTTCCATTAAGAAAATAATTTAAAACTTTTATTAATTATAAATAAAAGTTCATCTAATGGAGTGACAGAAACTAACCTAGAATAACTAATCACAAGTTAAAATAAATTAATTTACTAATTAATTAATTAGGAAAACAGGAACTAGTTAATTAATTAGGATTAATTGGATTCTGCTTAGAACTAATTATTTATTAATCCTAAAATACCCAATTTAATTTCTAGGGTTTGGCAATGTCAAAATAAAGTGGTGACAAAAGAATCATGCAAAATAATTTTTAACTAAAGTTATAGCAGATTTACTATTCTGACTAAAACAATATTAAAGCATTTTAATTATTTTTAACATAGCTAATTATATATTTTACAGAAACTACATAAAATTTGCAATCCAACAAAAAAGAATCACTAAAAATATTAAACAGAATAAAAGATATACATTTTGAAAACTGAAACTATTCGCTAAAACAGAAAATCAAATTAAAAGAAAAAGGCCTAATGGGCCTATACTGTGTCTCCGTATGATAGATAGGCTAAACGGGCTCTATGGTTTAAACTAAAAGAACCGGCCTAAAAAATAAACCTACACTAAAAATAAACCATGGACCGGCCGTTTTATTAATAAAACCTATTCTTCGGGGCTTTAATCAGGCCGCCGATTGAGATCGGACGGGGATTGCGGTGACTTACGGACTCTGGGACGGCGGGCGGCGGGCGGCGAAGTGTTCCGAGGCGTCCGACGTCGGCGAAGCCGGTGACTCGCTCGGGAAGACGCGACGGGTCGGGAAGGGTTCGGTGGTGTTGGGAGGGTCGGGTGGACCAGGGGTCGACGGCGCAACAATGGCGGCGGGTGGGCTCTGGACTCCGCGACGCCGAGCGGGAGGAAGAGGGGGTGCGGCGAGCTCTGGGGGAATGGTGCGGCTCTCGCCTTTATAGCCTGGGTCGGGCTCGCCGGAAGGGCATCGAGGCGATCGGGATCCCGGATCCTTCGATCCGTGGATCTCCCATGAGGGCGTGGCGGGCGAGGGGAAGGAAGACGGGCGGGTCCCACGAGTCAGCGGGGAGAGAGAGGGGCGAGGGGGTCGGGTGGCCGAGGCCTAGCGCCGGGGAAGCGGCGAGCGAGGGGGGTGCGGCTGGCTGGCTGGTCAAGGCTGGCTGCCTGGGCAATGGGCTCTACTGGTTGGCTTGGGCCAGGCGCGGGGTTGTGGCGCTGGCTGGGCCTGGGTGGCCTAGCTGGCGCCCGAGGGGTTTTTCTTTTATTATTTTAAATAAAACTAAAACAAAAATAAAACCAAATCTAGAAATAATTTATATAGGGTATATATATACCAAAATGATCAGGGGAATATTCCCTTTCATTTGAACATTTCTCCAAAGGCAAAATCCAAACTTCATAAAAATCTATTTTTTTCAAATTCAAATAAATTTCAGATTTGAATTCCAAAACTTTTGGCATTGTTTCCTCTGATATTTTTGGAGTGTCATGTTTGCTCCTCTCATACTTTTGATCAAGTATTTATCGTGCTTAGTTTTTGAATTGTTTCACATGCCAAAGTTTGAAATTCAAATTCAAACTCAAATTGCTCAAACTTCAAATGACAATCAAATTCAAACAGAATGCA
Organism: Aegilops longissima; assembly: GCA_021605205.1. Classification (NCBI taxonomy): domain Eukaryota; kingdom Viridiplantae; phylum Streptophyta; class Magnoliopsida; order Poales; family Poaceae; genus Aegilops; species Aegilops longissima. The sequence goes on from CM038680.1 coordinate 651,310,972, forward strand.
TAGGATGCTTATCTATAATTGTAAAACATTCCAAATAGGAAATTTGGGATGTTACAAACCTACCCATTTTAAGATGAATCTCTTCTCGAGATTCGGGTTGGCTAGCAATAGGTGCGATGGTCTCGACGAAGATCTTCTTCGCTCCTGTGTGGCTTCTTCCTCGTGTGGTGACTCCATAGTACCTTGCAAAATTTGATGACTTTGTGCGGGTGACTCGCTTGCGCCTCAAGAATACGGACGGTTTCTCCTTGTAAGTCAAATCACCGCTGTCTGTATGGCCTCTAGGGGCACCGTGGTCTCTCAACGGAACATCGCCATGTCGGCATGGCACTTCTTCAACCGAGAAACGGAAGACATCATGAACTCCGGACAATCCTTCCGCAATTCCAACTTGTATGCAACTTCTCCACGACGCTCGAGGATTTTGTAGGGCCAATGAATCGGGTGCTAACTTTCCTTGACTCCAAACCTCTTGATTCCACGAAGTGGAGACACACGAAGATATGCTCGGTCTCCCACTTCGTAAGTCACTTCCTTACGCCATCGTCGGCATAACTCTTCCGTCTCGATCGTGCTATCTTGAGCCTGTCTCAATCAGCTTGACTTTCTTCGAATCCTTGATAAGGTCGGAACCGAAAAGTGATCGATCTCCAACACTATCCCACAACAATGGTGTTCGCACCTCCTTCCGTGATAGAGCTTCGAAGGGGCCATCTTCAAACCGGATTGATAATCGTTGTTGTATGAGAACTCACAGACGGCAAATTATCATCCCAGCTAGACCCATAGTCTAGTACACAAGCTCTCAACATGTCTTCCGTAATCTGATTGACTCTCTCGGTCCGTCCATCCGTCTCATGGATGAAAAGCTGCATCAATTCCAGCCTCGCACTCCAAAGTTTCATGCAATTGCTTCCAAAACTTTGAGGTAAATCATGCTCCTCTATCTCGACACGCATTTTCCTCGAACTCCATGCGCATATACGATCCTGGTCATGTATATCTTGGCCAACTTGGCACTGGTGTAGGTAGTCTTCACGGAATGAAGTGAGCTACCTTAGTCAAACGATCAACCACTACCCAGATAGAATCATAACCTGAACGGGTCCCGGTAATCCTGTGATGAAATCCATACCAAGTTTCTCCCATTTCCAATCGGGAATCAGCAAAGGTTGAAGTAACCCTGCTGGCTTCGATGTTCTGCTTTACCGCTGACAAACATCGATACGGCTACGCATCGGCAATATCCTTCTTCATACCGCCCACCGTAAACTTTGCTTCAAATCCAGGTACATCTTGGTGTTGCCGGGGTGAATCGAGTACGGTGAATCATGAGCTTCCTGAAGAATTAGCTTCCTGAGCTCGGGATCATTGGGCACATAAATACGATCCTCAAACCATATAGTTCCATGTTCATCCTTACGGAATCCTTTAGCTTTTCCTTCCTCCATCTTTTGCTTTATCTCATCGATTTCCTTGTCCGACTTCTGGGCTTCACGAATCCTTTCGGTCAAGGTGGACTGAACTTCCGTGGTTGCAACAAATCCTTTCGAACTATCTCCGCCGGAGATCTCGAGGTCATCGACTAACTCCCGGGTATCTCTCCGCCGTAAGAGTATTCACATAACTCTTACGGCTCAAAGCATCTGCTACAACATTAGCCTTACCGGGTGGTAATGCAACCTCATGTCATAGTCCTTTATCAACTCTAGCCATCTCCTCCGCCGAGGTTCAATTCTTCTGCGTGAAGATATATTTCAAACTTTTGTGATCTCAGATAGACATCACAACGATTTCGATGAGGAAATGTCTCTGTGTCTTGAGTGCATGCACTACAATGCTAACTCCAAATCATGCGTGGTATAATTCATCTCATGAGGCCAGAGCTGTCCGGAGGCATAAGCTACAACCTTACCTTCCTGCATCAATACTCCTCCGAGTCCTTGACGAGAAGCGCCACAATAAACCTGGTATTCCTTATGTATGTCCGCAAAATCAACATCGGGCTGTGACCAACCGCTTTTCAATTCCTCGAAACTGGCTTCACATTCCTCGTCCAAACATACTTAGCTTCCTTCTTCAACAGCTCACCATGGGCTTGGCAATCTTCGAGAAGTTCTCAATGAACCTCCGATAATATCCTCGCGAGTCCGAGAAAACTGCGGATCTCCTTGATCGAGGTGGGTGACGCCAATCGGTGATCGATTCAACCTTGGCGGGATCAACTGCTATTCCTTCTCCTGAAATAACATGTCCGAGGAATCCAACTTCCTTCAACCAAAATTCACATTTGCTGAATTTGGCATACACTGATGTTCTCAAGTTTCTCCGTAACTAGACGCAAATGTTCCTTATGCTCTTCCTCGCTCTTGGAGAAAATCAATATGTCATCGATGAACACCACAACAAACTTGTCCAAATACTCCATGAACACCTTGTTCATCAAATTCATGAAGTATGCAGGAGCATTAGTCAATCCAAATGACATGACGGTATACTCATACAAACCATACCTGGTAGTGAATGCTGTTTTGGGTATATCCTTTTCACGAATCTTCAATTGATGATACCCGATCAAGATCGATCTTAGAGAATACCTTGGCTCCAACAAGCTGATCAAACAAGTCATTGATCATCGGCAGGGTACTTGTTCTTGATGGTTACTTCTGCTCAATGCACGATAATCCACAACCATCCTCAAGCTTCCATCCTTCTTCTCTACCAAAAGAACTGGGCTCCCCAAGGTGATGAGCTTGGACGAATATATCCTTTCTCCAATAACTCATTTATTTGATCCTTGATCTCCTTCAACTCATTCGTGGCATCCGATAAGGTCTCTTGGATATTGGGGCTGTGCGGCAATAACTCGATCGAAACTCAATGTCTCGTCCGTGGCATTCTGTAATTCCTCCGGAAACACATCGGAAATTCTTGCACCACGGCACTTCCTCCCGAACAACTCCCGTGAGGGAATGCACTGATTCTTCATCCGGCTGTGCTCGGCTACATACTTGATCCTCTTCGCCCGGGTGGTGAGCAAAATAGATTTGCGGGCACAACCAATGTTCCTTCATACTTTGACAACTAATCCATGCCTAGGATTACATCCAAGGTCTGAGTTTCCAACACTATGAGTTCCACGGAAATTTGTGGTTCCCGATGTTGAGGGTTGCAGTGACAGCTTAAACCCGCCATCATTTCTCCTCCCGCTGAACCGACGCGAAGGGGCTTCTAAGGGTTCTAGTGCGAATCCGCATTTTTCCACAACTACCCTTGATATGAATGAATGCGCTGCACCGTAATCAAAGAGAACCAAAACTGAACGTGAATTCAATAAAACTTACCAACCACAGTTTCGGTTGATCATAGACGCCCTCCACGCCGATATGGTTCACTTGAGCACGAGGGAAAGGATTGGGCTTCTTCGCTGAGCCTCCATTGCCATTCCTGCCTCTCCGCTTGGCCTCCGGGCAGTCGGTGGCGAGTGCCCCGTCTTCCGCACTTGAAGCAGGTGATGTGGCTCAGATCCTTCTGAGCCGGGCAGAACGGTGCTGATTGCCATTACCATTGCCATTTCCATTGCCATGGCCTGACTTGTTGTCCTCGGCTGCGTTGTTTCCATTTCTCCATGGTTATGGCCTCCATGGTTATGATGGGTGTGCCTCCCGAGTACGGTGCATAACGGGCTTCGCCGAGCTCCCGAGTTGTGCTTCCTCGCTGTACTTCCGCTATGCTTTCTATCTGCTGCTGCTTGCCTTCCGTGATGGTGGCCTTGTCTACCAGCTCCCGGTAGTTGTTGAAAGTAGCCACAATAAGCTGCATGCTCAATTCATCATTGAGTCCTCAAGGAACTTCTCCCGCTTATGCATCTCGTGGCCACATCATCGTGGGCATAGCGAGCGAGCTTGTTGATTCATCCACGATCGCGCACAAGACGGTTCCCCGGGCGCAAGTTTCGAACTCACGCTTCTTCGCACTCATGGCTCCAGTTGAGACATGAGCAAAGGCGAAGGCCTGCTGGAATTGATCCCAAGTGATGCCACCCATGGGAAAAGTGGCGTGTAATTCTCCCACCAAGAAGCTGCAGGTCCATCCAGCTTGATGCGCGCAAAGCGCACCTTCTCAAAGATCGCAGCATCCAACGGTGACTAGCTCCTTCCGATCTTATGGAGCCAATCATCACCACAATCGCTCTTGCTACTAGAGAACATCGCGGATTCAACCTCGTAAATTGAGTCAAGTTGTCCACAAAGGTGGTGGGGGTGGCGGTGGATTGTTGGCGGTGTTGTTCGATTCTCAATCAGAGCATCACAGCATTCTCGCTGCTGGAGCAGCTGGGTGAGCTCCGGGAAACCAAAGGTCACGCCCTGAGGCATCCGTGTTTTGGAGGGGTGAGAAAATTAGAATAGAACAATGGTCTATGAGAAATACACTACCCATATGAATGCACAATCATAACACACCAATCATTTATTCATTCCACTCAAACATGGTTCAAACTCGATTACAAAAGCTCATGACTAATCAAGGAAAAACATCGCCTAACTGATCGATTTAAAAAGTAAAAGATAACATGGTGGTCGACTAAAAGTCTTCATCGCTGGCGCCCTCTTGGGGTTTCCTTCTGGTACTCCTTCAAAATCCTGATCATTGCTCACGAGGGTGCTTCATCTCCACTGGTAAAGATCCTCTCCCAAGTCCATCTTTTCATCTATCGCGCAAGCTTCATCTTCGTGTCGCCGACTATCTCCATGAAGTCCGTGATTTCTTCCATATGGCCAAGGAAGTCTCTGCGTGCCTTCTCCTCCAACTCCAGCCATGGAACAAAGCTTCCGTGTGTCTTCGAAGTTACGGCGAGTCTGAATCTCCTGCTTCCGAGAAGACACTCCAAGTCCTGGATGTACGAGAGTGGAATCGCCCTCAATGGTACGGATGATATCTCCATTCCTTGCCCCGCGAGAAACCATGGCGAGGTCTCGAGGATCGAGCTCGCCTCAGATTCTCGCGAGATGTCCAAGTGCTCGTAGATCGCCACGCCCCTTCCGATGATCCAGCTTGAACTCGTGAACTCAAAGTTGATAGGCTCCGTGTGTCCTCCAAAGGTGCTCCTCGATATGCACCTCAATCTCAGAAGCGGTGTCCGCCGGAAGTGCATTAGTGGGTTTCCGTGATCGAGGGTAGAGCTATCTTCAGCGCTTCACCATCCGACCAGCTTTCTTCCAAAGGGCATCGCCTCATCGGGCCGCGTAACTCCGTAGCAAACCGGGTTGAACTCGCGCCATCTAGAATGTTGCAAAGGGGAGAAGAGTCGAATTGAACAGGAAGAATTATAGAATGAAAAGGGTTCAAAGTAAATGGTCTCGCTATGGCTTTCCGATCCTAGGGGTTATGATCCCACGGTCAGTGCAGTGCTCGATACCATCTCTCAGAGCGACCTGACCCAAAATCGTCAAATCTCCGGTTCCGTATTCATCCCAAGATCATGCCGGTACTCACAAGACATCGATAAAGTAATCAAAGTTCAATCACACCTGAATATCATTAATCGATTCTCATATAGAGTCTTTATTACAAGGGAATAAATTCGCTCAAGGCCAACTCATGAGAAATAAACTATAAATGCTGCGAAGGCCGAAGGTAAGTGAGTCCATCCGACTCAAGGGCAATCGCCAAGCGCGGAGCGTAGCCTCACTCCCGATCGAATATATCTCGCAACATAATACGCTGTAGCCATGTAGG